>CAJHNH020002464.1:72597-107534 GCA_905116865.2 Candidula unifasciata | reverse complement strand
GGGGGAGAAAAAGAAGAGAAAAAAAGGGGGGAGAGAAGAGAGAGGGGGAGAGAGGGAAAGAAGGGAGGGGGGAGAGAGGGTAAAAGGTGGGGGGGGAAAAACAAAAAGCGGGGGAGGAAGGGGAGAAACAGTAAGGAGGGGGGAAGCCCAAAGAAAATTGTATTACAAAGAGGAGAGAAAAGGAGAGAGGGAGAGAGAAGGGGGTGGGGGCAAAAAAACCAAGTATCCAAGTATTTTTTGCGTGTAAACACCCCGCCCTAAGGCAAGGACCAGTGTTACAAGGTACAAGAGGACGGTTGGGTCATCGGAACAACATTACTTGACAGGCTTTAGCAGTTAGTCGTAGCACGGGCAGACTTTTAGTCGGACAGTATCTGGCCTCAGGGATTTCAAAGTTCTTTCTCACTAGGAGCTCGGACTGTCTGCCTATCTCCCTCGTCGTTATGTTGCATCCACAGCCAGATCGAAGCTTTTTCTGCAGCTTTAGCCAATTGCGTCAGTGTTCGTATTCGCTCGTTGCGTGCTGATTTGGTAGGTGTAATATTGTGTGAAGGGACACAGTGGTATGATAGTACTTTCTGTGAGTTCACGGGGAATTGTCAACATTGCCTCGATTATTGAGGGGGAGAGGATGTTGACCAGTGAGAGGTGTAGTGCCACGAGAAAGTAGACGCGTGGGTTACTGTGTGGGGGCTGAAAGCATGGCTAACGAGATAAACAGAGAAAGTGTGAATTAAGTGACAGCGTGATTCTCGGGTAACATCAGCCACCCACAAAGCGTGATCCTCGAGAACGCCCACATGAGCGTGATTCTCGAGAACACCCACAGGGTCATGATTCCCGAGAACGCCCATACGAGCGTGCCTCTCGTGTAAACATCATCCACCCACACGAGTTCGACGGGGATAAATTGGGGCTGAGTAGTCAGTCCGCGTTAGTCAGAGTCAAAAAGAGAGAGAGAGCGAGAGAGAGAAAGACCAAGTCAGGGTCAGTGATTATCTCTCTCGAGTATAACGGACAAGAATACCGTACGACTATCAGGCATTAAGGTCTGAGTAAGTGTTGAGGTTGCGGTACTGGTCGAAGGTATGGTCCTGCTGGCGAAGTAAGTCCAAGGGGACGGGATGCTCCAATAGTACCTGTTCTGGGTGGCGACGTAGTGAAACGTAGGAGGACCACTTGTAAAATAGAACAGGGGGTGATGGCGACGAGAGCTATGTGCTAAAGGGGACTTATGGTAGGAGTCCTGTCGATCATGGCAGCCCTTCGACAAGCTGACGAGAGCTGTGTGCTTTTTGGAGTACGGCAAGGGAAGTCCGTCTCCAGTCAGCATTGGTTGTCTGCTGAAATAATATTAAGGTCCAGTGGATAGAATTTATCTTATTCCGCTGTACGGCGTGCCCAGAGTTGTGGACGTTGTAGGCCTTAGGAGCTGTAAGGGACAAGGAAAGGCCGCTACAAGTTGTGAGAGAGCGAGTGTTGACTAAATGGACTAAGGGAGAATGTCATTTGGGATCAATAGCTACGTCTTTGCAGTTGTGTCATGTATCCTGTTGAATAGAATGTATGACGGAGTCAGTGTCGTCGAGTTATGTTTCTAAGAGAGGAAAGCGAAAGTGGTACATACTAGACACTTGGTAGTGTGCTGTCTAGTGGTAGCTCAGTTATCACACAACACGTACGTTCTATGTGTTGTAGATTAAACCTATAGCGTCTGTCTTGACGACGAAGAGTTTAACTGCGTACAGTTGCTTGCTCCCCAGACTGGCTACCAGATCCCTGTACTTTTCGATCTTGTTGGTTTTTGATTCGTGACTCGTACAGCACGCTCAGCTCTATCAGTATGAGCTGACGCTCTGTCACCGAATGCAGCATCATGTCTAACCTCAGCCCAGCCTTCCAGAAGAAGTCTTGATCCTGGAGAATGAAGACTCCATTGGCTATCTGCCACTTTTTGCTTATGTACTTGCGATTCCACGCAAACTTTAGCAAACGTAAAATTTGAAGGACTTCCGTTCGACCGTTGTATAAAATTTACGATGTTTACTTTTGCCTAAGAATCAACTCTTGTCTCCTGCGTGAAAACCAGCTTCTAATCACTTTACCAAAACACCCACTTTTCCTTCCTCCAATCTCATAAACCAGAAAAAAAAAAAAAAAGCTAATAAACTGGTAAGAAATAATTCTCCTGGCCTTTTCTCTAAAGACTCGAACGTTCACATGAATTGTGTTTTCCTTGCGTTTAGACAAGGAAGTCCGTGGAGGGCACTGAATTTATTAGTACGAAAATGTATCCCGGGCCAAAATAATTACTTGCTCCAGTTTATTAATTTAACGGATACGACGAGACGATACAGTGTACGAAAATGTCCAATTATTAAATATCGATTCAGCTGTTCACTGGAGCACAAATTGATAATCTGGAAATGATCTAACGAACGCAGAACGTTTTTTTTTTTGGGGGGGGGGGGGGTGGGGTGGGGGGGGGCGGGCGGGTAATGGCTAGGATTCGTAAGTTGAAAACTGAACGGTGTGGTTGTGTGTATAAAATATGTACAGTTAATACTAACTCGCTTTAGACAAACAGTCGTTTAACGTGAACAAAAACGTGGTCTTCTTCTTCTTCCTAAAGTCCATGCCCTATGGCGTTGTTTGTCGTGTCTATCTACAACCTTCTGTCTCGTGTAGATTCAATCAACTCTGAGACACAGATGATCCTCCATACCAGGATGTCACACTGTCCAGCATTGGTTCTTTCGGTCTCCCTCTGCCTCTTCTGCCATCCAACTTTCCTGCTGTCACGAGTTGTTTTCTCCTTGACATGACCAAAGAATGTAGATTGTATCTTTCTGTCTGACGTGGGCAATCAGTTCTCTTCGTGAGTCAGCTGATTTCAAGAAATCTTCATTACTCTTTCTATCTGTCCAGGGTATTCTTATATTTCGTCTATAAAACCACATCACTAAAGCTAATAAATGAGTTTTCACTAATTTACTAACTGTCCATGATTCACTCCTGTATATTAATATAGAATTTATACAACTTTTAAGAACTCTCTTTCTCTCTCAATTGACCAAAAAAAAAAAAAAAAAAAAAAAGATTGCATAAAATATTCTTTATTTTGTAAAATGCTGCCTTTGCTTGAACTATTCGACATTAAACTTTCTTTATACATTTTATCAGAGTACCCAAGTACTTAAACATATCAACTTGCTTGGGGTTTTGTTTTCACGTCTCGTTACAATTATGTCCATCATTTCTTGCAGTTGTATTTCATTTTCAGTGATCAAAACTATATTGTCAGCATATCACAGGTTGTTAACAATATACCCACCAACCGATATTCCTGGCATACCATGTAAACTTGGTCTGAGCAGAGGTAAATGAGTCACAATGCATACTTTATATCATACGAGCAATAATTTTTTGACACTAGTTCCAAATTTTTCGGTGCCTTGGAATCTGTGTTAATGAGATTTGATGGTTCAGTTTTAATTCACACAAAACAAATGAAATCCACGAGTGCCTGGGATATTCCAAACACATCACATGACATTAAGGTGTTTTCTTTTAAGGCGTTTAATTTACCCCATCCCCGCCCCCCCCCCTCTTCCCTCCAAAAAAATGTGTGTGTGTTGCCAGCCCTAACCCTAAACTCTAACGCTAACACTAACCCGCGCTAACTATTGCTGTACTAAATATAGCTACGAAATTTTGTTTGAGGTGAACTAAAATTGAAGTATCCCGAGTTTTTCACTGTACCGTTTAATGCCAGTTGCGTATCTGACATTTAATGCTAGACTCATATCCGTATAGGCAAATCGGTGCTCAATTGATGATGTTGTCAACATCACACAATGGTCTTTACTGTTCAGCACTATACCTGATTCCCATTGTAGGTCTTCTCGACCTACAGGCCAATATCTTTTTCTCATTCCTTAATTTTTTCCCCGCTAGCTGTTTTTTTGGAGAGAAGGCTTAGGTCTCTATGGCGGCTGTGGTGCAACCAAGGTGGTCTCCATCTGAGGGGGAATGCTGATGACGTTACCAAACCGGTCTAACGAAACGTCCATACTGCTGACAGTTTGACATCATGGCATGGAAGATCATCCATGTAAGGGGTGACTGAAAATGTACGAGGCTGAAGGTTGTGTATAGACATGACTAGCAGCGCAACACGCCATGGACTTTGAGAAGAAATGACGTTTAAAAGTGATGTCGATCAAAAAAAAAAAAAGTACAATAATGATATAGCACTAAATTAGTTAAAATAATCATTCATACATTAATGAGCTATAGTATCATTTTGTTGAGAAAAAAAAATGATGTGTGTAAATACTTTCCATTAAAATATTTGTATAAATGGATTGCTGTTTTATTTGTAAATGGATGGACATGGAGCAGAGAATGCTGTTAATACCTTACAAGCACTTATTCATCTCAGTGACTGATTATGGATTGGGGTTACTCACTGTCTCTTAAAGTCAGCTAGAGAAACTGGAGCGCATACAGAATGAAGCTATGCGGCTGATCCTGGGTTGTATAAAAGACACCCCGATTGTGTGCATGCGATACATCTTTGCATTGCCGACTATTGCAGATAGGCTAAAGGTGCTGAAGGCTAAGTCATACCTCAGAGTACCTGCAGACAGGGAACACCCTTTGTATGAAGCTTTGGCTACAGGCAAGTGTCAGAGGCTGAAAAGGAGAAAATCGTAAATGGCTCAAGCAGAAGACACAATAATACAAGTATGCATTCTGGAGAACATTGGGCGAGGAGAGGAGTGGGTCAAGAGTACCAGCGGGAAAGTCTGACCTGTGTAGGGTTATGATAACATTGGGTCGGATGTGCAGAGAGTGGCCAGCGGGTGCTACGGGGGTTAAAGTCTAACAGTTAACGACAATTCACGCCCAGGTGATCTGATTATTCATACAGATGGCTCAATGTTGAGAGGAAAGAGAAGTGCCTGGGAGCTCGTAGCGAAAGCCAATAGAAAATGCATGACAGACTAGCATATGACACCACCACATCTAACATGAGAATGGAGGTGGAGGCGGTAACTGCAGCTCTCAGGTGGCTAGAAAACAAGATGCATACACATGTCGCAATTGTAACAGAACCTGAAAGCATGTTGAAAAATTTGAGGACAGGGATGCTTCGAGCAGAGTGGCAAGCTTCACTGGAAAGGTCACGGGTGGTGAGCATACTTTGGATATTCTCCAGGCTATGCCGGCGGGATGGTTTTGAACAGCCAGACAGTATGGGTAGATCCGCACCAGTGGGCTGTGAATTGATTCATGACAAGGCAGATGTGGTCAAGGTCCTTTGGGAACAAGCAACGGAATCAGTAGAGAAAGAAGATTATTGTGGCCTGGGAAGAATGAGGCTCCTGGGTGTAACCAGAGGGTCTGGCCGGCTCACTGCACTCACAGGAAAGGCAAGACAGACTTTTAACCAGATTGTGACCGGTACCATCAGTATTGGAGCTCTTCGCTGGCTACTGAAAATGGAGACAGAGCATGCATGGGAATGCCCTGAGTGCTGTGATGTCAGTTCTTGACTCAACTCAACTCAACTCTTATGTAAATGATTTTTAATACAGATATTACAACAATGACATCTGTGTAAATATTTGCAGCACCTTGGTACAATTATAATCTATGAGTAAATGAAATGCAACAAGTATCCAAGTTCAAAACAATGTTTTCCCGTCGTAAATTTAAATATTGCGGACACCGACAATACATTACACCATGTTTTACCTGCTGGTATATTTAACTATATTGTTTGAAAAAAAAAAAAAAAACATGCAATTAAGCCTAGAAATGAATCTCTTAAGCTAAATAAAAGCCACATTGCTTTATTAAAGTTAGACTGTTCATCTCTCCATTGGAAATTAAAAAACAGCAAAGTGATTACCAATAATTTTAACAGAGAAATTTGCCAGGCAATTAATTATGCAATGTATTGCATGTTATCACATGTTTTACATCTATTTAAAGCTAAATTACAAAATAATTAATTATTAAATTCATTTCTGGTACATTTCTTCCCTTGAGGTCCCAGTTTAATATTCTATGTATTGTTCTGTAGAACTCCTATGAACAACAATGGAACAAAGAACAAAGTACGTTTCGTTATACTCGACATTTAAAAAAGGTCGAACATTGTTCCCGCCATTTTCTGCCCCGTCTAGACAAGCCGGCTTTTGATCTTCCGGAATTTCTATTCCTTTGAATCTTTCACTTTGTACATGACTTATTCTTTGTTCGTTCTCTAGAAGCACTGTGTTTAGCTTTTTATTTCCTTGTCTAATTTCCTCAGATTGCCTTCCTTGATCTCATCGTCTTTCCGTTTTTCCTCTTCGCGCTGTGTATCAAAAAGATTACTCAGAGATTACATAATCTCAATCTTGATGGTTTAGAAAAAGGAAAATGTGATGTCGTCTGAAATAAAGTACAATAATGATATAGCACTAAATGAGTTACAATAATAATTTATACATTAATGAGCTATAGTACAGTTTTGTTTTCAAAAAAAAAGATGTGTGTAAATAATTTCCATTAAAAATATTTGTATAAATGGATTGCTGTTTTATATGTAAATGGATGGACATGGAGCAGAGAATCCTGTTCACACTTTACCAGCACTTAATTATCTCGGTGACTGTTTAGCATGGTTTAGAAAAAAGGAAAATTCCCAGAACTCTGTTTAGTGATTGAGTAAAACTAAGCCCCATTAGGAATACAAACTTAGCTACTAGTTAGTTATTCAGTTAGCTAGCTAGTTAGTTAGTTAGTTAGTTAGTTAGTTAGTTAGAGGGCTGGATGGTCTCTAGGCATGGTGTCCGCCCCGAATGCTAGAAGTTCCTGGTTCAATCCCGGGTAAGGGCTGATATTTTTTCATTGGACTCGCACTTCTAGTAATTCCACCAGGTCTTTGGGTAGTAAGATCGGACGACCGTGGTGCATTGTTGCGCAGTTTAAAAAAAATCGCTTCACAATTGTAAAAGGAAAAGAGTAGCCTAACAGCGCTGCCAGGGCAAAATTTAGAGATAAAACTCTACCCAAAGTATTTCAGGATCCTCGCCGGTGCTACAGAGCCTGTGCACTGTGCTGAGCTTCTTCGGACTCGACTTGAGTTAAAAGACGAACAGAGCACTTATGGGTTAACTTCAATATTCAAACTTCAGTGACTTAGTTAGTTAACTAGTTAGCTAGTTAGTTACTTAGTTAATCGACAGATAATCCCCATTTCACATCAGACAAGTCTATAAGCGCTCGGATCCCATCATCAATATATACCTCACCGTGTGGCCACTGATAACACCAGTTCTGTGTTGGTGTACTATTCTTCTTTGACTACCTGTATATCGTTCATGTTTGACGACACCTCTTTGGACCTGCAGCTCTTGTAGTCCTCTGAGTGTTACCGATTCAACGTCTCTCTTGAATCACCTTCTCGTCCTGCTTCCTTGAGATCATTCAAAATGTCGACCGAATCTATTGCTTTTTCTGTACCTACCGTGGCTCTTCCAGCAAGCCGATCCGCTCGTTCATTCCCTCTTACCCCAGAGTGTCCTGATTGCCCCAGCGACTCCAACTATTTTCTTCGAATCCTTCCTGTCTCCATCTTCTTAAGATAGTGAGATTAACACACGGCGACCCAAAGAGTCATCATTCAGATAAGAGATTTAAGGAACACATCCTAGAAAAACAGTTCAACCGTGAGGTTATACTGAGGCTCCAGACAGTTACGACGCAACCTGAAGTCCGGACAGGGTATGGTTGCAATAGCCAGTTGAACCTACTAAGAGGTTATACTAGGGACACCCGTATGGCAACATAAGGGTTTGAACATTCAGTGGAAAAGTACGGTATTTCCGTTTTCTAACATTTTAGTCTGTGATCGGCTATACTGTACATCTTTCTTAAATTCAAATACGGTTTCTTATTATTTACTTTACACATGTCTGTATGCACGTTAATTCTGCTTAAGAAAAGAAAAAAAGTGTTTTTTTTTTTTTTTCAATTTGCAGTAATGAAAACGGAAGTCATGGTCGCGCTTTAGTGAGACCTCTGTGTGTCGGCATGAAGATCTCAGGTTCATATCCGCATCTACTCGAATTGCGATTATTATTATTATTTCACGTCTTTTAAAAATTGTAGTTGCATATCTGTTAAAGGAAGTTGTCGAATCAACATTTGTGTATGTGTGTGTATGTGTGTGTGTGTGTGTGTGTGTGTGTGTGTGTGTTCAGTAATTTTCCATTGCTACTGAATAGTCAGCATTTGTTTTTAAAATGGCCTTGACTCCCAGGTCGACCTAGCCTTAAGTAGGTAGCGGCTGCACTCCCGGGAAGTAAAGGCGGCCGACGTGATGCTGACCACATAACAAATCTGGGGCGCCAATTAGTCTATAAAATATAGATCCAGCCCTATATGCCCTATACGCCTAAATAGTCGGCTACTGATAGCACTGGGGAAACCAACGGTAAGCTGTCTGGGGTCGAATCGCCCGCAACCGCAGTTGAACAAGGCAAAAGGGAATTACAAAGCGCTTGACAACGCCTGAACCACAAATCGCGATTATTCCAGGTCTGATTAGTTCAATACGCCTACCAGAGAATGTCATGAAATACTAAAGCTTACTGAACAGACGTAACAGTTGGTAGATTGGTAAAAGGTTATCTGGAAGACCCCGATGTGGTTTTTTTTTTTTTTTTTATACCACTGATGAGAATACCCTGAAGAGATAAATAAGAATAATCAGGATGTCTTCAAAGAAACAGACTCACGAGGAGAACTGATTACCCACACCAGAAAGAGACAATGTACATTCTTTGGTCATATAATAAGAAGGAGAAAACTGGAGTACATTGTAACAGTAGGAGAATTAGAGGGGGAGAGAGGCATAGGGAAACCGAGAGAAAAGATGCTAAACATTTTGCCATCTTGGCATGGAGGATCATCTGTATCAGAACTGGTTGAAAGTACACGATGCAGAAGGTTGTGGATAGACGGGACTAACAGCGCAACACGCCATGGACTTTAAGTAGAGAAAGATTGAACACATCGTGTACAGGGTGTCGATTTTCTTCTATACAAATTTCTGTTTAGCACAATAAGCTCCGCGACATCTTTACCCTCATAGAACTGCAGGTTAAATTAGCCTGATGTCACCGTTACGTGTGCCATAATTGTAACTCTTGTGTAGGTTGAACGGCTTATCTGGGATGTGCGTTGTTGGTCGACCGTCCGGATTGATATTTTTAAATATCGAAGACGCTCGGAGGAGGGAAAATTTATCAATCGATCGAACCGTTTGAAAAATATGGAGAGTTCCTGTATTAACTTTTTTTGGACGGAGGCGGGGGGGGCCTCGAGGCATCTAGTCCGCCTCGTGAGCTAGAAGTCCCTGGTTCGGGCTCCTGTGAAGGCTGGGATTTTTTTCACGTAGACTTCTAGCAAATTCCCTGGTCTCTGGTTAGTAAGATCGGACACCGAGTAAATTGTTGGGCACCTAAAAAATACCTTGGCAATTGAAAATAAAAATAAAAATAAAAAAGAAGGCTTTGCAATATTTTAGGTTACAGGTCTACCCGAAGTATTACAGGACCCTCGCCGGTGATACGGATTTCGTGCGTGCGCTGAGATTCTTTCGACTCAGGCTTGAGTTGGTATAGAACGGAGCACTTTTTTGGTTGCTACACTTGCACCATGATGTTCACCCGTTATTAAAACCTTTAAACTCACTTTAATTACTCTTCACGACTGAAAATTATAATATATAAAAGGATATAAAAGAATGAGAAGGAAGAAAGGTAACACAACAATGAACGATGGAAAAGTTAGACAGAAAGCATCAAATCTAAAAGCAATTATCAGAGTCTACAATTAGACAAATAAAAGGAACAGTATAATGAAACTGGTTATCTCTTTCCTGGCAAACCAACAAATGGCAGTTGACATTACATGGCGGACACTCACTGGCTTTTGGCTGCGTGACCTCACGAAATGAGATCAAAATGGATGGTGCTATACAAGATTGACAACAAAGGAAGCGGACGTTTGAACCTCTTGTTGATTATTTATTGTGTTGTGTGTGTGTGTATGTGTTTGTAATGTCTAGCCATGTCAATGTTTTTGGTAAATAGATTGCATTACAGTAGCTGCAAAGCACTGGGGAGGAATGCGTTTTAACTTTGATGTGAATTAATCAAGATAGTTGCCTGATGTTTTGAAGTGTAGATCTGACTACAATTACGTTTTCAGAAATCATTGGATGTAGGAAAACCGGTAAACGCGTTAATTACGTACCTGGACACTTGGTGCACCGAAGATGGCATACCGTTTTACACACAAAGACCCAAGCATATGGAATAAACCCGAGTGCAATGATGTAGATGTGCTCGCACGAACGACTTTACAGAGCTGTCTAAAATGGCACAGATTTCTCCCATTTTGGATTTTTATCAGAAAACTTTATAGGAGTTAAGAAGAAAATGAAGAAAAAGAAGAAAAAAGGAGAAGATGAAGAAAAAAGAAGATCAACACGAAAAAGAAGATGATGATGATGATGATAATGATGATCAGGACGAAAATGATGATCAGAAGAAGAAAAGGCAGTAGAGGAAAATCGAAGAGGAAGAAGCAGAAGAAAATGATTATATGATGATAATGATGGTGATGCTGATGATGGAGAAGAAGAAGAAAAAGAAGAAGAAAAAGAAGAAGAAAAAGAAAAGAAGAAGAAGAATGAGAAGAACAAGAACAAACAAAAAAAAAGAAGAAGAACAAGCATAAGAACAAGATCAAGAAACATGATGCAAACACACTGCGAAAATGTATTTACTGTAGTTTATGATTATTTATTCTCTATCGACCTTTCCTAATGGATTGTACTTGGACTGTTAAACAAAACGTTAAATGACGCAAATACCACTGTGCCAGATTGAAAGCGAAAGTGCAGACTTAGTTTACACAATGCATGAGAAGAAGTGAAACCATTTAATCAGTCTTCATACTTTGGTGCAGCTTTTAAGAATGTCATTACAGTTCGCTTAGAGTTTGCATTCATATTGATTCGAACCAAGTGGCATCACGTAGCCTGTTATCTGAGTTAACCACGCTATGTCGGTGCCTGTTGTTATGTAGTTGGTCTGTGTGAGTGCTTGATGGCTTCGTTAACTAGATTCATGGATGTTTAACTAAACAGTAGTGGACATTCATTTGCGTCTTTAGCAAGGTAATGATGTCTTTGAATCTATATTTTGGCTTGTTTTTTTTTTCCATCTTCTTCCTGCGGGATTAACACCGTGTAGCAAATAATTTTTGACAGGGTGGGGTAGCTGGCACTACTTCCAACCCTCCTTCTTTCTCATCCGTGCTTGGGACAGACATAATTCATCTTATAATCTATATTTATGTTATGTTTTTCTTTTTCTTCTTCCGTGATTAACATGGAGCATATTAGTTCTTATAATAAATTTGCCTGTTTTGAGGAGTTCCAATTTTAGTTCCATGCAGCTTTGATGTTGGTGGTAAAAGGTTTGTTTAAAAACAAAATCCGGAAATAAAATTGCCGGTACTCACTACAAAGTGTCTTAAAAAAAAAAAAAAAGTACAGCCTCTCACCACTTTGGTTTTTTTTTTTTTTTTTGGTGGTTTGGGGGGGGGGGGGGGGTGGTTCTCCTAACACATGATACTTAAAAAATTGCTGGTGCTGCATACCATTGCGAACCGCACTAAAACAACTGGGTGTTACTCATAGCAACAGTATTCCCTTTTACTTGCAAATACACAGGGACTGTCTTGCAGGACATGTTCTGCCGTGGTACGCACAGACTGGTGATCAACTCACACAAGCATTTTGCACAGATGCTGTTTAATTTCTAAGCAGAGCTTCAGCCCTCACTCAGCTCGCTCAGAATCCTCCTTTAATGTGATATAAATAAAATATTATTTTAGATTTTAAAAAATTGCACATGCTAAACAGCCAACAGCCGGCAGCACATAAACCAGGTCTCTAAAACGAATTTACACGCAGAACACACGTTCTAGAGCAAAATCGAAGTCCAGAAGTGGACGAACAACCTTAACTTTCCATCTAAGTTTACATTATGTCTGTCCCAAGCACGTATGTGATCGAAGAAGGCCTAAAAGTGGTGACAGCTCACCCGCCCTGTCAAAAATCATTTGCTACAGAAATTTGCTGGAAAGCATGCCATTCTGGTACACAGACGAGTCGGGTGGTGTATAGTGCACACTGCGCATGTACGACGGTTACGGAATTCAGTGGCCAGTCATGCGCAGAACATGACTCACAAATAATCACAACCATATGTTTATGGAACGTTGAGGCTGTGGCGCAGCCAACAAAATCCGCCCAGGTAGAAGAAGACATAAAGAGCTACCAAACAGAAAATTTAGCGTTAAATTAAGTGAATTTAGGTAGCCAGCAGCAGATAAAAGAGTTGTTAGTGGACGCTCAAAAGAAACTAGAAGACGAGCGTTGATAAGAGGCAAAAACTGCTGGACTGGATTCCATTTATGATTCTGAACAGATTGCTAAAGTCTTGAAGAAAGGACTCTTGCTAAAACTAGCATGCAGTGGGATAAAAAATCATATGTTTGCTTTGATTAAAGACTTTCTTTACACTCGCTGCTCGAAAGTTAGACTGGAAGAACACAAGAGCAAGCAGGTCAAATTACAAGATGATGTCCCCCAGGGAGGTGTTATACCTCCTAGCTAGCTAATTCTTTTCACCAATGACACCCAAAAACAGTTCACGACCCACGTTCACAAGGCACTACATGCAGATAACCAGGTCATATGGATCCAAGCTGAATATATAGGCGCAACTAAAACAAGAGTGCTGGAAGCTATGAATGTAGTTAAGAAATGAACAGACTCTTGGGGAGTCACAATAAACCAGACTAAAACCGTATCGACTCTCTTATTTCTTTCCACAAAGCTAGAACAAGTAGCTATGTACCTATAAGGCAACACCTTTTCAAAGAGGAAAAACCACACATATTTGGGAGTAAAATTCGACAAAATACTAAACTGGGGACCCAGTTTGAAGAAAAGCAAAGGCAATCTATCCTGCGGCTCAGAATTATGAACAAACTTACTGGAACAGGCTGGGTTGCAAATGCCAACACTCAGAGACAAGTGTACACTGATACGTACGATCAAAACTGGAGTATGGCATGGAAATGTACTCCACTGTAGCCAAATCAAACCTGTACACACTAAAACAAAATACAGAACAATGGTCTTAGGGTCATCTCTGGGGGTGTAAGAAGCACACCGATCGATGAGTTGGAGGCAACTTCTGTCCTCCAGGACTTAGGTCTTCGAAGGGGAGAAAATGTGATTGCCGTAACGAAGGAATTTAAACGCATCAACAACAACCTTAAGTACAGAATAACAGACAATTTAACTGAAAGCTGACTGAGAGGACAACACTTTCACCATCTATCTAAATTGTACTACAGAAAAAAAAACTGTGTATAGAAATCCTTCGGTGTTCGAAGTGATCCAGGCGTACAGCATGGACCTGCAGTCTGGCTGTGCAGTCAAATCGGCAGTCCCAGGCATAGACGAAAGGCTGCATGCGGGGACCCTTAGGGCTGTATACAGTTCTTGCCCGATACCCGAATGGACACATGTGTGCACCGATGGATCATTAGAATAAGCAAAAGAAGGAGGAGCTGGGTCGGTCGTCGTGCTTCAAGATGGGACCACAGTAGAAACGTCATGCTCCTGAGAATGACTCTCAACGGGCTTCAGAGCAGCAGGCAATTATTGGTGCGGCCAAAGTGCTTGAGGTAAGAACAGTAAACAATAGCGGATTTGTTTTCCTTAGCGACTGCGTGTCGTTCCTCAAGCGACTCAGAGGGAACCACCGGACAATATGGAGAGGAAACTGACCCACCAGCTAGGCAGACTCTTAGAGACAATCAAATCTTTTGAGATTATAATGAATGATGACATTATTATTACCGGCGTGACGTTGACCGCCTCACCCCCTGAGTGTTGGCTACACAATAAAAATAGTACTTTAATTTTAATTCACGCAAAACAAAGGACATCCAGCAGTTATCCTGGATAATCAAACACGTCATGTGACATCAAGCAGTTTGCGCTTTTTTTGGTTTTCTTTACATAACGTGTGTCTTACTAACTCCAACCCTAAACCGTAATGCTAACCCTAACGCTAATCATAACCCATGCTAAATACGTATATTCTTAATAGAGCTACAATGTTTTTTAAGGTGAATTAAAATTAAAGTACCAAAATATGAGTCTATGATCATATGTATTCCCTACTTAGCAGAATTTATTAATAATAATTATTACTGTACAACTAAACAAGGTTTAGGCGCAATGAGGTTCTCGCCACTCGAAATTGTAAAGGGGCTGAGGATTTCCCGTGGTTATTATTCTCGTGGCGGTTCGCTGATTACAGAAACACATGTGGTATTTGCTGTCATTGCACTTCCAGAATAATCTGAATTCCCACAGTGGTTTACTGGCTAGGGAGACTGAGTAGACACGAATTTGTTTTAAGTGCAATATCGTCAATTTGCACAGACTAGTTCTAGTTGTATCAGCCTCAATGCTGTACGTGTGGTGTCGTCCATAAAGGGAGGGATATTGGACGAAGACAGTCTTCTGTGTTTTACGGCCAAATTATGACGAGGAATGTTGAATGTTGAATAAAGAATCGACATCATAGCACTCAGGAAACTCCCATACATGCTCGGTCCCCATCTTCAACAGCAGGCGAAGAGTTCCAGTTCCGTTAATACCAGTAGCTGTCTGATTGTTCATCGTCTCGACTTCTCCTTGAGTCTTAAGTGTCCGGTAGTTCCGCTGGTAACTCCTCGCAGAGCCATTCTCTTCAGACCGTAATGATCTATTTGTGCCTTCGCACCGCTCATGTGCTTCCAGCAGGCCCTTACAACATCTAGCTTGTCATATATCAATCCATTAAGTGGTGCAGCGCCGGCCAGTCTATCTGTCTGCTCGTTTCCTAACACACCAAGAAGGCCTGGAGATAATATCCAAAAGACGCTAACTACCCGAGTTTCATCTGCTAACTCTTTGATATGGTAAGTATTGGAGGCCCATAACATATCACCGACAGAATAATAACAGGATATAATTTCTGATGAAAATAAAAATCGTACAGAAAAGAAGCAGCAGTAACACACTTGTTGGACCCACAGGCTCCCAACCCATAGCTCACGCAAAGAGAATAATATCTGACTGGCTTAGCCATTTGGATGTGAGGAGACCAGAGCCGTTACCTCATCCGTGATTCTGGTCTTCGTGTGAGAGGGTTAATTGTGACAGCCTGCACTTATCGGCGAGGCACAAGGCACAATGATAGTGATAGTGTTCTATGCCTCTGTCATTCATTTGGTGATACATATTTCCCGTGGAAAGAAACAGTCTGGCAATAAAACAACGCATGCCATCTTGAATACAAACAAGAAAGCAATAACTGCAATATTGAACATCGCATTGTAACGTAATAGTGGAGAAGACATAAACAGAATAAGACAGACAGACAAGGAAAGAATTACTGCCTAGCTGATTACTGCCATAGAAATCTGACAATGGTAATTAAGATTCCAGAATAGGAAACACGCAGCATGTTAAAGGAAAGAATATTACCAGCCAGGAAATTCCGTGATGTTGTGCGGGGAAATGAACAAGTGGATATATCAGAACGACCAGAGGCATCAACATCAGGCCTCTTGTTGACCCCCCTTTCCCCTCGGGATAATTGTTGGGAGCGCTACCCTCCCTCTACCTTTAGCAATTAGTGTTTACGTATTTCTTTACAGATTTAACATTTTTTTAAAGTGCTATTACATGTTTTGTCGGCTCTGTGGCTAAGTCGATGCGAACGCTTCGTAATGCCGGGTTCGATCCCAGCTGCGGGCCATGCGCCTTGCGTTGGTTTCGACAGTGGTATTAGAAGGCCGACCATACAGAAAGCAATGGCAAACTACTGGACGTAAATTTGCCTAGAGAAACCACACAACAGCCAGGGGCTGTTGAGGTTGGTTCTGCAACGTCCTGTAAAGGATACGCAACTAACCTATTACATGTTTTACCTTCAGCAGATTATTAGTTTTCTTCGCTCACCCAATAGGAATAAACTCACAGGGAGCAAGTACAGCAGGGATCTACCAGTCGTCAGTAGAAATTATCCTCGTCACCGAGCGTTTCGGCCCACTATTCCTAGACGCTTTCGGAGGTGGGCCCACCTGAGTTCATGAAGCTCAGGGCTGGTTCCCTGCTGCACGAGATTACCGGATGGTGTTTTTCTTTCGGATAGAGACAAGACGACTTGGTGGTTTCGCAGAAGGTACTGTGAGATAAGAAGTCGTTGCGGCAGCCTAATTAGAACAGTCAGCGTGCCTGGACAACCGAGCGACAAGCTTACGATTGGTTTACCGGACACATGTTGGACTTTTGTTAGCAGGTGGCAGAGGAACACTGGCAGACAATTCGGACACGATGGACTTTCAAAGGGTGAGAAACGATTTTCCACTAGAGACCCGGACCAGCTCACCGAGGCCCATCCCCTACGTTGTTGCGTTGCGTCCAAAGCCAGCTAGAGGCCCTTTCGGCTACCTCTCCTAGTTTTTTAAGTGTTCGTTTCCGTTCATGACCGCGCAATCCTAGTTCTTTAACCACATTGTAGAGCGAAGTGGAAACGAGGCCTCTCGCTCCCACTTCGACGCCAAAGACCCTTACCGTGTACGCCTCGTTTCTCCTCAGACCGGCTGCTAAATCACTGTATTTCTCGAGCTTATACGTGTGATTCTCATCCATACGCGACTCAAACAAGACTAAGAGCCCCTAATCCCCCCTCCCGCCCCATTTTCCATAGAGCCTCATAGGCAGTTTATAGAAGGACATGACCCCCAATGTTTTAATTGTGGCGACAGATCTGCTTGCGAATTTCCATAACCATAGCTCACCATTCGTTTCACAAGACAATGAAGTATCTTAGGAAAGGGAGCAGTGGTTCAACAATAACTGGACCCACGCTTCCCCACTCACAGGTCATGATCCCCTGGTGTGGTTGAAAAAGGATTTTCTGAGTCGTCGCCAGGCAATGGTAAATAGCAGAACCCTTTGCAAGCTTCGGGGTTTTTTGTGTGTGTGTGTGTGGAGAATATATGGTTAGACTTTAATTTTACAGCCGGAGTAGTTAGCATCCTTTGGATATTTTCTCTAGGGCATGCCAGTGTTGGGAAATGAGCAGACGGATAGACTGGCTGGCTCTGCACAACCTGGTAGTGAACTGATGTATGACAAGTTAGATAATGCGAGGGCTCTTTGGGAAAGGATGAACAGTGGAGGCGCAGACAGATCATTACGGTCTGAGGATAATGGCGCTGCAGGGTGTTCAACACTCAGGGAAAGGATGTGACGGATATACAACCAGACAATTCCGATGGTACCTGTACTGGTATTGGAATTCTTCGCTTGCTGTTGAAGATGAGGATTGAGCACCTATGAGAGTGTCCCAGTGCTGTAATGTCGATTCCGTTTTTCAACATTTAACCTTTACCTTACTGACTAATCGGCACTCGGTAGATGGAATAAAACATCTTTTCGCTTGCTCTTGACCCTTAGATGAGGATTGAGCAACCTTTTGATAATCAAGGGCTTTAACCCCCCGACCTGGCAGGCGATGGTGTTTAGCCCCTACACCACGTTGGCTTCCACTGGGCAGTGGTGAGTTATGAACATTTAAAACAGCATGGCGTCCTGTAAGTAGACTTTACGGGCACCTGATTTGATAAACTACTGCTGACTTTGATCAAACTGCTATGTTTCTCTTTGTTGTCTTATTTTTTTGAGTTTTGCTCCATTGCTCGGTTATAACACAGAAGAAATTATTTCGAATACTGTGCTTATGTAATATTGAGCGATTTGCAGGGGGCCGGGTTCGATCCCAGCTGCGGACCAAGCGCCTTGCGTTGGTTTTGACAGTGGTATCCCTCCCCACCAAACTACATTTTGCTGAGAAACTCTATGCTTTTCTGCAAATTTTCTTTGCACTTCTACTCCCAGAGTCCCCCGAGGATATACCCCCCCACCCCACTTCTACTCCCCTGCCATCCCCCACCCCCACTTTTCCTACGTCCGATTGCTCTTACCTGTTCCGTGACAATTACACGAAGACCAACTAATGGAAACACACAGTCTAGACACTGCCATTGGTAACAGCATCTTATCTTCCTACGGCCCCACTCAGCCGAGGCATGTTATCCCTTATCTCTTGGAGGGACGTAAGATAAGCTCTCTATATTGCACTCCAGCAGTGATGGAGATTTGCAGCGAGAGTAGTTTCTCTTGTATCGTTCTGTTCTGGTTCAATGTTTGCAAACAATTCTTTGTTTTCCTATTTAGCTGATAGTGATCCATTCTTTGCCGGTGTCGCAATGGCGTTAACGCGGAGCTAAGTGAATTTGTTGACATTGGGTTGGGTTTGCATGGGTGGGGGAAAGGGGGGGGGGGGGGTTCTAAAAAGGAAGCCGTAAAATTTAGAACATGCGTATAATGACTGTGCGGCGTTTGTGGCTTAGGCGTTTGCTAGTCCGACTCGTAGTTTCAACATACCGTGATCTAAACCCACTGCTGGCTGCGTGGATTTTTATCATAGTATGGGGCGTCGCAGGTCGACCCAGCCTAAAAAGGGTAACAGGATGTATATCTTGGGAAATTAAAGACGGCCGGCGTAATGTTGGTCCCATTACCCACCTAGTGCCGATTGGTCTGGAAAAAAAAAGTACTCTTTCCATAAGACCGATGCGCCTAAAGGCGTGAAAGGTATCTTTACGTTTTTTTTTTTTTAAATCTGCTTTTAGAAAGACTGTAGAAATAAGAGCCAATACCCCCTAATTTGTTTGGTCATAGAGAGTTAAGAATGTGTTTAGGAACTACATACAGTTAATACTAAAATACAGAAGTCATCTCGTTCTCGTCATTCACCGGCTGTAAACTCCGGCGGAAAGTTCTGGTTCTTCATCGTCCATCTCTGGAATTTAGACTTGTTCTAGAAGCTGATTGTTGCGCGCACATTCGTGTTAAATATCCGACTGAGGCGATATAGTTTTGATCGCTGAAAATGAAAAACAACTTCAAGAAATGATGCCTATATTTGTAAAGAGAATGGAAAACAAGAGTTTAACCCACCCCCACCCCCTTCTTCACCCACCCCCCCCCCCCCCCCCTCATACACACACAAACACACAAATACAGAAGTAAGGGTAACTAAAGAAAACTCATCCTCCAAAATGCTGGATAGAAGAAAATGGAACCTAAAGCAAGCCCGTTTCTTTAAGTACATGGGTACCCTGAAAACAGCAGACGGAAGATGTATCAAAGAATTTACATGTAGAATAAATAGCTCAAGCAAAGGCAGCATTTTACAAAAGGAAGAATATTCTATTCAACCTTTCTTTGTCAATTTAGACGAGAAAGCGAATTTTTAAAAGCTATATAAATCCTGTATTGGTATACGGAAGTGATTAAGGAGAATTGGTAGATTAGAGATACATTATTTGGAAACAAAATAATTGTAAGACAAGTTAGATATTGTGAGGGCCTTTTTGGAACGGGTGAACAGTGCGGAAGCACAGAGAGATCATTACCTTCTGAAAAGGATCGCGCTGCTTTGTATATATAAAGATCTGGGTAACACCAGTCTTTTTTAATAATGCATGATGCTAGTGCAGCTGCTTGATCAGAAGAGCGGCGCTCAGTCTGTCCGTCTCTCAGAGCTTTTCCCCTTGACCAAGAGCTTCTCCCCTTAACCAAGAGCTTCCCTCCTTGACCAAGAGCTTTTCCCCTTGACCAAGATCTTCTCCCCTTGACCAAGAGCTGTCCCCCTTGACCAAAAGCTTTTCCCCTTGACCAAGAAATTCTCCCCTTGACCAAGAGCTTCCCTCCTTGACCAAGAGCTTTCCCCCTTGACCAAGAGCTTTCCCCATTGACCAAGAGCTTTCCCCATTGACCAAGAGCTTCCCCCTCCCCTTGACTTAGAGCTTCCCCCCTTGACCAAGAGCTTTCCCCTTGACCAAGAGCTTCCCCCTCCCCTTGACTTAGAGCTTCCCCCGTTGACCAAGAGCTTTCCCCTTGACCAAGAGCTTCCCCCTCGCCTTGACCTAGAGCTTTCCCCTTGACCAAGAGTTTCCCTTCGCCTTGACTTAGAGCTTCCCCCCTTGACCAAGAGCTTCCCCCCTTGACCAAGAGCTTCCCTCCTTGACCAAGAGCTTCCCTCCTTGACCAAGAGCTTCCCTCCTTGTCCAAGAGCTTCCCTCCTTGACCAAGAGCTTCCCTCCTTGACCAAGAGCTTCCCTCCTTGACCAAGAGCTTTCCCCTTGACCAAGAGCTTCCCCCCTTGACCAAGAGCTTCCCCCCTTGATCAAGAGCTTCCCTCCTTGACCAAGAGCTTCCCTCCTTGACCAAGAGCTTTCCCCTTGACCAAGAGCTTTCCCCCTTGACCAAGAGCTTTCCCCCTTGACCAAGAGCTTCCCCCCTTGACCAACAGCTTCCCCCCTTGACCAAGAGCTTTTCCCCTTGACCAAGAAATTCTTCCCTTGACCAAGAGCTTCCCCCCTTGACCAACAGCTTCCCTCCTTGACCAAGAGCTCCTCCCCTTGACCAAGAGCTTCCCCCTTGACCAAGAGCTCCTCCCCTTGACCAAGAGCTTCCCCCTCCCCTTGACTTAGAGCTTCCCCCCTTGACCAAGAGCTCCTCCCCTTGAACAAGAGCTTTCCCCCTTGACCAAGAGCTCCTCCCCTTGACCAAGAGCTTCCCCCTTGACCAAGAGCTTTCCCCCTTGACCAAGAGTTTTCCCCCTTGACCAAGAGCTCCTCCCCTTGACTAAGAGCTTCCCCCTTGACCAAGAGATTTTCCTTTGTCCAAGAGCTTCCCCCTTGACCAAGAGCTCCTCCCCTTGAAAAGAGCTCCTCCCCTTGACCAAGAGCTCCTCCCCTTGACCAAGAGCTTCCCCCTTGACCAAGAGCTCCTCCCCTTGACCAACAGCTTCCCCCCTTGACCAAGAGCTCCTCCCCTTGACCAAGAGCTCCTCCCCTTGACCAAGAGCTTCCCCCTTGACCAAGAGCTCCTCCCCTTGACCAAGAGCTCCTCCCCTTGACCAAGAGCTCCTCCCCTTGACCAAGAGCTTCCCCCTTGACCAAGAGCTCCTCCCCTTGACTTAGAGCTTCCCCCTTGACCAAGAGCTTCCCCCTTGACCAAGAGCTCCTCCCCTTGACCAAGAGCTCCTCCCCTTGACCAAGAGCTCCTCCCCTTGACCAAGAGCTTCTCCCTTGACCAAGAGCTTCCCCCTTCATCAAGAGCTTCGTCACTTGACCATCTGTCAAACAAGCTTAACAGCTTGGTCTATCCTGCAAAAAGCATTAAGTTTTCAAGTTGCATTTACTTGTCGCAGCAAAAAAAGCGATTTTAGGATGTGAATAGTAAAGACAATCTATGTGACTGTAACAATTTAGCCATAAACTCGGATATTTGAAGAGCGAACACAATCTATTTTACCAGTATTCGTCATCAAGCTAACCAGGAGATTTTAGAAGCGAACACCACCCGTTCACACAAGGAATCAAAGATTTTGTATCTAATATGCTTATATATATATATATATATATATATATATATATATATATATATATATATATATATATATATATATATATATATATATATATATATATATATATATATATATATATATATATATATATATATATATATATATATATATATATATATATATATATATATATATATATAATATATATATATATATATATATATATATATATATATATTTTGTCGCAACATATGGGGTCTTCGTGGTCTCGAGGCATAATGTCTGGCTCGAGTGATAGAGATTCTGGGTTCAATCCCTGCTAAGGGCGGTATATTTTTGCTGACTTCTAGTAATTTTCCCCGGTGTCTGGGTAGTGAGATCGGACTCCCGTGTGCATTGTTTCACACGTCAAAAAATCCTCTTCTAGTTAGAAATCGAACACAATAGCCCAGCGGCGCTGCCTGTGCAAAATTTGAAGTTAAAAATGTATCCAAAGTATTTTAGGATCCTGGATGGTGCTTCGGGGTCAGACGCTTCGGACTCAGACTTTAGTTAGAAGAAGAACGGAGCACTTAAGGGTTACTAGCCGTATGCAATGATGTTGATTCGTTGTTTAACCTTCAAATCTTCAATTAGTCGAAATGTAAATGCCACATATGCACTTGTAAATTTGAAGAGCAAATATCATCAAAATATGAGGGTGGAAAGGGGAAGCATTGGCAGACAGGCCCAGCCTCTCTTTTAAATTTGTTAGAGGTCGGAAGGGTTAGGCACTCTTAGTGTTAAGTTAGCACTCTTGGCGCTGAGTGTGTAACAATGATGATGATGATGATGATGATGATAATGATGACGAAAATGACAACGATAAACACACATTGAAAGAACTTCTACGCATTATTAGGGGGTCGCGTAGACTCCTTACACTGCTTCTTGTGAAGGGGTAGTTTGAACCACCACCAATCCCACTCCTTCCTCATAACATGTGTTGAAGAAAGTGTGAGATAGCTCAACGTTTACAAGACCTCCAGTCCCAGCGCTCCTGGCTGAAACAGACGAGCAGATATGCAAGTTCTGTTGATAAACATGTCCCGGCGTCTTTATTAATGCCCAGGCTAATTCTAGTTGAAACAACCGCCAATAATGGCTGCTAGAAACAGCGCCGGCAGAATGTGAAGGAGTGCGATAGGAGCTCAGCAGAGGCCAGTTATGTGGGGAAAACAGAAGCCAAGCTGGTACATGCTACTGCAGGGAAAGCAGACAGTCTGAACTCCCCTGCGGTGACGCTTATTCTAGCTAGTTTGCTAAATGAAGCGTATGTTCTGAAAACGTTTCCACGGGGTGATTTTTTTTTTTTTTTTAAGAGGCTATGGAAAAATTACCGTGAGAGTGAAATTATCGTCTGTTTTGTTTCCTATTAACATCAATTATGCCATATCTGACATCGTTTTTATTTTAGTAAGTTATCTTTACATTTAGAACTGTTTGATGTTCAAAGTGCTATTTAGACCCTCCAATGCGATGTGTCTCCCAGGCAGGGCTGCCTAAATTTTGTTTGGAAAAAAGTACTAAATCTTTTTGTTTGAAAGGTACGAAACCAAAAAGTACCAGATTTGAAATCTTCAATTTGAACACTGCTGAAACGTATTTGAATAAATGCGCGCATGTATGTGTGCTTTATATATATGTATGTGTGTGTGTGTGTGTGTGTGTGTGTGTGTGTGTGTGAGCGTATACATGTGTATACATTTGTGTATACACACATATATACATACACACACATTTACATGTGTGTATGTATATATGTTTGTATATATATATATATATATATATATATATATATATATATATATATATATATATATATATATATATATGAATATATATACACACATAAAACTTAATGGAACTTTTGGTATCGCTGCTCTCGTTGGTAATTTTTGTGAGTCTTGGGATTAGGAGGGAAAAGGGGGGGGGGGGGTAGAGTAGATCCATTACCCCTTTATAAAAGCATGTCGCAATCCAGCCAGTTGGCTGCAAAGAAATTTCGACGGAGCTCAAAGCGATTATCAAATTAGGTGCAATAGTACAGTGGAATTCTCTTTCTCTGGCTTCGGGTCCAAATTGTGGGAAAAACAAGAAAAGATCAGCTGTCTACTCAACAAGCATGTCGTAGAAGACGACAGATTGGAAGCTCTTTCGAGTTTGGAGTGAATTTGCCAGCGCGGCAAGGAATAACCAGTTGGACACAAATAAGCCAGTAAACCTACACGCAAAACTCAGGCACTGGCACGAAGCTGAAGTCCAAATGGACAAACAACCAGGACTTTCCGCTGGAGTTTGCTGCCGGTCAACAAAGAAGTAAAGTAGAATGTCAATATTCGTCATAAATCAGTTCTTTGGGGGAGGACGAAAATGAAAAAGAACGAACATCAAACGAGTTTTTCCCACAGGAATGAAGTGAGAGTCGTTTAACCCATTTCCTAGCCCCGAATTTTGTCGGTCTTTTCTTCAACACACACATACACACACACACACACACACACACACACACACACACACACACACATTCACTCGAAAATCGATATCGGAAATCATTGTAAATACATTTCAATTACACAATAACCTCTGTACTAATTATTGCTTTATGATTACTACAGAGAGATACTCTTCCTGCTGACCTAAATTTACTGTAGGCTTAAATAAAATAAAAATTAACATTTTAAACAGAAATTTACTTTTACAATTAAAAAAAAAAAACTTGGCTATAGTTTGGAAGGGAAGTCACCGTACAATAGGACATCCGATAATGTGATTCTGATCATTTATGTCCTGAAAAATCATCAGCATTTTTAAGCCACTCACCGCAACTGGTTTGTTTTGTAATGTCTCATAATTGATACTTTACTCGTCATCCCCTTGTGGCAGGTAATTTTTAGCTATTCTGAAGCCCCACACTGGCTTTTGCCGGGGACCATAAATATAGCCGGGCGTGAAATATGGCCTGACTACTGAATGGGGGTCCGGGACCTCTCCACGGGTGATCCTCATCCGCATGGTGGCACTTTGTGTCATCGAGTGTTTATCACGTGTGGGATGTCCTGGTGGGGTACAACTTAGTCACCCACCTACCTGCAGTTCGAAAAAGAAAGACAATGGGAATTTACATTGCTCAGACCGACTGTTATTGTTGCAACAGTTAGCCTTCTTATCCAAGATTACATGTTGTAAGTTACTTCTGGTTGTAACATTTTCTACCCCTTTCCTGCTTCCATGCGGTGTGAAAAGTTTGGGAAAGAAAAGAAAGTATGAAAATAAAAGCTAAGCATGATATTTAAAGTAATTCTAATGAGAAGAATTAACATGATAGATAATAGGGTGTAATTTCTTTGTTTTTATCACCAGTCTCCACTTCTGCCTTTAAGCATTGTGGGGAGAAACAGTTTGATATCCATTGCTTGATAGGCAGATATAGTTATTATCATTCTGTGTCAATGTGGAAGCTCTTCAATGTCATCAGTCCATCTTCTCCTAGGTCGGCCTCTTGCTTTCACTTCATATCCTTTGATCTGTAGCGCCTGTGTTGGTAGTTGTTCTGGCTGCATTCTTACTGAATGACCAAACCACTGTATCTTCTTTTTCTCAAAGAATTTGCTGCATGTTGTCGTTCCTACAGTCTGTCTGATAATTTCATTCTAACTTTGACTCGGATGGTTAAGCTGGCGGCTTTTCTCGGGCATCTTATTTCACAGGTGTTAATTTCACACAGTCTTCAATTCTGATACTAATAGCACACTGTTGGTATGAATATAATTTCTGTGTATATTTTGGAAATTAAGTAATCGCTATAAGTTTAATCTGTTACACAGCATTGAAACAGGTACGATTTTATCATGCTGTTCTTTTTCCTTTAAGCTACAATTTCTTTTTTCCTCACCTCTGATTTACTTTTATTCTATTGGCTTCATTGAACGTAAGGATCTTGACGCCCTCTTGGGCTGTTCCCCAAATTTGAACTAGTGAGCTATTGTCCCTTAGACCATCCTAGAGCCCACCATGATGAAGCAGAGCACACCTTTAGAAACACTCTTCTAGACGACAGATCCCCATTATGCTGTAGTGAGGTATGGGGTTCACAGTCCATAGCGATAGCGATTGTAGCTATAGTTCGCTCAACATCTCACCATCACACCAGAAAAGAAACTACATGTATACTCTTTCTTAGTGAAAAAAACAAAACAAAATTCCTTAACGTCATGGATATTGTAAGGCTGCGTGCAAAAAAAAAAAAAAAAATATATCATTGCGATCTAACAGGAGTTTTCGAGAAAATGGCATACAAGTGTGTTCATTAGATGTTTAACGAACTAAAGCAACGATACGTACATGCGAATTTAGGGCCTTTTTTACTGTCACGTGTATTTAAAATGTTAGTTCAGATACGCTCGGCTCTTGGGAACGAAGTTCTTCATCTGAGTAGCATAAATCCCTGACATAATTGTTGAGAGACTATATATTGTCCACGCAGTATGACTTCGTCTGTGGCTTGGGCGCTTCATAATGCTGAGATGTCGGGTTTGATTGCATTGCTTTGGTTTCGATGACAGTAGTATAGAGAGCCAACCGTTTTGTGCGCAACGGAAAACTACTGATTTAAAATTTGTCTAGAAAAGTAAAAACAGCCAACAAATGCTGGGGTTGGTTATATATTGTCCACGCAGTCTGACTCCGTCTGTGGCTTGGGCGTTGCGAATCCGCTTCATAATGCTGAGATGTCGGGTTTGATCGCCTCGCTTTGGTTTAACAATAGTATAGAGAGCCGACCGTTTTGTCAGCAACGGAAAACTACTGATTTAAAATGTGTCTAGAAAAGTAAAAACAGCCAACAAATGCTGGGGTTGGTTCTGCAACGTCATGTAAAAGGATACGAAATCAAGTAGGACCCCTCTTTAGATTCAGCTTTGTTAACTCCAGGGGGAAGGTAAAACCAGTAGTTTGGAACTAAATAAATTGCTGAAGCTGTTAGAAGAGCAGGAAACTGCTTGTCTACCAGTTAATGTTTCTCTTTAAGGCCAGCTGCCACCCAAGGCTAACGCCTTGATCTGCCTTGACATAATATTAGGTTTTCAGTTGATGTTGTTCGTCCATCACGACTGATGAAGTCCACTGTTATCAAACGTAGAATTGATCGATGTTTAGGAGTACGGAGGTGGCTGATTAGTCCAATATGAGCCTGGAAAGTTCTTGAGCAGTGCGGACAACAGATGGAAGCCGCAGTAAGTGTGGGATTAGCAGTGCGATTCTTTCTAGTCTGCCTCTGTTTCTCTGCCTTTGCAACCCCCGCTGCCCAACATCTAGAACGTTCCTGTACAGCAGCCTCCCACGTCGCTCTGTTGATATCAAAAGAATTGAGCGCAGTCTACAGAGTGTCCTTATAGGGCTTTTTCTGTCCTTCCTAGGACCTCTTCCCTTGCTGGAGCTCGCTATAAAATACTCTCTTTGGAGGCGATAGTCTGGCATGCGGCTTAGGTGACCAGCCCAGCGCAGCTGACAATTCTTCAGTATCAGTTATTTCCTACTGTCGGTCCTAATTATTACAAATGATAACATTAAAAACTAAACAAATAAAACACTTTGGGAAAGTTAGTATTGCTCACAATACACTCAGACAGTAGATTGTTGGTATTCCCTGAAACATCTTGCGTGATTGTTCCTCATCTACAAGACTCGTAAACAACCATTTCCATTGTCAAATTAGAGTCGCCCTCTGGAGAATCCCTGATTATTGGTAGTTCAAAGTTGGAATGCAAAGTCTTTGTAAAAATTCTCGGTATTTACAAATTCCGCTGCGTCCCATGAGGCTCACATACTTCTGTGGATAAAAAGTGGGAGGGGGGACTATATATGTGGATTGTCTTTTAACTTGAACCCACAGGGGAAGAGAAATAAAGGAAGATTGGGAATCGCACGGAGAGGGGAGACAGAGAGTGAAGTTAACAAGATAGTAAAGATTTTTGGGAGAGCTGCATACAATAGCGAAGGACAGAACGAGTTAACGTGAGTTGGTTGGGAAAGTTTTTTTTTTTTGGGGGGGAGGGTGGAGTGGGGGGGGGGGGGGTTAAGCTCCATTTGAGGAAGGGGGTGTGGAACGAAAAAGACGAAAATTTAGGTGGTTTGTGTATATGGGTGTGTGTGTGTGTGTGTGTGTGTGTGTGTGTGTGTGTGTGTGTGTGTGTGTGTGTGTGTGTGAATATGAATAAAGAGAATGGCTTCTTCATAAACAGTTTCATTTCAGTCATAAAGCGGAATAATAAAAAGTTCGTAGTAAGCATTAACAAAGTATATGGTTCATGAAAGTAGACGCAGAAGTCGACCAGCAGGACGGTGGATAAAATACATCACAGACACACAGGGTAGGACAGTCGGGAAGGAGAGACAGTAGGCAAGAGATGAAATGGCTCTCTGGCTGGGTGTGCTGAGAGCTCAGTTCTGCTAAGACGTATGCATCAGGAGCTCCCAATCATTCTTATTGATCGGACTGTCGCCACATAAAACTCAAGTCAAAAACTGTCAGTTACTGCCTTCATTTTACTACTTTTGCGGTGTAGCCTGAGGATTTACGGTCGCATGGCTAGTGTTGTCGCCATGACTGTGCAGGTGAGGATTTTATTTTGCCCCCGACAGAAAAAATCCCCAGTCTTACTGAGGATACGAACCCAGGTCTCCCGCTTGAGAGCTCGGCGTACTAACTGTTCGGCCAGCCGCTCTTTATCTCATTGAAAGATTACCTCTAAATAGTGACCATCTCTGTAAGGTGTATGCTGACTGCTTGAGATATGATATATTTTTTGAACCTCCGTAACTTGTGCAGCCGGTCGTAACCAGTGTCTTGTGTGTGTATTTTGCTACAATTTAAAAAGTTCAATGCTCTAGCATACATCTTTCCCTTATACTCATTCAACTAACATATTATATATTTAGTTGGCAGCACACGTGCAATACATCTTCTTCTGCGTTCATTTTTACTAACGGCGGGTGGGGCATTATGTTGTTGCCTACAGCCTGACTGTGAAAATTTTACAAACCTACTCTCATTAGAAGCTGTTTCGAGAAATGCTTGTGGTTGGACTTTTCCTTTTCTTCAGAACTGCTGCCCAGAATTCAAATGGGAACAA
The DNA here is from genome assembly GCA_905116865.2 of Candidula unifasciata. Taxonomy (NCBI): domain Eukaryota; kingdom Metazoa; phylum Mollusca; class Gastropoda; order Stylommatophora; family Geomitridae; genus Candidula; species Candidula unifasciata. The sequence continues at coordinate 78,706 of CAJHNH020002464.1, read as the reverse complement.
CATACCCCAAGGAGTGAAAACGTATTCTCCATTGGTTATTACCAGTTATAAAGCCCACAGGTCTGTGAAAAGTTGTGGTGGTAATCAGTGGAGGACCTGGCTAAAGGAACCCTTACCTTTCATGGTAAACCTGTTATTTTGTTTATTTGAAGAATATAGGAAGGACATTTCACTTAATGTAAATAACGATGGGCCCTCATGCGAGAGATCCAGGTTCGAATCCTCAGTGAGGTTGTCGGTTTTTAATCATCATCATGTAGCAGGTCCTTTGTCGAACGTCGCTCTCATCACAGGCTGCTTGAAAGAAACTCGGTCACTCGCCAGTTCTCCCGCTTCATGTACTTTCATACTCTAGGAGTCTCTTATATCCTGTGCTCATCTTCGTGTCGGTCGGCCCCTGCCCCTCCTTCCTGGTACCATGCCTTATGCTATAATTTTTTTCCAATCCGTCGTGACGCTTGATATGACCAAAATATTTCAGCTTCCGAGACAGGATGCTGTTTATTAGCCAATCTTCCTTGCTGCTCAGATCTTTCATGATGTCAGTATTTCTCCTCTTCTTTGTCCAATATATTCTGAGAATCTTTCTATAGCATTTCAGCTCAAAAGCCCCTATTCTCTTTCTTAAGGACTGAGAGGTAGTTCACGACGAACATCCGTATGAAGCCACGGGGGAAGATGCATGCTCTCAAAATTCTAATTTTTATCTCCATGCGGGTGCTTAACCATAGACTTTTAAGGTTGTTCAATCTATGCATTGCTATGACCATACGTTTTTAAATTATGGCAAACAGTCTCCATGGCTGTTTATTGTAGAGCCTACATGTTCAAAGTTTGTGACATTTTAAATTTCTTCATCATTTATTTATTTTATTTTATTTGGGGGGGGGGGGGGGGGCAGTTTTATCTGTTCACAGTATACCGCACTTGAACCCAGTGTTCTAACCAATTCGACAAGCAGCCCGTAATCGAACAAACGAAAAGAGACACAAATTTTCATTTGCTTTAAATTCAAGAACAGATTTTGATCTTCACTGTGCTTTTGGACAGACAATATTAAAGTTATATATTCCTTTTGTGCTGTTCGAAATGAGGACTGTGTCATCTGCGTAGCGAAGTTCCGGAATATGGTTGCCACCAATTTTGAGCGGATCATAACTGTCACAAGTCTGATCATTTGTGACATTTCTCATTATATTTTATATATTATATAATTTTTATATTGTTCTAAATTTTTAGTGGTTTTCATCTTTTTGTTTTGACCAAAGTTCACATAAACATGTCATTAGGATTTAAAAACCGTAACTTGGTTTGTAACTATGTAATTTAGAGTTCCAAATTTTCTACAGACTGTTAAAAGTAGCATGATTTACTTGTTTTTGTTGTGTCTGTCTATTTTTGTATATATTTCTTTGTCAGTAAAAATGGCTACCTAAAAGGCTAAACGTATCTGTTTTTTTAATTAATTTTGTCTTCAGTGTGACTTCTTGATCGGTTGTCGACATCTTTAATATATGTATGTTTTCATAACTTATTTTTATTAATCCTACTTGTGATGTCATGTTTGCTAAATCTATTGCTTTTCTAAGTATGTCGAGACTGTTCTTATTCAGGAGAAAAATCAAGAAGCCGGTGAGGAGAAAACAGACGGGCAGTTTAATAAACAGCTAGAGTCACTAACTAGATCATTGCGAGACGTGTTTCTGGCGTTATCAACACTAATGAGCCTCAAGGACTAGGAACGCTAAAGAAGAAAGGACATTTTTTTTTTCTTTTTCTTTGAATTGTAAGCTTTGTTTGTAGCATAGGACAAATCTGCAGTGTTAGACCAATTGAAAATACCATCGGCAATTTTGATCAAAACCACTCTAAAAGTTTACAACCCGAAAGCGGTATAAATAAAAAAGGGTAGTAGTAGTAGATTTTACCCTACTAGGACATTACACAAGCGATAAACACCCGATGACACAAAGTGCAACCATGTGGATGAGGATCACCCGTGGAGAGGTCCCAGAAACCGCCTCCAGCCATTAGGCTATATTTATGGCCGGGCTATACTGCGGCCCCTGGCAAGAGCCAGTGTGGGGCTTCAAAATAACGAAAAATTGCATCCTACAGGGGGATGATACTAGACAATATCAAAATAGGGGAATGTTTAGGACACATTATAATTGTTACCTGATTGCAATACAATTGTTTCGTTTCCAATTAATGTAATTAAAAATATAGATACAATTGGCTACACCCTATATTGAAAAATAAAGAACTGAATATAAAAAACCCTGTTTTTAAATAAATGCTGTGAAAACGTAACCAGCGGAAATATAGAAATCTTTTTGAAACCAGTGTTGGAAAATTCTTCAGATCAACACAGATTTGTGTTTTTTATATGTTACATTCCTGCTAAAAATAGAAACAGCTAAATTAAGCAATGAAACTAACGAAGACGAAATTACGTTTAAAGAAATGCTGTAGTGAAAAACTCTACCGCCATCGCTCGCTAATAATTACATCATCCAAACTACGCAGGTTGCATAGATAAACATTTCACATACATAAGACTATGATCATTACATAGACATGCAATATAAGAAAATCTTTCCGAGACAGCGATTACTTCACCCAGCAGACACTATAGACTCCAGATTCAAATCAATGTTCGAACATTGCAGACACCAAAGATGACAGATAACAATCAATGTATGGACATCACGGGTCAAACTATCAGAACCAATCTTGTCAAAATCCATACTTCTGGCGCAGAGGAAGACTTTATGGCTCCTATTTCAGGATTCCATCCTTTTCGGTCTTGACAAGTGAGAGTTTCAGGCTGATAAATCGTGTTTATTACATACACTGGACGGATATGCTGGAACCCTTTGTGAGACTCCCTGGAAGTTGAAGTTCTTGAAATAAAATTCTGAGGTTGAGTGAAGGTCCCATTTCCACGCCTTTATGCGTATTAGGAATATAGGGCTAGACCTATATTTTGTATACACCAATCAGCACTTGGTGGGTGATGTGATCAGCATCTCGCCGGTCGCCTTTACCTGCCAGGACAGCACCTGGTACCCACTCAAGGCTGGGTCGACCTTGGGGTTAAGGTCATTTCTGAAAACAAAAAAATTAAGGATGCGAACCCACGACCTTCCGAAAAGCTTTGAGGTAATGTAGTAAATGCATTGGGGAAGGGAAGGGGAGGCATTCTTGTTCATGCCAGCAAAATCAAAATACAAAAAATCGTAATTAAGTAAAGAACAATTTCCCAAGCCCTGATGCGCATTAGGCATATAGGGCTACATTAATATTTTATAGACCAATCCGCAATCACGTGGTGGATGATGTAGTCAATATCACACTGATCTCCTTTACTTCCCAGGACTATGCCTGGAAGAGAGGAAATGAGTTCACTAGAACTGACAGGAGCGTTGAGAGAGAGAGAGAGAGAGAGAGAGAGAGAGAGAGAGAGAGAGAGAGAGAGAGAGAGAGAGAGAGAGAGAGACTGCGTCAGTACCGGATATTCTCAGGCACACACACTCTCCATGCCTTGTGACGCTCTCAATGACTGTTTACTGTAAATCTAAAATAGGTTTCATTTGCTGTATTGTCGAGGCTTTTCCCTGGTACATAGTACTGGCATCTTTTCTAATGCATGATTTGTTTCCCAGCACTGTTGTAATATATACATTTATGGTGAAAAAAAAAAAAACAATCCAGTGAAATGTGACTAAAAAGACCCCAAGTGTGGCTCCCAGTAAAAATAAGAATAATAATAAAAATGGTCACTACTGTCTGTTTTTACCACTTTATAACGCGGTGTAGACAGGGGGCCTTGTGTCTGAAGATTTACGGCCGCCTGGCTAGTGCTGTTGCCACACCGGATGAATGACACAAGTTGAAATGGATTCATGGAGGCACGTAACTGCAGATTCAGAAGAGCTGAGCGCATGAGAACAAGCAAAAGAAATTCAAATGATAACAGTGGCCTAGAAATCTCAGGCTTTAATTTAAATTTAAGCTTACAGCGAGCTAGTTTTGCTAGTCGCCATCGCCATCGCCGTAAGGGTGCATCTTCAAGGCATCAGTATTTCACAATAGAACACTATCGTCTAAAACAGTGGTTGTCAACAATTTTAATGCGAGGCCTCGCTCGAATGATATTGTTGTTGTTGTTGTTATCGATCCAGCGGCGCATGAACTTTCGCCCTTTGGCCCAATGCCATGTAGTGGAATTTGCATGTTTTCACAAGCTGTTCTTTTCCTCCGTGCAAGGTGTTCCACTTGTCTGGCCTCGGAGGGACTAGCACTCTTCTAGTCTCACTGAGTTTTGGGCACTCAAAGAGATGATGTTCAACAGTTTCGTAGGGGTAGTTACATAGCTGGCACTCTGGGAAGTGTTGTGGCTGTATTCTGTTTAGGTGTCCATTGAGTGGAGTATGTTGTGTTCTGAGTCTGTAGACGGTAGCCTGGTCCCTTCTTGTTAAATGGTTAATGCTGTCGTTAGGATCAGGGCTAGCCATGTGTCTATAAACCTCTCGTCCAGTGTCTCCCATGGCCCATCTGTTCAACCAAGTCTCTTTGTTTATAGCGTTTATAAGAGTTTTTGCTGTCTGTAGAGTTTTCGCTGTAAGTGGTTGTTCTTGTGTTGCTCCTTTCTATGCCAGTCTGTCAGCTCTGTCATTACCTGGTGAACCGGAGTGACCTGGAATCCACTGCATTACTATTCTGATGTTGTATGAGCTAATAAGCTGATCAGCATCGAGGATTATCTTGGCTATGTCAGTTCTTCAGGGTTCACTGTCCTCTAGATCTTGGAGGGCAGACATTAGGTGGTATACTGCTGTTTCCAGTGCAATTAGTTCGGCTTCATAATTTGAGCAGAATTTCCCGCATGCGTCAAAAATCTTTTCAACAGATCCATCTGGATAACCTATGAAGATTCCGTAACCTGCTTTAATGGTAGCTTTAAATGCAGATCCATCAGTATAAACATGTATTCATTCTTGGGGGTAAGAATCAACGGTCTTTAGCGATGAGTTCATAAGAGCGATTGGGTCAGACTTTTTGGTTTCCCCGCCTACCAATTTAATTCGGACTTCTGGAGCTTTAAAACGAGCATGTGGTGGTAGGTTTCTTGCAACATTCTGAATGCCTTGACGTTTTTCTGGGGGGTGGTATCTGTCCTGAATTACATTAACACAGTGAAAAGCCGATTTGTGCTTTATTCTTTGTTTGTATTCCCAGTTTTCTACAAGGTGTCTATTCGGATGGTTAAGATTCATTCTAACGCATCTTTCATAAATTTCTAAAGTGGCTTTTTCTCTCCGCAACCCGAGGGGTTCCACATCTGTATGGACTTCACATGCAGCAGTTGGTGTAGACTACATAGCTCCGCAGATTAATCGGAGGGCATTATTTTGTACTCTGTCAAGAGTCTGTAGGTTAGTTTTGGAGCAGGTTGTAAGCAGTGAGTTGTTGTATTATTTCACAGAGCGAACATATCCTAGATGTAAGCCCCTCAGAGTTTCCTTGTCTGATCCCCATGATGTACTTGCAAGTCTCTTTAATAACTGTAACCGCCCCAATGCCTTATTCCTTACGTTTTCAATATGGTTCTTGAGGCTGAGCTGCCGGTCACTTGTGACTCCAAGGTATGTAGGATGCTCTTCTTTTATCACTTGGTGTTAGTCTGACCTCAGGTTAATATCCTTCCTTGCTACTCGATGGCTTTTGGTAAAGATTGTGTAGACGGTCTTTGTATAGTTAACGTTGAGTTTCCATCTTTGGCAGTACCCATGCTGTCTTCCAAGGTCTCTATTTAGTATTTGGGCTCCACTTTCTACATTTTCATGACTCTGCCATATTGCTAGATCATCAGCGTACACGGCTTTTCCGGCCTTGATTTGTTCTGGAAAGTCATTGAAAAAGATTAGAAACAGTGTACAGCTCAATGATGAGCCTTGTGGCAAGATCTCCTCCAAGATTTCTTTACAAGAGATTGCGTTGTGTATCTTAGTCTGGATTGTTCTATCTATCAGAAAGTATTTCACCCAATTATACAATCTGCCATGTATTCCTATGCTCATCATCTTTATCAGGAGACCTTTTT
>CAJHNH020002464.1:45097-67597 GCA_905116865.2 Candidula unifasciata | reverse complement strand
TTTTTGGGATCGCTTCGGTAAGTAAAGTATTGATGACATCCTGTGCATTTGTCTGATACAAATTTTTTTTTTAAGGGAAACTGTCGTTTCACACACAAATTTTTTTTCGTAATTATATGCATGTGCAATTAAGTGTCTATGTGAGTGTGTGTAAATATATATATGTGTGTGTGTGTATTTGTGTGCACACCTGTGTTTGTTCGGGTATATGCGTACGCTTTTGCGAATGTGTTTAGAATGCCGGTAGTAAAGTGGTTAGGTCGTTCGTCCCGGGCTCTGAAGGTTTGAGATTCAGTAGGCGTTTCTGCACTCGGTACATTCCCATAGGGGCTTCGTCTTCTTCGTCATTATATCCAATACTAACTGTGCTAGTTGCAACAGTCTATGTTTTGTTCTTAGTGTTGATAATCGACCAGCCGAACACCCCCTCCCCCAGCAACACACAACAACAAGCAACAACAACAACAACGGCAATGACGACAACAACAGCAACTGTTAGTACAAGACGGCTCCAGGTGACGTCACTAAACATAGCGGCGGCAATTTTGTCACTTTTAAAAAGGGTGGCATTAGACGTTTGTTTTGTAGTTACTACAACAGGTGATAAGCAGTTTTAAAGGGGTTTGCACGTTGTGTTGTGGTACAACTAGGCTGGATATAGGCTGCGATTGCGCCTTTCGCTCAGGTCTTGTAGTTAACAGCTAGGGCGCGATTAAGCGGAGGCGGCGAAAGTCAATGGTAATGTCACGGGCAGTAATAGCTCAAGCTAATTCCTTTTTTTTTTTTTTGTTTCGCCCTTTGAAATGGCGGTTGGATAGTGTATTGTTGGGTTTACAAATACGCTGCTCATATCTGCGCTTTCGTGCTAGGTTGCGATATCTGACCTTTCGCCCCAACACAATTTATTTCACAGTCTAATAGTTGCCTTTTACAATATTCTTTTAGCCGCCTTTGTTACGGAGTATGTTTAACATCACTTAGACATCACTGGTAGATTAGTGGTATCCACATTAAGTGCGAAATCGCTGCTTAGACAAATGGACCCGCTACTCCTGTTTGAACTCTGACATCAAAAGTTGTCGATGGTTCCTGAGAATGCCGCTACGTCTCAACTCTAACCCGTGGTGTAAATTAGCCACCTGCCCGTCCGCAGTTCCGACTTTTGTCCCCGTTGACTGGAGATTGATAAATTTTTCAACGTCGATTGCGTTCCCGGTCCAGCGTTACGCTAACGTAAATTCCACGAGATAAATTGTGCTTGGTCAGAACACTTTGACGCTGATAGGAAGATCGCTGGGTTTGCTGTTGCAGTACCTCATTGTTTCACTTGTCAAAGGTTTCTGTTGGCCTTGTGTTACTTTTGTTGGTTGCGTTAGAAGGAATTCTGGACTCACCGAATGCACTCGGTCCCAGTATCTTTGCGAATTTGATTGCACTTTGCGTAGATAATTAATGCTTATCGGCAAAGTTGCGAATAGAATAAAGTGGAAATATTTCTTGATAAATTTGTCTGCAGCTACTTTTTAATTATGGCCAGGCAGACCATCGGCTCCAAAACTATAAGCCATACTATTCTACAGTGAATCAACTGGCAGCTTGTAGATGCACAACCTGATGATTTTATATAGAATAATGGAACGATAAATACAGTGTTGCAATGCTCGCTATGCACACAGAATACCGGAATATCAGTCGACTTTTCGTCTGCAAACCGTTCGGAATGTCATAGGTCAAGGCTAGAAGTTCGATAGATTCTCTTGCGATGTCGTCGCTGTGTACATACTACCGGTTGTTGCAGTGGTGTACGGACGGGTTCGTTCTTCGCAATTGTGAACTCCCAACTAAATAATTGTGATGGTATGTTACTGGTTGTTCGAAAAGTCAAGCAAAAAAATGGATGTTTTTTGTGAGAGATGGACAAGCTGGGATTACAGTAATCAAAACTATAACAATTATTTTCGGTTAGCGTGTGACAAACTGGCTGATGCTTAGCAACCTCAGGTGGGAGGATTTGATGCTACGGACAGTCAGTGGTGGTTGAAGGTAGTTGACGAGGCTATTTTTCCACTGCAAGTACCATCGTGGTTTAAACTTTCGTCGTTGGGTTCAATGGGTAGTTGGGCTAGTGAACGTCATGTAGTGGCCGTGATTTTTGGAAGTGTTAATAGGCGAGATGCGACAACATTGGAACGATTCATAAGTGACGCAGTGTTACCAGGAACGACATTGTACACGATGCCTGGCGAGGCTAAACAACGTTGGTCAAACTCAACAATGGATCTATGAAAACATCTCGTTGTGTTCATGCTATTAATTTTTGTTGACCGTGTACACGGAGACATACAACCCAAACAATGAAGGGCTGTGTGTGCAAGCAAAAGAAAACAGCGTTTCCAGCGGGCGGAACTAGTGTGCATGTTTAATACATATATTTAGCGATTTCAGTGGGCACAGTCAGCAAAGAAAGTTTTGCGACAGTATTACAGCGATTGTGCCACAATTTCGACTATAACTGTCAAATTATTGGCAGGATTGCCAACTTTTGCTTTGGACGGAAATGTATTGCCTTTTTTTGTTGCATTTTCCTCCTTTTTCGTCTGTCATCATTTTCTCAGTGAACGCACTAGCAGGTGGTACACACTCATGGATACCTGAACATTCCTCTTGTGTTTAAGAAAGGTAGACCAAGTTATACGTCTTGCTATGTCGTTTACTACACATTTTGGTATTTAAAAATCCAATCAAAGTAGATTATATATTGTTGCAGGTATAACGCAGCGCTCTCTTTCATAAACATAAATGCCTTAGATATTTAGAGAAACAGGCCGACAGTTTTTGTAGTCTTCTGAAATAATGATTGGCTTATTGTAATTTAATATTTGTTGAATCTGCCGGTTTCATCGAGTCCTCAGCTCACGATGTGTCCAACATCCATTATAGCATTCCTGAGAAATAATTGTTGTGTTGACAATGGTGTGCCCAGTTGTGAGTCTCTCGAGGACCATGACAGTCTCGCTGAACTTACGCCGGAGAGGCCGTTGTAGTACATCATCATGAGTATTTCTCGGTCGACATGTCGCTGTTGGCGGGAAAAAAAAAAACGACCCAGTGCGAACAATACACTAGTATTACCCCCCCCGCGACTAACCTCGCCAACCGAATCTGTCGCTCAGTCTTGCCGGGGACATAGGAACATTGGCCGCTGTGCACGAGGGTACAACGGTTGCGTGTTCCTTATCAGGCTATGCTCAGTTACCACCGCAGCCACGACGACTTAATGTCATTATTGGCATACAGGAGTACAGGTCCGTTGGAATAAGTCGTTGGTGGAATAACCGATGTTAGTTATGTGAGGCGTCTATGCCATGTTGCTTCTTGTGTCGTTTGTTTCGTTTTGGCTTTTCCGATCAATGTTTGGCGGTGCGGCCCGGGAGAGGAGAGACACTATGACTAAGTCGTCCAAGGCTGTTTAAATTTTCGTCCGGATTTGCCAGTGTAAGCCGCCGACACGTGAAGGACTGCTGATGATGATCTTAAACGTTGCTACCCAGCGACACAGCGCTCCGATCGGACGAAAAATAGCCTACCACGGTCACTCGCGCTCCGAGGACAAAAATATTCTCCCTCACCACCTGCGATTCGATCGAAAAACTATTCTCTCCGATGGATCGGAAAATTATCCTCCCCACGTAACTTCCAGTCGATCGAAAAAAACTATTTCCGCACAAACGCGTTCAATCGAAAAAAAACTATTTTCACAACGCTTAACGCGCAGACTGTGGAATGGAAACTGATGATGATTACGTTATTGTTACTACCATTTGTTGTTTTGTATACAATATGTTGTATAACTCTTTATAACCCATTGATCTTTGTAAACACTCTTGAACCCTTTGAGGCTTCTACAGGAAGTTGGACAAGGCAAATAAGACTGGGGCCGGTATTCGGACAAAAGCGTAAGAAGGGAGTGCCCTCGGCGGGTTGAATACTTGGGGGGAAAAAAAAAAAAACAGTTCACTTTTAATGTCAAGAGATATTGAACATTCCTAATTATGCCACAGCACCCCTGGCAGACGGCTCGTGGTCCACGTGATGCCGGCGGACAAAGTTTGAGCATTTCTGGTTAATGTCTCGTTGGCCCGGTTTCGGCGACGTGAGCAGTATGGGCACGTTTAAAATGAAGCGGTCTCTTAGTCATTATACTTTCTGTTTTACCACATTTAAGGGCGGGTGAAGATTAGGGGCCTTAAGTCTGAGATTTTAGGACCGACAAGGCTAGTGATGACGTCACGAACTGTGCAGGTTAAGGTGTGTAATTTTGCCATCCCCGCCTCCCTTCCTGAAAAGACAAAAAGGGCACCTTCACTCCGGGGGTCGCAACTAAGCTCCTTAACGTTGTAACATTCATAATTCGACGAAAGGCACGCTTCTCAACAAACAATGACAACAACAAACAAAACAACCAACAACAACACCAAAAAAAAACAATGACAAAACCAGTTAAAAAAACCGTACAGAGTGGTGTCTGAGACGTAAAGGCCCACAGCCGCGGCCGTTGATGTTGGTTACATTGCCTGTTCGAGTAACCATCCGGTCTGTTAAAACATTAGAGAGCATCATTATCAGGAGAGAAGGAACCTGGCGGAAAGTTATTCTTGTTGCCTCACTTAAACGATTAGCATGATGACGGAAATACTGCCAACGGTGGATTTGTTCCGGCGTTGGGATATTCTGAGGTAGGCATGTTTTACATCCTGAGATATACAGCACATTCTCGTAACTACAATTACGAGGGTGAGTACTAATCTGAAAAAAGTATCTAGCAAGTAGAGACACCCCGCCCAGATATTTAAAAAAAAAAAAAAGGAAGTGAACAAACCATAAGGAGGAGCATTTTACACCTGAAATGTTTTTAAAAAAAAAAATTATTATATTATATATATTAAACTAAAACGTATATGGAGCGGAAACACGTAAACAGAAACAATTACTGATAAACTGACACACGCTATTAACTGGTGCCTTTGCCCTGGAAGAATGAGGAAAGTTAATGTGGCGGGATATTTAACTACTGTTGACGTAGGGAGCGAAAAGTAAGAGGTTCCAGCGCAACAAAGTGGGAAAGCGTTTGAGAAAACTAGAACTGTATAAACTAGAATGTCGGTTGGCATTGGAGCCCACAGTGGCTAGAAATAAAGTTGGACAACGGAAATTGAAAACAAAAAACACCACACCACAACAACACACACACACACAACCCACACCACACCACACACACACACACACCTGGAGAGGGGAGTACAATTTGTGAGTTGAACAGATGGGAAGGAAATCCATAGGGAGAGAGCATGAGGGAATTAGAAAGGATTAGAAACACGATTGGCCGTGAGCTTGTTGAGGCTATGCCATTGGTGGAGAAAAGGCAGAAAACAAGAAAGGCAATATGTCGCATTGCGATTTGTCGCCATAAATCGCTGACCTGTGGTTTATAGCTAGGTGAACTTTTTTTTCTATCCACCCCCATCCCATTTATAGAAAAGCCAAATCAGTTGCCATATATGATAGGTTGTTTTTGAAAGGAAGTAAGGTAGTTGTCAAAACTACAACAAATCACAGCCCCACCACGACAATTAGACAGAGATCCAGCTACAGAGGGAATCTTGTTCAGTAATACAGTGGTCTAAAAGAGTGCAGCACATAAAACATGCCTCAACATTTGTCGCGCATCACTAACTATCCACTTCTGTGTTAGTAACGGGTAGTGCATTTCTTGATGTGAAGTTAGCGTTGGGTTCAGGTATCGTTTCACCTCGTGACGCTACCAGATCTTCATGTAACCAGATCTTCAGGTAACCAGGATTCTTTCAGGTAACCAGATCTTTCAGGTAACCAATCTTTAAGGTAACCAGATCTTCCGGTAACCAGATCTTTTCAGGTCAACAGAGCTCTCATGGTAATCTTGCTTGTGTTGTGGTCTCCAGGTATTCTACTACATAAATACTTATGCCGAGGGTCCAGTTTCATGGTAGAAGCAAAAGCCCTGTCCCAGTTTAAGTAATTTTACGTCAAAGAAACCCCCAAGAGCCACACCCTGCGTTTATGGATTCAGGTTGACCTTAATATTATTGTTCTATTTTGCACACCTGTACATTTCCATTTATTACATTTACTCCCATTTTTTAATCGTAGACCATGCTGCAGTACTTATGGGGCGCCATTTTTTCTATATTTTCGAGCTCCCTCTGGCTGTTTGTCTGTCGAGGGCCCTAATTTAACTAACGGTTGAACGTGGTTTCTGGCACTGGATCTCGGGTAATTCACTTTTGAATTGTTGCACTTTTGTCACCGTTTGTGTGTTATTTGGTCCTGATGAGGTGACTATCATTGTTGTAAGGTATGCCGGTGTGGTGTGTATGTGTTGTTGTGTTGTGTGTGTGTGTGTGTTTGTGGTTTGTGTGTTAATTTTGTCCTCTAGGGTCTTATTATAAATTTGTCATTTTTGGGATTTCATTGTAAGGAAAACATCGACATACCATAAGTGCTCCGATCTTCCCTAAGCATGTCTCTGAGTGTTTTTTTAGACTAAACAACTCCCATTCTGTGTGGTTCATATATTTTGTTTGTTGTTGTTAGTATCCAGAAGCCATGGTGTTAACCCTTAGGCTCAGTAGTATGGATATCGAACCTTTCGGCCTGATTCCATTGTACATACCGAACATTGGGATTTAAATGTGGATTTTTGCCTACCCCTGGGAATCGGTGGTGTGAACCCGGACCACAAGGAGTTCGTCACCGCTTAAGGCGCAATCCGGTTTAGGGCCAACTACGCTAGCTAGAGAGCCGGGCTTGTGGTTGATATAACGATGGGTGGCTCATGTAAGGATTAGGAAAAAAAAAAAAAAAAACAAAAAAAAAAAACAAAAAAAAAAAAAAAAAAAAAAAAAAAGAAAAAAAAAAAAAACAAAAAAAAAAAAAAAAAAAAAAAAAAAGAAAATCCTGCACTTCCGCGCTTCATGGCTATTTGGCCTATAGTGGAAGGACCTATTATTTTATAGACCCAATCAGGTGTCTGTGGTGATGTATCAGCCCATATTATTAGATGGCTCTACCGAATAGTGATTTTCACTATTCGGCCCGAATACGAAAAAAGTGACCAAAAATTAGGCCGAATACGAATAGTGTATAGTGTATAAAAAAAAATATATCTAAAAAAAAAAAAAAAAAGAAAAAAACAATAATAAGTTCAAAATGTACTTTGAACTTTTTACTTTCACTATAAAGTTAGCACAGACAGCAGAGTCATCTTCTTCTTCTAGAATTCTGACCTTGAGGTTTACGCTGCAGATACACTGTCTCATCACATCGCTGGCTGGCCTTCCTCTTCAAACTTGTGGACACAGTGTTTGCAGGTCTGGCTGTGGACATATCTCTCGAAATTCTTTTTTGTTTGCTCATGTCGTCTACGAATCATTCATCTCCCCCGCGTTTGTAAAGATTTTACTTCTTTTGTCATAGGACATTATTTTATTCAATGTATGTTGTCCAAACCTATTTAGTTCTGTTAGCTCTTATGACGCCCAGTGACAGTCGATGCAATGTTGATTTAAACAGATTAGTGTTACGTTGTTGTTTTCTTGTTTCTCACTCGTCCATTCCCCACTGTTAGCAATCTGATGAGTTCACATTTTGTCGTCGACTGTTTTGAAACCTGTAAGAATAGGCTCATCTTTTTTATTTTGCTTTAAGTTTAAGAGCCATATAAAAACGACTGGTCTTATTGCGTACGTTTTATAATTTTTGGATCTTTCTGTTGCGCTACAGACCCACTCTTGGACTTTTGCAGATGTTGAGGGGCATAGTATACGTTTATTCTAGATTGTATTCTAGATTGTATTTTTTCTTAGATGTTGGAGCATTGACGTTTTGCACCCAAGACTTATCGTTTCCGTTGTTTGATTTCATAATTATCGACTTGTAGTGGCCGGAGTTTATATTCTTCCATGTCTCATTAGTATTCATACAGACTAGCAACATTAAAAACCATTTTATGTTTCCATCCTTCAGTCAGTCGCGGTAACATATAAATAGGAATAAAATAATCCTAAGAATTATAAAAGAATAACTTGTGGAATTGTCACTAACAGCTTAAGGTTAATGCATGTAAACGCCAGCTGCACTTAGCTTTCAACAAAATTAGTCGTTCCATGTTGTTAGTATTAAGGGCCAGTGTATTCGAAAGCGTGTGTTAGCTATCATGGCCTGACTCTAGCAACTGAATTCAGATCCAAATACCAGAATAGTCAATAGGTCCACTTATGCGGCAACTAGGCAAGAAGAGACCGCGTTTCTTACAGGCATACTGGTGATAGAGAGCCCGTTCCGTTACGTTCTGCAAAGGACTTGCTACAATGATGATGAATTATCTCTTTAGTGGGAATGATAATTTTTCGTATATTTTAAAAGCCCTAACCTGGCTCTTGCCATTGGAGCCCGACAATAATAGTCCCTGGCACTATAATATGTCCCTAATAGGCTGAAAATTTCGTTTCTGGGACCATCTCCACCGGTGATCCTCATACATATAGTGGGCACTGGCACGTTGTGTACATTGGGTGTTTTTATCGCTGTGATGTGATGTCCTGAGTGGGGTTAGAACAGTATCAAGTTCAGCAAGTAACCATTACAATCGGGAGAATAAATGCAGGGGCGAGCCACTAGCAATAGCCCTGCGTTTGTTCCCTGGTGTATGCATCTCGGCGAAATTCATTATCTGAAAGGAAAAAACGATGCAGCCCCTGCCTCGCCTTTCAACTCTTTATTTTAACACAGCAAACATAATTCATCACGTTTGTCAGATAAGCAAACGTCTTCACCACGTTTGATTGCAGACTCCAGATTCTCACTTGAGTTTTGAATCGTTCGAAAGACAACTGATGCTCACAGTCATCATTATCGTCATCTTCATCAGTATCATCTAGCTGTTGTTGTTATTCTATTTCTTAGTATTATAGTTTTTATTTATGCTCTTCTTCTCCTGCTCCTCCTCATCATACCCCTTCTCTGAAACTATGGGCATTCATCATCTTCTTCTTCTGATTTTTCTTTTCTTCTTTTTCTTTTCTTCTTCTTCCTCTTTTTCATCTTCTTCTTCTTCATCTTTTCTTCATCTTCATCTTCTTCTTCTTCTTATACTCCTCTTCTTTCTTGTCATCATCATCGTCTGCTTCTTTTCTCCCCCCCCCCTCATCATAATTAGTATCTTCTTCTTCTTCTTCTTCTTCTTCTTCTTCTTCTCTTCTTCTTCTTCTTCTTCTTCTTCTTCTTCTTCTTCTTCTTTTTCCTCTTTTTCTTCTACTTCTTCTCCTTCTTCTCATTTTTCTTCTTCTTCTTCTTCCTCTTCTTTTTTTCTTCTATTTCTTCTTTTTTTTCTTCGTCTTTATCGTCTCCTCCTACTCCTCTTCCTCATCATCATAAACGTCTTCTTCTTCTTCTTTTGTCACCCCTGCCTTCTCCTCGTCCTTATCTTCCAAACAAATGGTCGCTGAGCTCGACTACACGTAAGACATTTACAAATATTACATATCCACACAGGGAAGAGTTCGATGGTGGAGGAAGCGGTATTAGCATTGTCTGTATGCTCCTTATGTTGCCATCTATTAATTATTCATCATTTCTTTGAGGTTGTTATTGATGCTACGGCGTCAACTTATGATCAGCATATTTATTTAGCGAGGTCATCGGCGGCACTTGATTCAAGGGCACACCAGTGCAATGACCAACTCATTTCTGGTTCTCTATTACAAAACTAGCTAGAATTTATTGGGAATGTCTCCCGTGACGTTGTCGTGACGTCAGGGGTAAGTTATAAATTAAGTACCCAAAACTATCATGTTGCGACTCGCAACTAAAATTAGTGCTCTAGGACGAGCGAGTGAGCGAGGCTCAACCCCACTAGGACAGTACAGTGAGGCGATAAACAGCCGATGACACAAAGTTCCACTAGTTAAAGTAGAGACAGCAGCTGATTAGACGCTAGGAAATCTATGCAGTAATATTGTTCTGTAATGATGAAGCCGCGACACGATTAGGCAGACTTTATGACTGGCTACATGAGATTTCCAGAGACAACCGTTTGAATGAATCGCCCTTAAAGCAGTGGTTTTTCAAACACCAGCACACCCCCCCCACTCCCCCCAGCATGCCCTCCGGCCCCCTCCACTTCCGCCACAACCCACATCTAATCGGGTGAGATTTCCTGGGCCGCATTTAGGGGAAAACAAGAATTGACGCACTGTCCCAAACACCAAACAAGTTTGTCGTTAGATTAAGATAACAGAAACACATCCTCAGCAACTGGCAGTTTAGATTCAAATATCAATGTGATGGTTGACACTATTTTGTGTTGACGATATTTACTTTTTAGTCAGATGTTGACAAGGCACAAAGGGATACTGGAAAATAGTTATCAAAATTATTACAGATACGAATGCAACCTCAGAGAAGCACACACCTGGTGTCACCAACTGGAAAGAGAAAGGCCAGCCAGGGAGATAAATGGAGGTGGGTGATATCAAAGAACCACAAGGGCCCGGAATTCTGAAAGGAGGAGGAGGAGGAGGGAGGAGGAGAAGAAGAAGAGAAGAAGAAGAAGAAGAAGAAGAGAGAAGAAGAAGAAAGAAGAAGAAGAGAAAGAGAAGAAAGAGAGAAGAAGAAAAAGAAGAAGCCCAAGAAGAAGAAGAAGAAGAAGAAGAAGAAGAAGAGAAAAAGAAGAAGAAAAAAAAGAAAGAAAGAGAAGAGAAAAAGAAAAAGAAGAAAAGAAGAATAAGAAGAAGAAAAAAGACGAAAGAAGAAGAAGAAGAAGAAGAAGAAGAAGAAGAAGAGAGAAGAAGAAGAGCAGAAGAAGAAGAAGAAGAAGAAGAAGCAAGAAGAAGAGAAAGAGAGAAAAGAAGAAGAAGAAGAGAAACAGAAAAGAAGAAGAAGAAGAAGAAGAAGAAGAAGAAGAAGAAAAAAAAAAAGAAGAAGAAGAAGACCACGAAGAAGAAGAAGAAAAAGGAGAAGAAGACGAATGCACATAGTTTCAGAACTGCTTGATACTGTTTTATGTTGGTGATATCTGTTATTTTAAATCTGATATTGGACAAGGCACAAAGGGATACAGAAATACAAGATATCAGTATAACAGATTTCAAATACAAGTACGTATCATAAGTCACTTTTAAAATTGATCAACGCCCTCTTTGAGACTTCCTTACGCCCCTTGGGGTGGGAAAGAGGTGATTGGGAGGGGAGGGGGGGGCGCAGCTCAGGTTGGAGACCAATGTTGCAACGGACATGCAACCAAACTGTTTTAAAACGTACAAAGCATACTTTTGTTTGCTATCGATCCAGCGATGTCTGGAATTCGGCCCAATTATGGCCCATTGCCATAAAGTGATACATGCATTTCTTGATTGGCTGCTGCGTGCCTCCATATAAACTGTTACTTTATCTGGCTCATGTGGGGCGCTTTTTCCGATTATGAGCCGAACACGGCAAATCTAGCTCAGACAGGGAAACATTCAAAGCAGAGACATACATGAGAAGGGTTTGATTAAGTCCGTAACGTCAACCACTTACCAATTGTTGGGGGGAGGGGTTGGGGTGGTTTAACACGTTTGTTTAAAAGCGTTATAATAATAATAGTGTGGAGTCCGGAGTCCTATTGTATGGAAAACAAAAATAGACCTACTCAAAAGCACGTGGTAAGAGTCGACTAATTGAGAGCTTCCTTCAAAGTCGGAGTGTATCTCCCTGAGAGGCAATTAACTAAAAGTCTCCAGTCATGTGACTCAGATCTGTAACACTCAGGTTCTGAAACGGGACTACAGTCCAGAAGTGGACGTAAAACGAGAATTGTCCGCCTGAGTTAACAGCCGGTAAACACTTAGAAGAAGAATATCATAATAATAATAATAATAATAATAATAATAATAATAATAATAATAGTAATAGTAATTTTAAAACTAATATGTTAGAAATAATACGAAATAAATAAACAAGTAATTAAAAAGAGATCCACTATATTCAATTAGGGGAAGAGGAGAAGGGGAAACAAGGGGGAGGGGGGCGGTGGTGGTGCGGGACTTTTCCCCTTACACACTCGACTGCCCTGGTAGGCATATTAGGAGCCAAGGCCACTTTTTGAGAGAGAAAAGTCTGCCTCGTTAAAGATTAGAACTCTAAAATTTCGGGCCAGCAAGCACTACAGCGTCTATCCACAGTGCTACCCGGCTCATCAATACAATGTGGCCAGTATAAACATGTCGTTTTCTTGTCATTACATGCTTCTCTAGCGTGAAATTTGGGGTTATTGATTCGCCGTCTCTTCCTAAAAGAATCAATTAATACATTCCTTGGGAAATAGCTTTTCACTTTTTAAAACAACAATTACTCAATTACGACGTGGCATGACACTGCTCTCATGTCAGCCTTTAAAACCCTGCCAACATTTGTCCCACTCTGAACACTTAAATGCCCACACTATCTCCCACTACTAGACATTTGATATCACAATGCACTCACCTCAACACTTATTGCTGCAGGAACAGTTAGCATTTACACAATTTGCGCCCAAAATTGTGGGAACAAAGACATGTAAATAAAGAAAAACGAAAGAGTAACCGTCCCTGAATATTTTAATGCTAGTTTCGAAGATTAGAAACGAATATAGAGCAGTTTACGAATCAATATGTACGAGATACACAGTCGACGCAGTCAGTGTTGTTTGGGCAAATTAGAACTTCTCAATTAACGCATATAGCGGTTCTCGGGCCTCAGAGAGTTAAGACATTTGTTGAAGGAGACTGAATACCTGGTGTGATATAATGTTGATTTGTAATCAGTAAATCAATTAATCAGTATTTTTTCAGTTGTCAAACTGCTATTCCTTTTTTTGGCACTTACTATTCTAAGCAATATCTCCCTTTCATGTATACTAAACTGCCTGTCTTCAGGACATACCATTTCACCAACAACCCCTCACCCTCAGGATTTTACACTCTACCATGATCTCCCTTCCTGCGACAATTATTAACACACAACCTGTCTTCAGCAGTCATTTTTTCAGCTACTCCCTTCTCTCAATACTTACTACTCTACCGCCATCTCCATTTATTCAACAGGTAACACTTCAACATAATCTCCACATATTCAACAGGTAACACCCCATCAATGTTTCCCTTTATTCAATAGGCAACACTCCACCAATATCTCTATTTATTCAACAGATAACACTCCACCATCATTCCCCTGTATTCAACAGGCAACACTCCACCATTACCCTTTTGTAAACATATAGGGTTGTACCAATACTGACCTTTCAGCGGTTGACCTTCTCTCTTAGCATGTAACACTCAATACTCAACACGCAAGCGAAAATCTCCCTTCTATGAACACGTAAGAATCCAACAACACCCCCCCCCCTCCCCCTCCCCCGCCCCCTTTTCATCCAGCAGTTTCCCCACCCTAAAAAAAAACACAATTCCTACAACGCCCTGATGTTGTTTTTAAAAAGAATGCAAAGAATATCATGAAGCCATAGAACAACAAAGGAAACAGTCCTCATCGAAACAGATGAAATTCGTAATCTCTTCAGCAGAATTAGACGTTGCCATTCAGTTTCATGCTATGAGAAGAAAAGGACTTGATAACTTTGCAACTGGTAAGACTGTTGGAAAGAGAGCAAGAAAAAGGCAAAGAGACCTGAAGTGTCTGGCAACGTGAATGTGGGCGAGACAAAAATGGTGTTGCGGCTGGACGCTCGCCTGCGAATTCGAAGGTCGTGGTTCAGATCTTGATGGAGCCCCACCATTTTTTTAAATTATGATTTTGGCTCCCAGTTCGACCCAGCCTTAGTAGTATACCAGGAAAAGCCCTAGGAGTAAAAGGCGGCCGGCATGATGTTACTGCATCACCAGCCCAGTCCCGATTGGTCTATAAAATGTAGTTCTAGATCCGTATACCCAGTAGCCAGAAAGGAGTCGAAAATTGTTCTTTACTTTGCATGACTACCATTGTTTTCAAAGCATATTTTCATGCGTGTCCTCTATCGCTGAAGAACACGTAAATACAGAGGTGGATTTATGCTTGCAATGGCCTTGGTGATGTTGATTTGTCCAGTGTATAGAGACCTTATGTGACACCTTGTACGTATATTAAAATGTGCCGTTCGTAGTGTTGGAATGACATAAATGCCATCTTGGGTTTGCTGCAGACAGTTATTGCACTGTGGAGTCGTGGATTAGCTGAAGCTCCTCGGATATATGTCTATCCTAGGGTTTCAGGATGCATAGTCGGTTTAGGAGTCTGCTTTAATTTGTTGGGAGTCGCCGTGGCGTAGTGGCTAGATCGATTGGAAGGTCGCAGGTTCGCTCCCTGGCGGAGCCGGACTTTTTTTTTCAGAAATGATCTTGAATCCCAGGTAGACCCAGCCTGAGTGGGCACCGGGTGCAGTCCTGGGAAGTAAAGGTGACCGTCGCCATGCTGACCACATCACCCATCTTGTGCCAATTAGTCTATAAAAATATAGGTCTAGCCCTTTATGCCATATACGCACGGCGTGGAAAAGGGACCTTTAGGTACTTTTCATTTTTAAATCTATATATATATAAATCAATGTTTGTGTGTTTGTTTCACCCCTATAGACTCGGAAACTACTGAACCGATTTAGCTGAAATTTTCAGGATATGTTTGTTGTGATACCGGATTTTGAACTGTCGTGGTTTGAAATTCAACCTGTCACTGTTAGAGATAGGTGACCACAATTTATGCAATAATATACGCAACTAATATTTATAACTTTAGTGATTTCTAATTATAGCCACGTTAGTAATTGCGTATTTACCATTCGCCGGCTAGTTACGTGCAGCCAACGCCTTCTCTAATACTAATACATAGAGTAGGTCGTGGTACAGCAAACAAGACTATCTCTATATTTGCCACATTAAACACGATTTCAATTTTCTGTTTTTTTTTTCAAACAACCTTTGATGGGGGGGGGGGGGGGGGGCAATCAAGGACTATCTCGACGTCGGCACAGACAGTGACTGCGACATTAACTTCATTAACCGTATTAGACACGTGCGATTTCTATTTCATTATTATATCTGAAGTATCTGTCTACGAGAAAACAATTGCCTGCGGTTTTGAATTGTGTTTTAATCGCGATACAGTAGTGGGGACACACATGTCTAATAGTTGAGTTCTCTTTTCGTTGTTCCGATTAAGTGACTGCTTGGTCGAATGGTTAGAACACTGGGTTCATGTGCGGTAGACCTGGGTTCGAATCCGCAGTCGTTAAAAATCTTTTTACCCCGGACTAAAATAATACACTTATCTGCTCTGTCGTGGTGACAGCACTAGCCATGTTGCCTTAATATTTAAAAAAAAAAAAAAAGTAAATGGGTAAACTATTTGATAATTAAATTTGACCATTTCGCATACTTATGATTGCATTGTTAAACTTTCCGATTGCATGGTTACGCTGAAAATTTAAAGATTTTCATTTAGATTTAGTTATTTCATCTGTTTTGGAATTTTAAGCTGTGCTGTTTACAATGGCGTTCATTTCCTAATTATGGTTGTTTTTTTTCCTGTATTCGTTTGCTTTTCAAGTGTTTTTTTTTTTTTTTTTCTCCCAACTGCTTTAATGAGGGAAAGAGTTGTCGGTGAATTTGGGGGAAGGGGGGGGGGGAGGGCAAACTATTTACTGAGAGAGCTTTAAGTCACGTGAAGACCGCCGGTAAGGTTATGGCATTCTTCTGTCGGCAAGTGAAATTATACATCCTAACCTGACCAGTCTGTGGCGACAGCACTAGCCATGCGGAACCAAATCTTCTGGCTCACGACTCTCTGTCTACTCCGATGGTAACACAGATAGCAGTGACATTATTTTAGTAGTTGTACTGGTACTTGAAGGATGATGTGGTAAATAATACACTAGCCCTATTCACTACCTTTTACAATTCCTGCTCCCTATTTTAGTCCAGATGGACATGGATGTCAATGTCAGTTACAGCAACAACAAAATATCGCAAGTTAGTGATTTTCAAATCCTTCGAAGAGGGAGAGAGCAGTAGTCGGTGGAAGAGGGGACGGGGTAATGACGTAAATTGAAGAGAAATTAAAGAGCTTTACACTTGATTTTCAAGTTCTCATTGCCTAATTTGTTTATATTTTACTAACGCTACCTCCGTTTTTCTATTTTTTTACGACTTACTTTGTTATTCACAAGTACAGTTGTAGCTTTACTTCCGTCCCCTATAAAAATACAAACAGCTTTAGCATGTGGTAACCAAATAACCATTTTTATTACTGTGCTAATAACACCATTTAAACGACCACTAATATAAAGACACAATTATAAGGTGCGTGTTCTAAAGTTGGAAAACCAGACTATCGCTATATCCGTGCAGAGAATGATTGCGACATTAACTGTATCAGACACGTGCGATTTCCATTTTCTTTCTTTTCCAAAAACCTTTGATGAGTGAGATAGTAGTAGGTGGATTTAGTTGTGGTGGTGGGCGGGGATCAAAGACTATCTCTATATCTGAGCAGACAATGATTGTATTAGACACGTGAGTTTTCTATTTTCTTTCATTTCCATTTAGCCAAACTATGCCACAGCAACGCGTGGCCGGGTACAGCTAGTATGTTATATATTTGAAAAAAGGTTCTTGAACGAAGACAGACACATAAACAGACATAACAGTCATACAGGCGTGATGCTGACCACATCACCCATCTTGTGCCGATTGGCTATAGAAAGAAAGGTCTAGTCTTATATGCCCTATACGCCTAAAGGCGTGGAAAAGAGTCCTTTACTTTGAAAAAAGGGTTGCGAAAGCGCAGTCGATAAGAGGCTCGCCTTCAAATCCAGCTGCGACTCGCTGCAGCCTACGGTCGGTGTTCGAAACTGGGCGGTTCCCGGGGTTCACCCAACCTCTAGGGAATGGGTACCAGGTACCAGAGTTGACACTCTGGGATAAAGGGAGGAACGTCGCTGTAGCTACAGAGTTACGTGCGGACGGCGACACAAGCGGAGAAATCTTATCAGCTGTCTGTACTGGTGGCAGAGCACTTAAGGTTTAAAACCGTGTGCAATGACGCTGGTTCACATCTCCCGACTTTACCGTTACATTTTAGACAAACACAAATACAGACGGACAGGCGAGCAGACACATATACAGACAGACAGTAACATAATCTTTTTAGTGCTAAAGCTTCAAACAGTGTTATCCCGTCCCTAGACATCCATATGTCTATAATACAGTCAAGGAGAACAAACAGTGTTATCCCGTCCCTAGACATCCATATGTCTATAATACAGTCAAGGAGAACAAACAGTGTTATCCCGTCCCTAGACATCCATATGTCTATAATACAGTCAAGGAGAACAAACAGTGTTATCCCGTCCCTAGACATCCATATGTCTATAATACAGTCAAGGAGAACAAACAGTGTTATCCCGTCCCTAGACATCCATATGTCTATAATACAGTCAAGGAGAACAAACAGTGTTATCCCGTCCCTAGACATCCATATGTCTATAATACAGTCAAGGAGAACAGACAGTGTTATCCCGTCCCTAGACATCCATATGTCTATAATACAGTCAAGGAGAACAGACAGTGTTATACCGTCCTTAGACATCCATATGTCTATAATACAGTCAAGGAGAAGGTAACTTGCATTCGCCAAGCATTATTTTCACAGCGACTGAAGCTCAGAGCAACGGAAATGTGATTCTCATTAAAATTTTCTGAGCATACCTGACAGGCTGACTGCAGGCAGTTTCACAGATGGTAGGTACTGTATGAGTCAATGGCGTGTGTTTAGGTTACCTTATCGGCCAGGACATCGTGGGTTGTACACGCTGAGATGGGAAATGGTAGGGACAGTCTGATAGGAGATACTGCTGTTGGCGGTTCAGTGTTGTGCTTTCACGCAATGACTTAATGAGGTGGGTGAGTTTCCTCAGTGTTTCCTTCTTGAACACTGCACAATATTTTACAAATTGTGTCTTATTATTGTCGTTGCATTTGTTGCTTCTGTTGTTTCTTCGTCTTCTTCTTCTTCTTCTTCTTCTTCTTCTTCCTCTTCTTCTTCTTCTTCTTCTTCTTCTTCTTCTTCTTCTTCTTCTTCTTCTTCTTCTTCTTCTTCTTCTTCTTCTTCTTCTTCTTTCTTTGTTTTTTCTTTATCATCATTATCGTCATCATCATAT
This sequence comes from Candidula unifasciata, assembly GCA_905116865.2. Classification (NCBI taxonomy): domain Eukaryota; kingdom Metazoa; phylum Mollusca; class Gastropoda; order Stylommatophora; family Geomitridae; genus Candidula; species Candidula unifasciata. Next base: position 49,335 of record CAJHNH020002464.1, on the reverse strand, counting down.
TCTTCTTCTTCTTCTTCTTCTTCTTCTTCTTCTTCTTCTTCCTCTTCTTTTTCTTCTTCTTCTTCTTCTTCTTCTTCTTCTTCTTCTTCTTCTTCTTCTTCTTCTTCTTCTTCTTCTTCTTCTTTGTTTTTTCTTTATCATCATTATCGTCATCATCATATTCTTCTTCTTCTTCTTCTTCCTCTTCTTCTTCTTCTTCTTTCTCTTCTCCTTCTTCTTCTTCTTCTTCTTCTTCTTCTTCTTCTTCTTCTTCTTCTTTCTTTTTCTTTTTCTTCATTATCATAATCTTCTTCTTCTTCCTCTTATTCTTCTGCTTATCCATCACTTCTATCATGTGCATTTTTTGCTCAATTATTTCAGTGTGGAATATACTCAAGCACTTTTTGCCTTTTTCTTATCAATGTTCTTAATGGTTTTTTTGCGGGCGTTTTTTTTTTTTTTTTTTAGATGGACGTTTCTGGTTGTGTTGCCAGTTTGAAGATCCCTGTTCATCGCTGTTTGCCTAATACAACTTCTTTGTCTTCCCAATACCAGACGCAAAAGCATCCAGTTGTATTATCAGATTTCTAGGGAAAAGAAAACAGTTTGTTAGGTTCTTATATATTATTTAATGTATTCATTTCATAATAATAACGGGGGAGAGGCGGGGGGTGTTTGTGTATGCACGTGTGTATGAGTGCATGTGTATGTCTCTGCATGTGAGGACCGCAAATATATATGTACTGCCGACTAGCAAATGCAATCATGTGCACACATACTATCTTTGCTAATATTTTCTGATGAGGCCTTAATAAATACCCAGATGCAACTTTCATACATTTGTCATAAAGTTTTGACGTCGTTATTTTCTCAAGTATCCTCCGATCTTAAAATCTCATGTTTCTTCTTTAGAGGGGGGGGGGGGGTGGGGGGGGGGGACGGTGGGGGCTGCATGGTCTCGAGGCCCGGTGTCCGCCAAGATCAGACACCCGTGTGTATTGTTGCACACGTAAAAAAAATTCCTTGGCAGTTGGAAATAAAAAGAGTAGCCTAATGGCGCCGCCCAGGCAAAATCTGGAGGTAAAAATCTACCCAAAGTATTTCAGGATGCTCGCCGGTGCTACAGAGCCTGTGCTCTGTGCTGATCTTCTTCAGGCATAGGTTTGAGTTAGAAGAAGAACGGAGCACTAATGGGTTACTACCCGTGTGCCATGATGTTGATCCGTTGTTCAAACCCTAAACATCATTGCTTCTGAAATAAAAATGGGAAAACACCACATTATCTGAAGCATACAGTACCAACAAAACAATGCATATAAATCGTTGTAAGCAACTGGTATCAGAGCCAGGAACTGGTAGTAAATGACATGAAATGAACATCACGATATAAACAATCTGTCAGATGATAAGTGGAAGGAAAAGAAATGGAAGTCATCAGAAAGTTCAGGGAATATAAAGTGTGCAATAAAGTTATAGTAGGACTTGACACTTGTAGGGTGTGCTCGATCTTCTACTTAAATACACGCCCCAGTGCAGAATGGCAAGATTCTTTCAGAGTAGCGAAATATGAGGTGGGAATGTAAGTATGCTTTGTTTACATATGTAGCTTTGATAAATGTACTTCTAAGTCTCTCAGGAAGAAGACAAAAAAAGAAAAAAAATAGGGAAAGGGAGGTTAACATAATGATGATGACGATGATGATGAAGAAGAAGAAGAAGAAGAAGAAGAAGAAGAAGAAGAAGAAGAAGAAGAAGAAGAAGAAGAAGAAGAAGAAGAAGAAGAACAAGAACAAGAACAAGAACAAGAACAAGAAGAAGAAGAAGAATAAGAACAAGAAGAACAAGAAGAAGAAGAACAAGAAGAAGAAGAAGAAGAAGAAGAAGAAGAAGAAGAAGAAGAAGAAGAAGAAGAAGAAGAAGAAGAAGAAGAAGAAGAACAAGAACAAGAACAAGAAGAACAAGAACAAGAAGAACAAGAAGAAGAAGATGAAGAAGAAGAAAATTGTTTTAAAAAGAACAACAACGATGACTATAACAATAACAAACTAGCAAACAAACAAGAACATAATTAAACAACGTAATTATCACAATAATAAGGACGAAGATCGGATTATTCTCTACGAGATAATTTTTCGACAAGTCATTGATTGCTATTATTATTTATTTAATTCTTGTTTTTGTTCCAAAATGTGCGTGGCAAGTGTCGAATTCCGTGGGTAATTATATCTTTTTTTTTTTTTTTTTTTCGTTTGGCTAACTTTCTCAGCAGTGTGAATCGCGGCCAGGTAAGTTGAGAAAGTGTTAATATTTTTCCAGAGTCCTGTTTCTAGAGTCTTAAACAATCCAAACATAATTATGTTACTGCAGGCTACAGCAGCATCGATGCACACAAGGTATGCCAGTTAGGAAACCATTTACCTGTACCCCAAGGGAACGAAATGACATATAATTTGTTGTGTTGATGTTCTCTAACGACCTGCAGAAACTGCTGTCTGTTTTGGGAAATCTGGCTTTTGCAGATAAATTGCCAACAAATCGTTTTGCGTTAGTTTTGACAACGGTATGAACGCCGAAAAGTTCAAAAGCAAAGTGAAAGCGCTTAAGGTAACATGACCTTGTGAAGCTGCAAACAGCCATAACACTGAAATTAGTTTGTGTAACAGTCTGACTGTATGTCCGTCTTGTCTAAGTTTTGCGTATCAGCCAGATTGCCTTGGTCACTTTCCGCTCCACCATTCTAGTTAGTTGGTTAGTTAATCGGAAGTTTATCCTCATTGCACATCGGGCGTCAATAAGTGATTAGATCCTATCTTCAGTATATCCCATAGCGTATGCTGACTAATAACACGAGGTCAGTGTTGGTTTACTATTTTTCTTTGGCTACCTGTATAGTGTTGTTGTTTCGCGACACCTCTTTTGACCTGAAGTTCTTGTAGTCTTTTGAGTGTTATCGATTCAACGTCGCCTCCTAAATCATCATCTCGCCCTGCCTCCTTGAGAGCATTGAGAATGTCGGCACGGTTTATTGCTTTTTTCGTACCTACTGTGGATCTGCTAGTAAGCTAACCCGCTCGTTCATTTCCTCTTTCTCCAGAGTGTACCTGCTAAAAAATAGACGAGATTTCCTATGTGACTCCACAAAATTTTTTTCCACCTTCAGGGGGAAGATGGCAGCGGTCAATGTTGTGTTGTCCACCATTCTGCCCAGACTTTGATGAATCATGTATTCGCACATTTGCGCCGTTTAGTGTTATCACCATCATCATCCTGTAACAGTGCGTGTTGTTGGGTCCGCAGTTGCTGTTGACTGTCTGAACTGATCCCTCCACATTTTGTTGGTCAGATGCGATGGACTTCATGGTTGCATGCTAGAGGTCTGTCCAGTCAGTCAAGGTTGGTATCCAGGTCTTTCTTGGTCTGCTCTTCTCTTCTTCCCCAGCACTGAGTTCAGTAATAATGTTTTTTTAGAGGCCGTTAGCCATAGCATTGCTTTTTCCGCCTTTTTACTGATGTTAAAAGATTTTCATAGTGCCATAAGTTAGTTAAAAAAAACTTACCCGTTTCCTTGCCAACATATGTACTGGGCATATAGGGCTTGACCTTTATTTTATGGACCAGTCTGCACAGATTTGTGATATTATCAATGTGAGGACGGCCTCCTAAGTCTAAGTCCTTCTAGAAAGGAAAAAAAACACACACATACAAACAACCACGTTCAACCTGCTGTTAGCTAGCCGAGGCTGCCAGCAGTCTTCGATTATATTTGTGGTCGCTGACTTCCTCTATTTCTTAGGACTTGATCTCGTGTCTTTTTTGAGGTTTGGTAGACGTGGGAGTGTTTAGTTTTAAATTCTGATAGATTGTTGCTATTCTTCCATTTGCGGATGCTATCCTCTCATTTTCTCTGAACACACAAATGTAAACTGAAAGCTAAATCGTTTCAAATGAAAGCCGAAAAGCCAAATTGTTTTTCTTTATTCATTTTTAACGTTAACGTTAAGTTTTCACTCTGAACCACATTAACCGTAATGATTACGAAAGCCGATGAAGTCAATTATAATAATTTTTTAAAAAATGACGATATGCTTTGATTTGATTTGTTCTCATTTATTTCTCAGCATAAAGACATAAATAGAGACGTGTGGGGGATATTTGCAAACAAGTCTAAATGAAACCGGTTATCGATTCTCTTATTCTGCTAGTGGCAAGCAATGTAGGAAAATATAACAGCAATTTAAAAATATAATAGAAACAGGATG
>CAJHNH020002464.1:0-34033 GCA_905116865.2 Candidula unifasciata | reverse complement strand
AACATTAACATCACCTCCATTATGTACCAGGTTGGTTGCCATATAAGTTTCTCAGGAAAGCCCACTGGGAAAGCATTGTAAACCATCAGAAGCTGGTCATCACACTTTGATTGATTAACTCCTTGCCAGACATCCTAGTGAATCGCCGGAGCTGACATGGCAATCTATACCACGCCAGCCATCAAACGCTGAGAGATTAACTCCATACATCCACTCAGTCATATAAGCATACATGGCAATCTAAAGAATGTCAATCTTTACATTTTGATTGATTAACATGCTATCAGAAAACGCAGGAAGCCGGGGTACTGTAGTGGTTAAACGCTGGATCACGGCCCTTGTATACTGAGTTACAATCCACAGCAACGAGATGTTCTTCGGAATTGATTTTGCTGTCCAGATTGACTCTGGCTAAAATGGGTACCACATAATCATGTGAAGGAAAGGCGGCTAGTGTGATGTTGACTGTATCATCCACCGAGTGTTGATATTTGAGTGTTCAGCTAACTCTTTTATTCCCAGCGGGTTTAGCATCAGATGCTCAATGGGTATTAGAGAGAAACGTAAAATCAGCACATTCTTGTGTTCTTTGGACTTACAGGTAGGAATCTATGCACATATGATGTGTTCCTTGGGACTGAAAGAGTTAAGAACAGACATCACAGCACCCAAGACATCACCATAACCTTCCTCATCATTAGTGCCTTGTGAGAGAGCGTGTACAATTCGGAGGAGCAGATGGATCACCACAGTCTGGTGAAATTGATGCAGTTTGGGGTGACGAGAGGTTCTGGCAGATGCTAGAGGCTCAGAGGAAAGGCAAGACGGACGTTTAATCAGAAAGCTACTGGCACCATTAGTATCGGAACTCTTCGCTGGCTGTTGAAGATGGGGACGGAGCGCTTATGGGAATGCCCCGAGTGCTGTGATGTCGGTTCTTGAATAAAATAAAATAAAATCAAAATCTCATCATCAGCAGTCATCTAAGAGTTCCAGTTTCGATAGTGCCAGTAGGAGCTTGATTAAATTTTCGTCTTGCTTTCTGTGGAGTGTCGTCCAGATCCCCTGTCACTCCCTGCTGTACCATTCTCTCCAGACCATGCTAAAGGATTCGTGCCTCTGAATTGTTCATTTGCTCCAAAGGGCTTTGACCATTGCTAGCTTGCCATACATAAATTCACTACCCATTGGTGTATAACCCGCCAATCTGTCTGCCTGTCATTTCCCAACACTCCTTAATATCCTGGAGAAAATATACAAAGAACGCGGAATACCCATGACTCTGAAGCGGAGTTTTCCACTCCGCACGAAACATGCCTGACTACACCGTTCTTAACATACTGTATGAGTCGGTTACAATAACGACATGTGTCTACGGCTGGTTCTCAAAAAGCTGCTGTAACTGCCTCCACCTCTATTCTCAAACTAGGTTTTGTATCACCCTACATAGTGCTGGCGGTACACAACAATTTGAGACTGGAATCATGTGCCTGTTGGGCCACTGGTATATAAAGTGTGTTTTCTTTACTTTGACAGATACCTCAAATGAATCACGGCTGAAATGATCATCTGTAACATAAATAATCTGAGTGAATAAATAACTTGACACCACTGCATGTGAATACTTAGAAAACAAATTCGCGACTCAAATAAACTGAGTTATGTCTCCGCAGTGAAGGTTAGCTCCAGTGCACTGCTGGATTCAGCTGTTTTGAGTGCACCGCTGTGTTAAGTGCACTACTGTGTTGAGTGTACCGCTGTGTTCAGTGCACCGATGTGTTGAGTGCACCACTGTGTTGAGTGCACTACTGTGTTAAGTGTACCGCTATGTTCAGTGCACCGCTGTGTTCAGTGCCATGCTATGTTCAGTGCAACGATGTTTCCGTGCCAGGCTTTTCTCAGTACACCTCTGTGTTCAGTGCCAGGCTATGTTCAGTGCACAACTGTGTTCAGTGCCACGCTATGTTCAGTGCACCGCTGTGTTCAGTGCCATGCTATGTTCAGTGCACCGCTGTGTTCAGTGCCACGCTATGTTCAGTGCACCACTGTGTTCAGTGCCATGCTATGTTCAGTGCACCTCTGTGTTCAGTGCCATGCTATGTTCAGTGCACCACTGCATTCAGTGCCACGCTATGTTCAGTGCACCGCTGTGTTCAGTGCCACGCTATGTTAAGTGCACCGCTGTGTTCAGTCTCACGCTAGTTCAGTGCACCGCTGTGTTCAGTCTCACGCTAGTTCAGTGCACCGCTGTGTTCAGTGCCATGCTATGTTTAGTACACTGCTACTGTCTTTGAGAATATGACGTTGTATGGCCTCACCGTCTTCCTGTTGTATGACCATTGTCCGAAATAAAACCGAACATCCTGGAAATCGAACCTAGTACTCAGTAACAATGGAATTGTTAACGGCATTTACTAATTTAAGTTGAGTTGAGTTTATCTAAGAAGCGCAGTCGATTCGAGGCTCGCTTTCACATCCAGCTGCGACTGGCAGGTCGGTGTTCAAAACTGGGCGGCTTCTGGGGTTTACCCAGTCTCTAGCAAATGGGTACCAGAGTGACCCTCTGGGGTAAATGGGAGAACGTTGCTGTAGCTACAGAGTTACGTGCAGACGGCGACACAGGCGGACAGTTTCTTATCAGCTGTCCGTAGTGGTGACAGAGCACTTATGGCTTATAACCGTGTGTAATAACGCTGGTTCACATCTCCAAATTTTACCTTTTTACCTTTATCTAAGAATCGACATCTCAGCAATCTAGGCATTGTCATAAGTGTTCCGTCCCCATCCTCAGCAGCCAATCAGAGTTCCAATACCAATTTTGCCAGAAATAGATTGATTATATGTCCGTCTTGCCTTTCCTCTGAACGTCGAATATTTGCCAGACCCTTCGTCACTCCTTGCTGCATCACTCTCACCAGACTCTGATGATCAGTTTTCTGTTCAAAATTGTACACATGCTCTCAAAAGGCCTTAAGTATGTTTGCTTTAACATGCATCAGCATTTTCTTTGCTCATTCACTAACTTCTAATCCGCTAAGGCACACAAGCGACTCATTGCACTCTAGTTAATTACACAAAGTAAGGACTGGAAATTTTGCCATGCTATTTAATTTCGTCTCTATTATCTATTATATGGATTAGTCGGATCTTCTCCCTCTATATATAATCTTTATCTCACACACATACTATGTCTCTCACAAACACATAATCTCTCTCTCTATATATATATATATATATATATATATCTCTATATATATATATATATATATATATATACATACACACACACATATATATATATATAATTTGCTCACACCAATAATCTCTCTCACACACATAATCTCTATTTTTCACATAATCTCTCTCTCTATCTCTATCTCTCTGTCTCTCTCTATCTCTCTCTCTCTATCTCTCTCTCTTTCTTCCTCTGAGAATCTCTCCCTTACACATTTTATAACTCTCTTACATACACACTATTCCCTCCCTCCCCACCACCACCCGGTCCCCTTTTTTCACCTTCCTTTGCTATGATAGTTTGAACCCAGATGTTCGTTCCATCATGCATGAACACTGACAACTGTGCCATCGCAGATCCCGTTAATATGTTTTATAATTACTTACATTCAAGACTGTCCCAAATAATGTTTCCGAAATGCCTCTCGTATTTAACTCTTTCTAAAAGGATTATATTAAGAAACTATCTGTGCCCTGCCACACGTTGCTGTGGCCCCGATTAGTGAAATGGAAAAGAAAGAAAGTAGCTCCCAACTAACAGTGTCTGTCATAACCCTCGCCCTCCCTCCCTCTCCCCTCCACCCAGTCATATCTCCCTCTCCGAAGGCGTGAAAAATAATCCCTGGCGGAAGTATTAAAATAGAAATAGTTAAGAAATGAGAATGTTTTGAGCTCTCTTAGCTAACAGTGTCTGGCATAACCCCCCCCCCTTCCCCCCCCCCCCATAATATGTCCCACTCCGAAGGAATAAAAAATCATCGCTTGGCGAAATTATTAAAATAGAATTATATATTACATATATATACTGCCTAAGACTGAAGAGTTTTGGTCCGATATCGTAGCCTAGCTGTAAACAACAACACAACGTGTCAACAGCCCTCTGAAGGGCGAACGAAGATTACCCGTGACCTGACCAACATCACGTCGCCGCTATTGCAGGCTAGCTGTAAACCCCCAAACCGAGCGGGGAAAAAAGACATAGATATCGCAGCCTTGATGTAAACCACAACACAACGTGCCAGCCGCCTAGTTAAGGGCCTAAAAACGTATTTAATCACCCAGCGGGGCATTGATCGCCGGTCACCCGCGTAACACGCAAAATATACAACTAAGCTATCAAGGACTCAAGCATCTGCCCAATTATATCTCCCTCTCTGAATGAGTCGAACATTAGCATGTGGCGACATTGGTAAAATAGAAATAGTTAAGAACTGAGAACTGTAAAAAAATGTGTTAAGCTCTCTCAGTTAACAGTGTCTGGCATCAACCCCCTCTTACCCTACCCCCCCCCCCCCCCCTCCCCCACCCCCCCCCCCCTTTTCCCCGACAATCAAATCATCCTCTACGAAGTATGGGAAAGTCATCGCCTGACGAAATATTGTTGTTAAATTGAGCTTGGCATCCTTGTCCACCCAGACAAAAATGGGTAGCAGTAATCTGTACTGAGAAGTAAATGTGGCCAGTGTAACAGCTACCACATCACCCATCGAGTACCAGTACTACTGCTACCACTACCACCACCACATTCACAACATCAACAACAACACAAAACGGTCACTACTGTCTGTACAGGTCGTTGAAGCCAGAGGTGTTGGCGCCGCATGCTGTCGCCACGGACTGTTTAGTTTAAGTGTGTCCCCGACATAAAAGTCCGTGATAAAAAAAAAAAAAAAGTACACTATACTCACAAATAGCGGAAATAAAAACCCGCACTCGTCATATCTCCCTCTCCGAAGTGACGATGTTTAACTAAACGTGGCATCCGTGTCGACCCAAACCAAACTGGACCGTAAGCCTTCTTAGTTAACCATTTCTGTCATCAATGAATAGTCTTTGATCGAGTGAAGCGCCGGGGGATGGAGGGAGGGGGGGGGGGTAATTTGGACTGTACTGAAATCGGATGTCTTTGGGCGTAAGACGCAGACGTCGCAGCTTAGCTGTAAACCATAACACAACGTGCTAATCGACCCGTAAGAAAAAAAAAAGAAAATTAGCACCCAGCGGAGACTTAGGTCAGATATCACAGCCTAGCTGTAAACCACAACACAATGTGCCAACCGCCCTCTCAAGGGCGAATAAATATTACCCGTGACATGAACATTGAGCATCAAGTCGCCGCCATCGCAGGCTAGCTGTAAACCCTAAAATCGAACGGAAAAAAAGCGTAGATAGTGAAGTCTAGCTATAAACCACAACAAAACGTGGCAGCTACCTAGTTAGCCCCCCTCCCCCCCCCCAAAAAAAAAATATTAAATTACCCCCCCCCCTCCCCCCCCCCCCCCCCATCACGCGAGTAAATTGAGAAATGCTTACAACTACCTACGCTACTAAACACACAAGCATTTAGTAGAAATGACAGTATTTAGTAATAATGGGAAGTTCAGCGTTACACAGTAAAAGCTGGCAAATTGATTAAAAATTTATCCGGGTGGGCAACGAAACAAATAATGTTTTGACCGTTGCTGGAGCTATGTCGTTCGTGATTTGTGCGATTTTATGACAATAAATAACGCTTTGAGACAGAGGCAACGTTGTGTGCAAATTTGAAAACAATCGGTTCAGTAGTTTCTGAGTTTAGAGCTAACGACACCGGAAAATTAAGATTTTTATTAATATAGATTACGTCGTATAGATCTGATTGTGTTTTAATTAACAAAGTCAAAGTGAGCTAGGTGTAACGAGAAAGGGTCGATTTAGGAACGATGATATCAGGAGGAGAGTTGATACAGAACCAATATTCAACTTTAAAAGTAGACAACAAATCAAATGGTTTGGCCATGTAACAAGATTGGCATCAGATAGGATACTACAGAGAACATTCTTATGCAAAATGCAGCGGTAACAGAGTCAAACTTGCATTCAAACAGGAACAGTTACAGTCAAACTTGCTTACAAACAGGAACAGTTACAGTCAAACTTGCTTACAAACAGGAGCAGTTACAGTCGAACTTGCTTTCAAACAGGAACAGTTACAGTCAAACTTGCTTACAAACAGGAGCAGTTACAAACATGAACAGTAACAGTCAAACCTGCTTACAAACAGGAACGGTTACAGTCAAACCTGCTTACAAACAGGAACAGTTACAGTCAAACTTGCTTACAAACAGGAGCAGTTACAGTCAAAATTGCTTACAAACATGAACAGTAACAGTCAAACCTGCTTACAAACAGGAACAGTTACAGTCAAACTTGCTTACAAACAGAAGCAGTTACAGTCAAACTTGCTTACAAACAGGAGCAGTTACAGTCAAACTTGCTTACAAACATGAACAGTAACAGTCAAACCTGCTTACAAACAGGAACAGTTACAGTCAAACTTGCTTACAAACAGGAGCAGTACAGTCAAACTTGCTTACAAACATGAACAGTAACAGTCAAACCTGCTTACAAACAGGAACCGTTACAGTCAAACCTGCTTACAAACAGGAACAGTTACAGTCAAACTTGCTTTCAAACAGGAACAGTTACAGTCAAACCTGCTTACAAACAGGAATATTAACAGTCAAACTTGCTTACAAACAGGAACATTTACAGTCAAACTTGCTTTCAAACAGGGACAGTTACAGTCAAACTTGCTTACAAAGGCAAACAGTTAAATCAGAGCTGGCTTATAAGCAGAAGTAGTTAAACTAGAACAGGCCTGCGACATAAACTATTAAGGTAGAACTTCCTTGAGACAGCAAAGATAACATTACACACACGTCTGGTCGGTTGGTTCCAGTGTTCTGGCGCCGTACGCCATGCTGTGGTATGTCAGTTATGCCCTCTACTTTGATCGCCATGCGTGGTTGGTTGGGAATAGCATCACCCGAAATACCAGCGTTTATCTTTAGCACAACATTTTTGGAAAAAACTTACGTTCTTTACAGTTAGATGTTTTACTCTGCGAGGCAAGTGTATGATCACAGAATTCTATTATTTATGTTTCCTTTGTAATCTTGTTTATATTACTGGACACGGAAGGGAGGCTTCACACACACGCACACGTACACGCACGCACGCGCGCGCGCACACACACACACACAATAATAACAACTAGAGCACAGAAAAGGTAAGGAGAAGGACGGTAAAAGTAACTGAAGAAATAGGTAGGCAAGGTTTGGAGTTGTAGAAATAGTAAAAAAATGATAGAGGCAAACTGAGAAACAGAGGTAGAGATTATGAGAGATTTAAAGAGGAAGAAAGAGGTGTATAGAGGTATAACGAAAAAGAACGAATAGAAAATAGAATCAGGATAAGTTAAGCAGGAAACATAGAGAGTAGGATAGAACGATAAAAGTAAAAGTAAAAGAACCTTTTCCTCGCCTTTTTGCGTATTGGGAATATAGGGCTAGACCTATATTGTAATAGACCAATCGGCGCTTGGTTGGTGACGTCAGTATTACACCGGCTGCCTTAACTTCCAAGGACTGCACCTGGTACCCACTCAAGGCTGGGTCGACCTGGGATTCAAGCTCATTTTTGAAAAATAAAGGTTCGGCTCCGTCAGGGCGCGAATCCAGGACCTTCCGATCCTCAGGCGGGCATCTCGCCGCCAACGTCACGGCGACTCGCTGAATCGAACGATGGACATATTATTTTAAAAAGAGAGCTAAACAGAGATATAGGGAAGAGAAGAAGAGAAAGGGGGGGGGGTGGAGTGGTAGGTGTAGGGATATAATTAAGAGAATGATTTGGAAAAGAGTTAAAGTAGCGAGAAAGGTAAAACGTTATGTTAAAGACAATTGGACGTGGCTAGAAAGGTCGACAGATCAATTTTAAGTAGGGCATAAAGATAATGTTGTGGAGAGAACACGAAAGCGGTAGAGAGATAGAAAATAAGCGAAAGTAGGGATCCATAGAGCGAGGGAGGGCGGGATAAAATGGCAGAGAAAGATTTAGAGAGAGAAAGGGGGGCACTTAGAGCGTTATTAAATTAACGGCTGACGTGTGAATGACTCTACCCTCTTGACTTTCCTTCATAGCATAATGTGTTCTTTTGCTTTTAACATTTGGTCACAGCACATTTAAGAAATCTGGCTTTCCCAATAGACCCTACAGAATGTAAATTGCCAGTCTGAAATTATTGTATCTGTGATTTTACATAATGGTTATTTTTATTAATCCTAATAGCATAATGCTATCTCTTACTTTTAACATTTGGTCAGAGTGTAAGTAAAAAAAATCTGGCTTTGCCCATGGTCCCTACAGTAAGTAAATTGCTACTTTGACATTAATTAATTGATGATTTTAACTCATGGTTATTTCTTCATTTTTGCATCTTCCGTGAAACCTTCTGGTACTGAAAGAGCTAATGTAAACAACTGGTGTCAATGAAATCTAATCTAACCGTTAGCCGACTTCTGAAATGTCTCGGATGGCACCGCGGTAAGGTGGGAGTTCGGGTCAGGAAATGTCTGCTGACGATGAAAGCGAGGCTTGGAGTGTCTCAGATAGCACAACGTGAGACTGCCAGATTACAGTGATTTATGGGAGATTCGAGTAAGTGTTTGTGCGTTGCTTTTTAGCAGATGGGTGTATAACTGCAGAAAAATTACACTGCACGGTAGATGGATAGGTAGAAAGCCAGTTATGGAAGCAGACAGACAAAAAGACAGACAGATAAAGGGTCGGACCGGTGGATGGTGAATGATGGACACTCAGACAAACAGACTTGCGGTAGACAGAAAGACAAGTAGACATGTATACTGTATACACACTCATAGAAAAATAGTCAAACAGGGAGAGAGAGAGTGTGTGTGTGTGTGTGTGTGAGGGAGAGAAGGGGGGGGGGGGGGAATCATTCTATACTGTTAAAAAAAAAAGAAACACATAGTTATCCGATGGCGCGTTTTTATTAGTTTTGCAAATAAAATATCGTACTCGGGTATGTGAAAAGCAGACTCAAATGTTGTTTACCGTGTCCAGTGGACATGTGAAACGCGTGGGTTTTTGTAATCGTTACAAGGCAAGGGTGAGTTGTGTTTAAGACCTTATTTGTGAGCATAGCTGCGCGCACGAGAAAGCAACACAATTGGCGATGAACACTATTCACTGTCTACGCAATTTAAACCCTATAAAGGGATAACGCTACACCAACACGATTAGTTCATTTTCAAGCAGTCACGAATGGCGCTTCTATCAATAAATTTCAGGAATATTGCTTTTAGCCGATTTCAGGCAGGAGAAACTCGGATTGCCAGACATATAAATGTGCATCAGAGTACCATCAGTCGACTTTGGCACTGTTTCCAAGCCACTAGTTTAGTTGAAGACCGACATCGCAGTGGACGACCCAGAGGGACAACAACAGCAACGAATCGCCTTTTTCGTCACCTCAGAGACAGGTTTACAACATCTTTCTCAACTGCACAGGCATTGCCTCCAGAACGTCATATGTCTTATCAAACCGTTCGGAACAAACTGGATGATGTTGGACTTTGGGCTCGACGACCACACCGAGAACTTATCCTCACACGTGGCACCGCCAAAATCGACTTCTTTGGGCCAACCAGCAACGACCCTGGTCAAGTGACAATCAGTGAAGACGTGTCTGGTTTAGTGACGAATCTTTGTGTTGCAGCGTCATGTTAGACGGCTTAGGGTCTACCGTAGACGAAATGAATTTTTAGCCCAAAAGTGTGTTAATGAAGCTCTGCTGCACGGTGGTGGAGGTGTAATGGTATGTGGAATAATCAGCTACAACAGAAGGATTGATGCACGTTGAAGGAAGCTTAAATGCGTAGCGATAGGTCAATGAAATTCTTCGACCACATGTCCTTCCATTTTGGGATGCCAACATATATTTTTTTCAACAGGACAACGCCAGACCCCATTCTGCACAGCTGACCACGCAGTTCCTGACTGTCAATAACATTCAAACCCTTCCCTAGCCATCCCTATCTACAGAGATGAGTCCGATTGAACACCTGAGGGATGAGCTGCAGTGACCTGTTTGTCGCCGAAACGTTGCTCCAGTCAGTAGTCTGAATCTGTTCCAGGCACTCCAGGAAGAGTGGGCAGCCATCCCACAGGCCCAAATCAGACATGTCAACGCGTCCATGCCCAGGCAATGCCAGTCACGGATCCACGCAAGAGGTGGCCACACACACACTATACTAACGGGAAATGCCTATGCTCAAAAACTATCATGACCCAGATTTAAAAAAAAAAAAGGTGTCAGTTGATTGATGGAACCGTAAGGTATTCTTCAAACAAAGATGAAGTGGAACCGTAAGGTATTCTTCAAACAAAGATGAAGGATGTTAAAACCGTGAGTATGTATGTTCCTATCAGTAGCGTTGATTCCTTTCGTCTCATAGAAACGCTTCAGTTTGGTTGCCTTTTACGACATGGCGGTTAGTGGCCAGTAAATTTATTTCTTTTGCCTCTGAAAGCCCAGAACCCACTCTGGGAAAACCCCTGTAATGACACATACTTCAGAATTAAAGCCCTTGAAAACACTTTCACAGAAGCAATGTAGTGAACTATTGTTGTTACCATCGGACTGATATATGGAAGAGCGACAGAGTAAGACAGCAGAAGAAGATTCTCGACAATCTTTTGTCACGGCATGAAGGATTATAAGTACACGAAATAATTGCTTCAAGAGATCGCAGATTGTGGAGATACATAATCGCCCACGCCAGCCCACAATGCACATGACCATAAATGAACTCTTCGATGCTTACGTCCCGTCTATTCTTAGCCACTCTACATCCAACGACTCATCAAACCAGTCGCAAAAGAATTCTAAATAAACGCTTAATGACTAGGTAATTGCCGTTTTTTTTTTTTTTAAGAGAATAAATTTAGATGGGGGGTTTTTTTTTTTCGAATTGTCAAAGTAAGTCAATACTATAAAAGAAAAAAACAAATACGGACATAATTGATAACATCAATTGTTGTTGTGGCTAACGGTTGACATTGTGGATAAATAATGTAACGAAAAAATTATGAGTACAAGGAAGGAGATAAATCAAAGAAGGATGAATGGAAGGAAGAAGAGAAAACGAATTGGAAGAAGGCGGTAAAATGAAATGAGAATGAATGGAAGGAAAGTTTGATAGGTCATGGGAAAAATAAATAGAAGAAAGCGTGAATAAAATTGTTAAAGAAATATGGTTATAGTAACGTTTTCCGACCGAGAAAGAGATTGACTTCTCTTCACATTCGTGCCTCGTCGTGTCTCAGGGCCTGTCGTAAGTCGCGGAGGTGTCGCGCTTAATGACCGGCCACACACGTAGTATTTTACTCGTTGTCAGTGACCGGAGATATCGCGTGTTTTATAATCTATTATACAATTGTCATAAAACATGCAAAACTGACCCTAACCCCGACTCCCTACCACACAGCCTCATCTACGTCCCACGACAGTATGCAGCGTATATTACAGGCTGCATGCAGTCGTGGGGCGTAGGCTGCACTCTCTCATGGAATATAGTCTGATGCTGTGGGGTAGAGGTTAGGGCCAGTTCTACACGTTTGTGACCGTTAAAAGAGCTCACCGTGGAATATAGAACACGTGATATCGCCGGCCGCTGACAACAGCGAAAAAAATACTACGTGTTGTTGGCAGGCCACTAAGCGTTACACCCCCGCAACACGTGACAGGTTTTGCTACACGATGAGGCATGAATGGGAAGGAATGTCACTCTATTTCTGGGCTAGAAAACTTTACAATATCCAAAAATATAAATATAGTAGAGATCCCGTTTCCAGGCTTACTGCACTATCCCCATATCGTTATAGATCACTTTGATGAATTGTGGGATCAGTAAGAGAATGACCGCTTTGTATTTCATATTTGTGTATTTATTCTTCTTAATTTTTTGGGTCAGTATCTGCTTATGCTGCTAGGCATCAGAGTTTATCAGACGATCGGGGCGCGCTCTGTCGATTGTTCTGCTGTGATGTTATGCAGTCTTAAAGTGTCAGTGACTACTTCAATCCATTTTCTTTTCGGTCTTCCCGTGCCTCTTGATTTTTAAATTTTCAGGTTGTACACTCTTGCTCCTGTCATCGTTGGTTTCATTCTCATTAGATGGCCAAACCATTTCATTCTTTGTTTCTCAATAAATTTGACCATGGGTGTTGTTCCAACAGTTCTTGTGATCAAGTCGTTTCTTGCTTGATCTTTTCTGGTTTTATTCACAGCCATTCTTAAGCATCTCATCTCACAGGTGATTAGTGTTCTCTCGTCAAGTATAAAAATTCTTGCACTTGTTTTAGACCTTGATCTTTCATCTTTATGACGATGGTTTGTTGCTCTCTACTTTATCTCATTATTTTTTTTTTTTTCATATTTATCTTCATATGGTGTTAAAGGCAACTGTTGCATAGCTGGTTTATGTGGTCCTGCAGCTGTTTACTTTCACTGTAGAGTATGCACTGATTGTCGGCAAAGAGCAGCTCGATGATTTCCTCCTGTTTATCAACCTCTGGTGGTGTTTGTGTAATTATTGTTTTATGTTATTAGTTTTATTGGTAATACAGTGTATGTGTGGATTTTGAACAAACACATACACACACAAACATACACACATACACAAACACATATATATATATATATATCTATATATAAATACCCCATATATATAATATATATATATATCTATATATATATATATATAAAACCCCACTGGGCAATTATGTCTCTCCACTATGTGTGTGTATATATATGCGTGTGTGTGTGTGTGTGTGTGTGTGTGTGTGTGAGTCGCCGTGGCCGAGCGGCTAGTCGGAAGGTCGTGGGTTCGCTCCCTGGCGGAGCCAGACTTTTTTCAAAAAATGACCTTGGCTTCCAGGTCGACCTAGCCTTGAGTGGGTACCGGGTGCAGTCGCGGGAAGTAAAGGCAGCCGGGGTGATGCTGACCACATCACCCATCTTGTGCCAATTGGTCTATACAAATATAGGTCTAGCCCTATATGCCCTATACGCCTAATGGTGTGGAAAAGGGTCCTTTACTTACTTACTCTTTATTTATATGTATAGTTTGTAACTGTCTGCACTATATACGGTGTAAGTTATATTGTCGATATGCGGTATTCAATTCCATATTCAATTTTTAACATTAACCCACTGTTCGATGTGTAGTTTTAGTTTTGTACTATACATGCTGTTTTCGGCCCCTAATTGATGTATGGTGTCAGTACCAAATTTGAACAATGATATAACTTCTTAAGTTGATGTATGTTTTTAGTTCAGTTTGTGATATTTGATATTAGTTCAATCTGTGATATATGATATTAATTCCGATTGTAATATATTGCATTTATTCCATGTCTGATATCTGCTATTAGTACAAGTTGCAGTATATGATAATAATTCCTTAATTTATAACTGATTTAGCTTCCTATTTGACGGGTTTTGTTAGTTTCATATTTAATAAATAATTTTAGTTTCATATTTAATATTCAGTACAAGTCTCACGTTTGATATGGATTTAGTTTTATATATTACGAACTATATTAGTTCCATATTTGATAAACTACTTACTTTTCATGCTTGATAAACTATGTATTATCTTAGTTCTATTTTAAACAAAATATATTTGTTTCATAACTGATAAATTATTTTTTGTCCATGTTTGGTATAGTACGATTCTTCCATTTAAAAAAAAATTATATAGTTTCAGATTTTGATAAATTATATTAGTTATAATTATGATAAGTGGAATGAGTTTCATAAAGATTATATTATTTCAATCAGTAATTTGTATTTTGATAATATCAATTCCAAACTTTTGATATACGCTGTTATTTTAATTTTTTGATATTTTAAAAATATTATTATATAGTTAATATATAAATATATATTAATTATATACTATATATTCGAAATAGGGTTTATTATATAATTATTAAATAAAATATTATGTATATATAATATATATAATATTTTAATATTATTCACTAATAAAAGGCTATAATTTATATATATAATATTAATATTATATATATATTATGTTACCCGTGTTTATATTTGTGTGTGTGTATTATTTTTTATTTAAATCGTTATTAGTCGAGGTTATAAATATTAGTAGTTAGTCGACCTTATTTCCTAAACCTGTTTTTAGTCGAGGTTATTATTAACCGTATTTTATTTGTTTGTATTTCGTAAACCGTATTATTAGTCGAAATTCCTAATAGCGAACGGTCTTTAGTCGAGGTTCCTAAACAGTAGTTAGTCGAGGTTCCTAAACAGTATTTTATCGAGGTTCTTAACGTTATAGTCGAGGTTCCTAAACAGTAGTTAGTCGAAGGTATGATAAACATTAGTTAGTCGAGGTTCCTAAACAGTATTTTTAGTCGATTATCCTAAACAGTAGTTAGTCGAGGTTCCTAAACATTAGTTATTCGAGGTTCCTAAACAGTAATTAGTCAAGGTTTTATAAACAGTATTATAGTCGAGGTTTGTTATAGTATTAGTCATGTGTTCCTATTACAGTAGTTTAGTATATTTATTATTTTATCTAGTAGTTAGTCGAGGTTCCTTTTACAGTAATTAGTCAGATTTTTATAAATTTTTATTATTATTAGTTATTATGTATTATATTTTTTTAACTATTTTATTACAAATTTATTATCGATTATTCCTTACAGTATTTTAGTTTAAGGTTAATTTATTAAGATTTTTTATTTATTTGAGTTTTTTTGGTTTAATAAATATTATATATTCGATATTTATTATATAAATTATTAATTAGGTAGTTCGATATTTTATTAACAGTATTATTTGTTTATATTATTATTATATTAATTAGTTAATAGTTATAAACGTTGTTATGTTCGATTATTAATTAAACAGTAGTTAGTCGATTATTCCTAAACAGTAGTTAGTCGATTATATATTAACAGTATGTTAGTATTATTCCTTAACATTGTTATTATATAATTAGTTATGTTAGTCGAGGAATTAAACAGTATTTTATTCGAGTTTTATTTAGTATTTATTTATTTTTATTATTATATAATTAGTTTTTAATTTTATTAATTTTAATTAGTTTTTATGTCGAATTATTATATTATTAAATATTATTATTATATTTATTATTATTTATATTATTATTTTATTTTATAATTATTATATTGTAAAACACATTTATTATTTTAAACATTCTTACATTTATTTTTTTATTATTATCTACAATATATTACCTTATTAAAATTTCATGTATTATTTATTTTTTTTTATTATTCCTTGGTTATATTGATACTACAGTAGTGTTATTAATTATTATTATTAAATTATTTCTTATTATAATTATATATTAATATTATTATAATTATTTTATTATAGTATCTGATAAATATAAATTTTTATAATTTATAATGATTATTTTTATATTATTTTATTATTATTGATATATTATATTGTTATATTTTATTATTAATTATTTATAATTATTAGTATATTATATTTTAGATTATGATAAAAATTATATTATAGTGATAATTATGATGAATATGAATGAGTTTCATATTAGATATAGGGTGTCACGGGTCAGTAATTGTATTTGATAATATCAATTCCAAACTTTGATATACGCTGTTAGTTTTGATTTTTGAATAATATGATATATACATATATAATAACCTATAATTATATAATATATATATATAATATATATATATATATATAAATATTACATATATATATATATAAATATATATATTATATATTATGGTGTGTGTGTGTGTGTGTGTGTGTGTGTGTGTCGAGGTTACTAAACAGTAGTTAGTCGAGGTTCCTAAACAGTAGTTAGTCGAGGTTCCTAAACAGTAGTTAGTCGAGGTTCCTAAACAGTATTTAGTTGAGGTTCGTAAACAGTAGTTAGTCGAGGTTCCTAAACAGTAGTTAGTCGAGGTTCCTAAACAGTAGTTAGTCGAGTTCATAGACGTTGTAGTCGAGGTTCCTAAACCAGTAGTTAGTCGAGGTCGTAAACAGTATTTAGCGAGGTTTCCTAAACAGTAGTTAGTCGAGGTTCCTAAAACAGTAGTAGCGAGGTTCTAAAACGTATTTAGTCGAGGTTCGTAAACAGTAGTCGAGGTTCCTAAACAGTAGTTAGTCGAGGTTCGTAAACAGTAGTTAGTCGAGGTTCCTAAACAGTAGTTAGTCGAGGTTCCTAAACATTAGTTAGTCGAGGTTCCTAAACAGTAGTTAGTCGAGGTTCCTAAACAGTAGTTAGTCGAGGTTTCGTAAAACATAGTTAGTCGAGGTTCCTAAACAGTAGTTAGTCGAGGTTCCTAAACAGTAGTTAGTCGAGGTTCCTAAACAGTAGTTAGTCGAGGTTCCTAAACAGTAGTTAGTCGAGGTTCCTAAACAGTAGTTAGTCGAGGTTCCTAAACAGTATTTAGTCGAGGTTCGTAAACAGTAGTTAGTCGATGTTCCTAAACAGTAGTTAGTCGAGGCTCCTAAACAGTAGTTAGTCGAGGTTCCTAAACAGTAGTTAGTCGAGGTTCCTAGACGTTGTTAGTCGAGGTTCCTAAACAGTAGTTAGTCGAGGTTCCTAAACAGTAGTTAGTCGAGGTTCCTAAACAGTATTTAGTCGAGGTTCCTAAACAGTAGTTAGTCGAGGTTCCTAAACAGTAGTTAGTCGAGGTTCCTAAACAGTAGTTAGTCGAGGTTTCTAGATTTTGTTAGTCGAGTTTCCTAAACAGACGGTAGGCGAGGTTTCTTAACAGTTGTTAGTCGAGGTTCCTTAACAACAATTAGTCGAGTTTCCTTAACAGTCATTAGTCTAGGGTAATAAACAGTCATTAGTCGGGGTTTTTAAACAGTCGTTAGTCGAGATTCCTAAACAGTCGTTAGTCGACGTTCTCAAATAGTCGTGACTCGAGGTTCCTTAAGATTCCTTAGCCGAGGTTGATAAACAGTAGTTAGTCGAGGCCTTTAAACAGTCGTTAGTGGAGGTTCTTAAACAGTCCTTGTCGAGGTTCCTTAACAGTCGTGAATCGAGGTTATTTAAGATTCCTTAGTCAAGGTTCCTAAACAGTCATAGTGGAGGTTCCCGAATAGTCGTTAATCGAGGTTCCTTAAGATTCATTAGTCGATGTTCCTAAACAGTAGTTAGTCCAGGTTCCTAAACAGCCGTTAGTCGAGGCTCCTAAACAGTTGCTAGTCGAGGTTCCTAAACAGTCGTTATTGGAGGTTTCTGAACAGACGTTAGTCGAGGTTTCTGAACAGTCTTTATTCGAGGTCCCAAATAGTCGCGAATCGAGGTTCCTTAAGATTTCTAAGTCAAGGTTCCTTAACAGTAGTTAGTCGAGGTTCCTAAACAGTCGATAGTCGAGGTTTCTGAACAGTCGTTAGTCGAGGTTCCTAAACAATCGTTAGTCGAGGTTTCTTAACAGTCGTTAGTAGAGGTTCCTTTACAGTCATTAGTCGAGGTTCCTAAACAATCGTGAGTCGAGGTTGCTTAACAGTCGTTAGTAGAGGTTCCTTTACAGTCATTAGTCGAGGTTCCTAAACAGTCGTTAGTCGAGGTATTTAAACTTTCGTTAGTCGCGGTTCCTAAACAGTCGTGAGTCGAGGTTGCTTAACAGTCATTAGTCGAAGTTCCCTAACAGTCATTAGTCGAGGTTCCTAAACAGTCGTGAGTAGAGGTTTCTAAACAGTAGTTAGTCGGAGCTCCTAAACAGTTGTTAGTCGAGGTTCCTAAACAGTCGTTAGTCGAGGTTCCTAAAAAGTCGTCAGTCGGAGCTCGCTAACAGTCATTAGTTGAGGTTCCTAAACAGTCGTGCGTCGAGGTTGCTTAACAGTCGTTAGTCGAAGTTTCTAAACAGTCGTTAGTCGAAATTCCTATACAGTCGTTAGTCGAGGTTCCTAAACAGTCATTAGTCGAGGTTCCTAAACAGTTGTTAGTCGAGGTTCCTTAACAGTCGTTAGTCGAGTTTCCAAAACAGTCGTTAGTCGAGGTTAATTAACAGTCATTAATCAAGGTTCCTTTGCAGTCGTTAGTCGAGGTTCCTTAACATTCGTTAGTCGAGGTTCCTAAATAGTCGTTAGTCGAGGTTCCTAGACAGCTGTTAGTCGAGGTTCCTAAACAGTTGTTAGTCGAGGTTCCTAGACAGTGGGTTGTCGTGGTTGCTAAACAGTAGTTAGTCAAGGCTCCTAAACAGTTGTTAGTCGAGGTTCCTAAACAGCCGTTAGTCGAGATTCCTAAATCAAATAAGACAGGTTCCCCAATAACAAAAAAATCACACAAAATATCACTCTCTGTCACATACGGTGTGTATATAGGTGCTTTGAGGGGAAGGGAGGGGGATCGTCACCTTTAACCAGTATACCCGACGTAGAAGCTTTATATTGTAATTATGACTAGGTAGTGTGCCCCTTAAAAAATGACTTAGCACTATATGCTACCAAGAGCCATCAAAGGGACTCCTGTAGTTTGATGCGATCAAAATAAGAAAACAAGTACTTTATAAAGAAAACTTGTCATTGCCAGCAACATCTTGAAGCTTGCACATGTAAAGTATCAATGCATAAGGCAGCAATAAGGTGTCCCAACAACAGCAGTCCTACACCTCCATTGCAATACTCTTTTGGCGCAAACGTTCAGTTACGAAAGCCCGCTTTGCACCCTATTGTTTCATGAACCAAATAATATACACTCGCCCATATTAACCCATTTCACATAAGGTCCCCACAGTGTGCCTGTCAAAACTGACTATAAACACCTGAGCACATTCTGACAGACCGTCACCACTCTACCATACAAATTTCGAAAAGATAACCTTGTCCTCAAGAGCCAAAGTCCTGAGAAGCAAGCTAGATAGGGAACCATGAAGGACCTTCTGCTGACAAGCGAGTTCATAAAGGCAACAACGCACCTGATGGTCTGATCTGGGTTTGGGTACTGACAGGGTCCGGACTTGTTTTTTCTCTCTCCAAAAATGACCTTAGCTCCCAGGTTGACCCAGCCTTGTGTGGATACCAGGTACAGTCCTAAGAAGTAAAGGCGGCCGGCGTGATGCTGACCATATCATTCACCAAGTGCTATTTGGCCTATAAAATATAGGTCTAGTCCTATACACGCATGTCATAAAAGGCGACTAATGAAGAGCGTTTCCATAGAAGTTATAGTACATCTGCCTAAGGGAAAAAAAAAAAAAAAAAAAACTATTAGGTTGCAAATTTAAAAAAAATTATAAATTTAAAACGGCTGTGCACACAAAACTGAATTTCTTAAATAAGACTAGGGTTCAGATATGGACAATCAACCAGAACTATCCGTCAGACTTTATAGCAGGTGAAAACTGGGAAGAAGAAGATTAGTTCAACAAGAAAAATAATAGCAAAAGCTGAAGAGCCTGTTGGCGTCTTTAACTCCTTGGGTCCCAAAGGGTTTAGCATCAGAGGCCCAAAGGGTAGTCAAAAGAGATGTAAAATCGGCGCATCTTGCGTTTATTGGGTCTCTAGGTAGCAACCTATAAACATATGATGCGTTCCTTGGGACTCAA
The DNA here is from genome assembly GCA_905116865.2 of Candidula unifasciata. Lineage (NCBI taxonomy): Eukaryota > Metazoa > Mollusca > Gastropoda > Stylommatophora > Geomitridae > Candidula > Candidula unifasciata. The sequence goes on along the minus strand of CAJHNH020002464.1, from coordinate 14,353 downwards.
AGAGTTAACGCATAAGGCATAGAGCTAGTACAGGAACCTTTTCCACGTCTTCATCCCTTTTGGGCATATAGGGCTAGATCTATATTTCTCTGTGGGTGCTGTGGTCAACAACACAGCGGTCGCCTTTATAAAATAATCAAACAATATTAGGAGACTATGAATAAAATAAAGTTCTTTAATAGAAAAAAAAAGACATATTTGGTTTATTACAAGTACTGAAAGCTTATGAAACAAACAAAACCTGGGGTAGGGGGTGGGGAGGAGGGGGAGGGACAACGCTAAGACCTAATAGACACCAAAACAATTGAGGAGTTGAGAATCAAAAAATGGATGAACAACCGTTCGCCATTTTTAAAACCACGTCCACAGACAGGGAGTGCTTGGGATCCACTGCAGCCAACCGCCATTGTGGATATGACGCTTGATTTATTCATAGTGTTAACTTCTTTCTTCCGAAGCTTATGAAATTAGATGATTGCAGTCATCGTTCATGTCTAACACCTTCTGTAAGAAGTTACAAGCACACCCAGTTGTCTCTCTATCGGTCATCGTGCTTCTTGTCCTGATAGAAGTGTTTCTACCGATCATCTTCACGTCTTGTTTCTCCACGTAAGTTAGTCTGCCACGTAGACACAGGCGTGAGGTTTATCAATAATTTACGGACTCAACACGAAGTTGTTAATGTGTCTGGCGCCTCCACTAGGAAGCTTTCAGGATATCTCGAAAGTGGGCTTGGCGATATAACAACAGAGAAACCCGACGTATTTCATTTCAACAACCGAGAATTCACCTAGCTTGTGTCGTATGAAGCCAGGATGAAAGTCTGCCGAGTGCTGTTAAGTCTAGTCTGTATGGTTGTCTACATCGCGGACAGAACAAGAGGCTAGTGTATGTGCCATCTGCAAGGATGTATGGACAATACCATACAAGTATTTCTACTTAGTATATCCTCTTTCGTCATTGTAGATATTATTACTATTTGAGAAATGTAATTTTTCTTAAAGGTGTAGATGTTATTATCGCCATTTCCTGTGTGGGTTTCGGGGTCCCATCGTTTGGGAAACAAGAATAGACCCATTGCCTCCCAAACAAGCTTTCAATAAGTAGACTAATTGGGGGCTTTTTTCGAAGTGGGAGTGCAGCTGCATGAGAAGCAAGGAACCAACAATCTGCATACAGTTACGTCAGATATCTTAAACAGATGTGCACGCAACACTTAGATTCTGGAACAAGACCATAGTCCAGAAGTGGACAAACAACCAGAACTTTCCGCTGTAGTTTACAGTCGGTGAACGCGAGGAACATTTTAGCCATCACGATCGTCGTCCTACATCACGGTGTGTCGTTGGGTCAACAGTAGCTGTAGACTGGTCAGAACATCCCACCTCTATCGGCAGCATGCAATTACCTTTGTGTTCGCAGGTTTGAGACCTGTTCATTCAGTCGAATTTGTTATCCAAGTCTTTCAGGGCCTGCCTTCTTCCCACTCAACAGCTCTGGAGTATTGTTTTAGGGCGGCTAGTCGATCTTTTTACCTGACTCAACTATTGCACATTCCGTTTTGTCAATTTTGTTAAGAAGAAATTCGTGGTTGCTAATATGGTAAACAATGATTCGGCGAAACTCATCAGTTTTTAAGTGGCCCGTGTAAAATATATCTAGGATCTCTTGAAAAGAACGCATTTTCACTGCTTGTATTTCCTTGTCAAATTTGAATCGTAAGGTCCACTTTTCACCGCCGTATGAAAAGTAACTGACAGCGTGTGCACTAATCTAATGTATTGTTTTACATGAGAGGTTTTATGTTAATATCACTTTGTTTTAAACAACGGTGTTAAGTCTGATCTGTATGTGTTACAAATAGCTCAAGAAGCTATTGTATTTGTAATCTACAAGAATGTATGCATAAAACAAAACAATACATTTTTACTTTTTATCTACTCTTTCTTTCATTAAAGTGAACATTACAGTACCACAAAGATGACGTCTTTTCAGACAGTGTATCTATCAGTTAACTGATTCTTGATTTCTTGATATCTAAGGTCCGACAAACAAGTAATGAGACTAATTCCATAACAATTAAAATAATTAACAGTTGAAGATATAACCTGTATTTTACTCACAGTAAGCCCCTTATGTATTGATACTGTCAATAGTACAAACAACCCCCCCCCCCCCCCCCCCCCGATGACCTTTTGCCATACTGGCTGAACTGGTCTTTGCTTTCCTGTTTTCCCCTCAAGCATTCGTTTTGGCAGAGATCCCTGGGGTATCGTCGCCTCAGCTTTGCGCACTATGTGACGCTTTCGGCAGATGGCTGGCCATTCTGTGAACAAATACCCGCAGAGAAGGGATAAAACCCTGTGCAACAAAGTCAATCCCCTTGATTGTAACTTAAATGTGTAGCTGCTTTCTATCTAATCTACAACCATGAAATTATACCCAGCGATAAACACCCGGGTGACACAAAGTGCCATCACTCGGATGAGGGTCACCCGAGGACAGTTTCTAGAAACCCCGTTCCATGCGTGGGTTGCATTAAATTAGCCCCCCCCCCCCCCCCCTTTTTTTTTCCGGGCCAGGCTTTAAAACAACACAACATTTCGTCCCACATTATGATGCAGTTTGAAGTTGTTGTTATGACAACCTCTAGTAGTTTATTCTCTCTTGGCTCTTCTGATAATGCGGTAAACCAGTTCTCCGTGAGAGGTAAATTTCTATCAATCCATTTTTTTTTTAATGCATTTTATTTGTCCACAATGTTCTCATGTATCCTTTTCATGTCGTTACTGATACATGAGTAACTCACCAAAGATCAACACTGCTGCTGGTCTGTTGCTTTTCTGTCCAGTTTACACTGCTCGTGCCTGCTGTCCTTCTCCAGACCTTTTATGGTCTTCCATGTCTGAGTTGTCAATGTGGTGTTCATTGCAGAGCTGTATACACAGTTTCCATCTTCTTCATTTGATACATTTGTTAACATTGGCCAGTTCGAGTTTTTGTGACATGTTCTAGGAATGTGGACTGTCTGGTTCTGTTGTGAGTAATTATTTATGTTGGCAGATCATCATCGAATCACACCTTTCATATGTCAATGGTGTTTATGTCATGCATATGTAACATCCCCAGCTACTGCGTCGTTTTGTTTAAATGCTTCCTATTAATTTGTATGAATCCATACGTCAAGACTGGCTCCGCATCTGTCAGTCAATCAGCATGACCTTGACAGAACGTCACTCCCTCTCTCTCTCTCTCTCTCTCTCTCTCTCTCTCTCTCTCTCTCTCTCTCTCTCTCTCTTTCTGTCTGTCTCTCTACGGCACACCTGAAAGTCTCTCTAGCCAATTCTCCAGCTCTATGTGCTTTCATACCCTGTACATCTCCAATCTCCTGTATCCATATTTACGAAGGTAAGCCTCTGTCTCTTTTTCGAGGGACTGCGCCCTCCTTAACCGTTTTCACCAGACCACACTGTGTTGTCTGACGTGTCCAAAATAGTCCAGCTTTCATGAGAGGATGCTGTTTATGAGCCAGTTCTCCTTGATGTTAGGTCCTGCAGGCTGTCGTCGTCGTTTTTTTTTTTTTCTTCTTTTTTTCGGTCAGCTGTTTTCTAAGAGTTTTTCGGTATCGTTCAAAGACTCCGGTTCTGCATAGCTCTTTCAAAATTCTCTTTGACACCCTAGCTGCCTAATAAACATTTATTAGATTAGTTTGCATTCTGTGACATGCGGGGTTCACTTGCGTTTTCCCACTTTAGATTACTCAGATGCATCTTCCTGCTTCTGTTACGTAATTATCAACCGAAATAAATTGTATAACACAACGTGTTTGTTTTCTGAATCTGCTTAATTCATTATGAAAACAAAGCAAAATTACTTTGTGTGCATTCTCTTGAAAAATATATTGAAATAAAAACTAACATAAGAGTAACTTTATCCAGGGCCAATCATCCACACCAATCAGCAAGGCACTTATTAATGTTGATGATAATTAGGATAAATAAAATGATGATGATGTGAATTGAGGTGGTATGCCGTTAACTTCTAGCTGGGGAGACTTGTGCGCCAGTTAGGGTGGCTGTTACTGCACTATACGCGTTAGTTCAAAGCTGATGGTACCTTTTTTTTTTTTTTTTTTTTCTGTGTGTGTGTGTGTGTGTGTGTGCGTGTTGTGTGTGTGTGTGTGTCTTAAACACCTGGAGTGTTACATGATTCATCTCTGACAGTAGCGCTATTGCTAGACTCTTGTCATCGGGGTGAAGGTAATCCAGTCCACAACGAGACTGTCTGGCTAATCCACGAGAATACCCGGGTACCAACTGCCACAGAGAGTCAAGCTTAAGAAATGTAATGAACACAGGAAAAATGGAAGACCAAGAAAATGATGGAATGAGGCTGCAACAACAGTGAAGATCAACGTATACAACACATGAGAAAGAACACACACAGGAGATCCCTACATGTTCACCCAACATCGTATCGAGAAAACTGGAGGAAGAGAGGAACAAACAAAGGAAGATTGGGTATACCCCACCCACCCCACCCCTCTCCTTTCCAGCTGAACATGATCCAGCCTAAAGTAGGTGGTATATAATGTTCTGGGATATGGAGCGACTTGAAAACCACATGATTTCTCAGCATCATCTTCAAGCGTCTCACTGACTGACGTAGCCGATCATGCCTTCCCACAACATAGCAGTCTCAACAACAGGTGTTAGCTTTTGTGATGAGATCCTTCGACGCCACAACACAATCTTGTCAGTTATTTTCTACTTTCTATGTTTTTTTTTTTTTTTTTATGATTTGCCTTCTGATGTTTGAGTTAAGTTGACTTCGGTTTCTCATCTATATGAAAACGTCTGGATGACTCAGTGTAGGTAGCCGAGGAATTTTAAACCGTGTTCTTTAAAAAACACACGACTGAGACCTCAGGTAATGGTTTGGCTTGGTCATTATTTTGCTCAGGATTCTGAATCACGTCAAAACTACGACAAGACATTCGTAGCGCGACACATAATTTTAATAACTTCGCCATGGAGAGTTTGTTATAGGCAGATAAGGAACATTTTATAATCCATGTCGATATAAACATTGTTAATAGGTTTTTGTTATGACAGGTTAAAAAACACACCAAGATAGACTTTTGTGTGTGTGTGTGAAAACACTAGGTCAATGATGATTTTATTTGCGATCAGGCTAACATATGTGCTAACCTTCGCTTCTGATGTTCTACACGCTCATAAGTGAAGCTTTTTTTTTTTTACATCCCTTTATTCTAGAACTAAAGACAGCCCACACAGTATGCAACTCTGTAGCCCCAGCGATGACCTTGCGGGGTTTCGGAAATATGAAACCATGACATCGGACCATTAGCTGAACTTTCAATACACTTGGTCAAGAATTATTTTTTACAGGCAACTTATAAAAAAGATTATCTTATCCAAGCCTGGTATAAACATGGCTAATATCGTTTTTGTTAAGATTTATTGCCAGCAATTAAATATACTACAGTAAAATGATTTTTCCTTCAAAGCACGGGATTGATGTATAATTAATTTCGCCTGGCGCAATTGTATTCGTTAAAGCTGTTTTCAACCATCTTCTCTCACTTCTTTCTCGTCACATTCCCTGACTGTAGAGCCAAATAAACAACACGGAAAGCTTTCATTCCACGCAGATCATTTAATGTAAATAAGTGCAAAAATAACAGAAATTGCTCCACACTTAGACACAGGGGATATTTAATTATCAGCTTCTCAAAACTTCTTTCGTATCTTTCACGAAAAAAAAAAAACACGTCCATGTCTCCTCTTGTTTTTGAGCAGATTGATGAGGAAGTGGCAGGTGTCTAGTGGGCGGGAAAGGGTCTAGAGGAGAGGCATCGGGGTCAAAAGGAGGAGGGAGGGTGGAAGGGGGGGGGGGGTAGAAGGTTTAGAAGGAAGGGGAAGAGGGTTGGGAGGGAGGTGAATGGCGGTAGGAGGGACAGGAGCTTTTAACTCTTTGAATATTCTTATTGAAGTATAATCAGTAAAGGCTGATCAAAGTGCCAAACTCAATTATCCCTATGAGGATACTATCATCTTCATGTTCAGGGCACCTTGGGAGAAGTGAGAGTAGGGAGAACCTTGTGACAAATAGGAAGATTTAACTCTTTGAGTCATAAGGAACGCCTTATATGTTCATAGGTTCCTACCAGGAAGCCTAATTAGCGCGTGATCCGTCGATTTTAGTCTCTCTTCACTACCCCTTGAGACTGGGATGCTAAACCCCATGGGACTCAAAAAGTTAAGGTTTCGATAAAAAAATATTTGTTTGTAAAATGACTGGAAAGATAATCAACTATCGAATGCATAAATAACAGAGAAGTAGGATATATGCAACACAAACCGTAACCAGAAAACACAGCGGAAACAAACGCACAAAATGGAGTGGAATGGAACAAACGCACACAAGTGTAACCGACAGTTTGTAGCAATGTCTTTATCGTAGAAATGCTAAACAACGTGCAGACTGTGACTAGAAAAACTGATCGAAAAATAATAATACGAAATACATAACGTTGAAAGGAAATATTATGGCGAAATGCATAATGCTTGTCTTCTTTTTCTTCTTTTTTTTTTTTCTTCTTCTTCTTCTTTTTCTTCTTCTTCTTCTTCTTCTTCTATTATTATTCTGATGATTTATTCTTCTTAGTCTTCTTCTTCTTATTATTCTTCTTCCGTTTCTCTTCTTCTTTTCTTCTTCTTCTTCTTCTTTTCTTTCTTTAGCGTTTTTGGCTGTCTCCCGCGAACTTCTTCTTCTTTGTCTTGTTTCACTTGAATGTTTCTTCTTCTTCTTATTCTGCAGAGTGTTCTTCTTTCTTTCTTCTTCATTCTTCTTTCTTCTTCTTCTTCTTCCTTCTTCTTTAGCGTTTATGGGCTGTAAACACATATGGATTTCTGTTATAGATACTTCAGTTAAGTGTATTCGTGTTGTATGTGTGGCATTGTATTCTTCATGTAATTTGTTGATGAAGGTTTTCTATCCGCAACTTTAAATTATCGTCTGCGTTTGTGACGACGTGAAGCTGACTGGTTCTAATTTTCATTTTGTTTGATATATTTTAATAATAATAGATGAACGGGGAGCGATCGGGAAAATGTTGGGCGAGGAGGGGAAGGGTACTATAACGTCACCGTGTTCGTCTGCACAGTGATGTCATGTGCTTAACGCTCTTAACAGTCTTAGCAATGATACTGGCAGGTTGCTAGACAATAATATGGCTAAAGTAGTTTTTGTAACACTTTTAAGGCTTTCATCTGAAGCCACCTGGTACAAATGTATTTTTTATACACGTTACTAATCGGTGGTTTGGAAGGGGGAGATGGGATGACCCCTGCATCAATTGATCTGGTTAACATCATGCTGAAATCTTTCTTTCACGAATAGGAAAATAAAAAGATGGCGAAAATTCAGAAGCCAGTGTTAGGTTGCCTGCCGCTGGTTGACATAAAAACTCTGATGCTATCGTAAAACTTTACGACTCACGTTAGAAAAATGCTTGGCAGCTTGACAACTTGATTAATTGGACATTTTCGTGGGGCTAATGGCCAGCAATGTTATGATTCGTCCCTTTATTTTAATTTTATTTACTGCTGGTTGATATTTGTGTGTGTGTGCGTATTTTTTTTTTTTTTTCAGTGGTAAAGCCCATGATAAACATTAGTTACGCTTTTAGTGTATAAATCAGTACCGTCTTCGAGTTTGTGTTGTATGTTTAGAGTATATTAGTGATGTTTGTGAGTTTCGTTATTGTCTGTTACTCCTTTTGTGTGTGTGTGTGTGTGTGTGTGTGTGTGTGTGTGTGTGTGTGTTCGCCCCATCTCGACGACTCCCAGGAAAGACTAATAATGTAGGGTGTCGCGATATAAATGACACAGACTAATATTAACCCTAACACCCCCCCCCCCTTTTTTTTTTCCATAATATTAGACTTCCGGGAATTCCTCAAGAAATCTCAGAGTCGCCTAGATATGATGAACAAAAAGAAAAGTACCTGTCTATTTACAATACACAGGTTAGTAACCCCTAAAAATGGTTGTTGTTATTTATTAAGTTAAAATAAAGAGTGGCAATCATCACTTCAAAGGTAGTTAGCATCTTTTGGATATTTTCTCTAGGTATGCCAGTGTGTTGGGAGATGAGCAGGCAAATAGACTGGCCGGCTCTGCACCATTTGGAGGTGAACTGATGTATGACAAGCTGGATGTTGCGAGGGCAATTTGGGAGCGAATTAACACTTCCGAGGCACAGACAGATCATTACGGTCTGAGAGAATAGCACTGCAAGGAGTTAAAAGAGAATCTGGCCGACGCTCGACACTTAGGGGAAAGGCGAGACGGATATACAATCAGAAAGTTACAGGTACCATCGAAATTGTAACTCTTCGCTTGCTGGTGAAGATAGGTACGGAGCGCGTATGGGAGTGTTTTGAATGCTGTGTAGGCGATTCTTAATTCAACATTCCTCCGTTTAAACGTCCAGGGTATTCTCATTATTGGCCTCTAAACACCACATCTCCTTCGCTGCTAGATCTTTTTTTCTGTTACAACAGACCAGACAATTACCATGCTGCAGTGTAAAGATTCCTGCTAGGACAATTGTCTGTGAGAAGGCCAGAAGACACCAGCTCACACATGAAGGCTGGTGTTCTCGATTGATCCTTGGGGAAATTACAAGTTTCACTTGTTTTCAGTGTACAGGTCGGGCGAAACCTTGTTTGCCTGCACGCTTTGGTTTCTGTGATCCCTTATTATGTGCCTTCTTTTATTTATTCTTTAGGATATCTTGTTCCCTTTGTTAATTATTTGCCGTCCGGGTGTTTTCATAGCGTGTTTCTTGTGTGCTTTAACATGAATGATTAATTCGTTGATAATTGCCACGTCTCCCGTTGCAAGTTAAATGGTATTTCGTTTGACATTCGTTTGGTCTTTGATTTGTCCCAGAGACAGTGGCATCCCTATGCTGATTAATAAATCAGTCAGATGTCGTCTCCACGATGATCGTCTTTTTCCTAGATGCTTACACTCACAGAAACAGAAGTTTTTCTATCTCTGGAGGTGAACCCCTACCCCACTTTTTCTTTTCCGAACTTGTGTAACTGTCTACTTCTTGCTCACTTTCCTGTATCCTTGTATTACAGTATGTTTGTACCTATTATTTTACCCTATCTCAAGGGCTCAGAGATTTCGTGAGAAATTCCCGGGAAAGGCCAATAGTATAAGCGTGTTGGGGTGTGAAATGAACACTGACTAACAATAGCCCTGACCCCTACAATTTTGGACTTTTCCAGGAAATCCTTAAGAAATTTCGAAGCCACCCAGACGTGGTGAAATAAAAGAAAGGAACGTCTGAAAATATTTTTGTTTTTTTTTTTTTTGTTTCCAGATGTCACCCCTTTTTTAGGAAGCCATTCTGGTTTAACGACTAGAGACTTGCCAGCGGATCAGAAGGTCATGTGTTCATATACCAACAGCGCTCGACTTTTTTTTGAAATGACCGTTTGCTTTCAGGTCAACAATGTTTTATTAAATGGGTTATTCATTTATGTTTATAGTACACAAGTCAGTCATGCCTCACAGTACATAAGTCAGTCACGCCTTATTGTTTTTGTTCCTGTCTGTTTAATAATCTATTCAATTCAGTCACACTGTATAGTTGTTGTTATTGTCTGTTTATTGTCACAAGTCAGTCATGCCTTAGAGTTCTTGTTACTGTCTGTTTATTACACAAAACACAATTCAGTCACACGTTATATTTGTTGTTTCTGAATGTTTATTGTCACAAGTCACTTACGCCTTCCAGTTGTTACTATCTGTTTACTGTAACAAGTCAGTCACACGTTTACATTTGTTGTTGTTGTCTGTTTACTGTACACAAGTCAGTCACGCCTTATGATTGTTATTACTTGCAGTCAGTAGTACACACATCACCCACCGAGTACCGACTGATCTATACAACCAAGGCCTTGCACAATACACCTGAATTGATCTTTTAGTCTCTATTTCCGACTGGTCTATACAACCAAGTCCTTGTCCTGTATGCACTATACACCTGAACTGACCTTTTAGTCTCTATCTCCGACTGGTCTATACAACTAAGGCCTTGCACAATACACCTGAACTGATCTTTTAGTCTCTATCTCCGAGTGATCTATACAACCAAGTCCTTGTCCTGTGTGCACAATACACCTGAACTGATCTATTAGTCTCTATCTCCGACTGGTCTATACAACCAAGGCCTTGCACTATACAGCTGAACTGACCTTTTAGTCTCTATCTCCGACTGATTTATACAACCAAGGCCTTGCACAAGACACCTGAACTGACCTTTTAGTCTCTATTTCCGACTGGTCTATACAACCAAGTCTTTGTCCTGTATGCACACTTGAACTGACCTTTTAGTCTATGTCTATCTGCTTATAGCCATCTTTACATATATGTGTGTATATATATGTGTGTGTGTTCATGCGTGTGTGATAGTGTGCGTTTTTTTTTTATATGGAAGGGGGGGGGGGGGGGTCTTTTTTATGCATGTTTGTTTATAAAGACATAATGTAATTAGGATACAAAACAAGACATACACGTGATGCTAGAAACAACATTACTGGGATACACAGAAAGAAACACGAGCGTGTGGTTAGACAAAAGGTTACCCGCACACAAAGAAGGATATAAATGTGCTCATAGAAACAACATTCATTACGAAACACAGAGAAAAATGCATTTCAGAAATGAATTTATCGGAAATGAGGAAAACTAGATTATGTAAACTATGAATAAATTACGTTACTCTTGTAATCATATTGGCTCTCTCTCTCTCTCTCTCTCTCTCTCTCTTTCTCTCTCTCTCTCTCTCTTTCTCTCTCTTTCTCTCTCTCTCTCTGTTTCTTTCTCTCTCTCTCTCTCTCTCACTCTCTCTCTCTCTGTTTGTTTCTCGCTTCTGCTTTACCACATTTGTAGGGCAGTGTAAACGGGAGGGGCGTGAGCCTAAGTATTTAGGGCTTCGTGCCGTTTATACATATCATAATACAGTATTTAAAATGTTTGCTTATATTCATTTGCCACTTAGTACATTATTATTATGTTATTATTATTATTATTAATATTTTGCACACAAGCATGGCTGAGTCACTCTACGGGCCTCCCCCCCCCCCCCTTTTTTTTCCCCCCATGTTTTCTTTGCATCCGCACCCCTCTGTATTGGCATTGATTCTAACGTCCGGGAAAATATCTAAATCTGTTAGCCCAAGTGTAAGCCTATTTCCCCGGAGTATTCTCTGCCACATCATTGACAAATTATGGCATTAATAACATCGCTTCTCTAGCAGGAGCACCCCTTGTGAATGTTGAAACTGGCAATGGGGAATACGACCCCAGGAGTCAGAAACGAATAAAGACTGGTTTTACAGATACATTACGTGCTCAACGCCTAAAATAGCTCACAAGCACCTTTACTGCTGTCTAAATTTTCCCAGGAAGGCTAACCCGCTCAATAAATGCCTGTAGTAGTCTGATGTGTTGTCCGTAAGGTGCAAATATCGAAGCCATGATGTAAACATGAACAATGCAATTACATCTTCCGATGAACGCAGAAGAAGAAATCTCAATTTTCAGCTCGAGTCTCTATCGCCGCATGGTCTCAATATACAACACAGTTTTCTTCAGTGTCAGATAATATTAAATGTATTTGAGATATGCTTACATATAAAAATGTATCTCTCTTGTGTTTCCCAATCTTGTAGTATCTATCCTTCTCTCTTCCAATCTTTCTAAAGCTTTTTTCTATCTGTTGACTATTGTTCCACAGTTTGGGATAGTTGCTTTAAATCTAATGTCAAACGACTGTGTTCTCTACAAAATATGGACTTACGCCTACTCCTTGATCAACATTACGTCAAAAAAAAAAAAATTACAGAGACATTTAAGACTTCTGACATTTAGTAAATGTTTAATTTCTAATAAGGCCAAATTCATTCTTAAAATCCTATCTCAAAACAATCCAAATTACATTTACCGGTTGATTCAATCAAATCCTACAAATCGTAAACGGTTAACCAGGTGTATTTTCGAAGTTGTAGGTAGAGTGGGCAGGTCTGCAAAATGTACTCAGGTGTTTGTGGTACTGTTCGGCATCCACACTGTGGGGACTGTACAATCTTTATTTTATGTATGTGGCAGTTGAGCCTTCAGTGTCCTGTTCGTAGAAGGAAAATCGTTGTACGTTACTTTCTGTTGGGTCTGCTGATGGGGTCTTGTGTGTGTTTTCTGTAAGTTTGTTCTCCTCAGAACTCCTTGTATATTCACTTAATGAGTGTTTTGAATTCTGATAATGACATAGATTGGGTATGTTGTTTCTTATCTTTTTTTCCTTTTTTTTTTCAAGTCTGTCTGCTATCTTATTTCCTTGTATACAGCAGTAAGCCTGGATCAACTGGAGAACGATTAGATTGTTTTCTGCCAGTCTGTTTAGCTGGAGTATCAGTTCTCTTTTCATGTTGTCGCGTGGGTCTCTCTGGAGGACTAACATGCAGTCACTAAGGAAAATAATGTTGTTGTTTTCAATTTTTCTTTCCCCAAGTACTTTGGTTGCATCAATAGTTACTTGCTTTTCTGCTCTGAAGTTTGTTGAGAGCCTTCCGCCGTTTTTCTCTTTTGGAAGGATGTTGCCTTCTAGGTACATATCAACTTGTTCTATCTTTGTGGAAAGAGAGAAAAGAGTCGATACGGTTTTGAACAAAAAGTGGGGCTGTCATCTTTAAGCTGTCATTTTGCGTTAATATGTTTGCACCTTGATATCACGTGCTTAGCATTATTGACACTCTTAAAAACAAGATTGACAGGTTACAAGACAATAGCAGGGTTATTGAAACTTTCTATCACACTTTTAAGGTTTTTATTTGAAACCCCCTTGTATGTATGGGCTGCTGTGTGAGCTCTTACGTCGTGTAAATTTTCACTCTCTCATCACATGTGTGGATTATTTTACTGACACGTCCCGCCACCTGCCGGGCGTCTCTTGCTTAACCAGACCTCCCTGTGTGTTTATATTATACTGGGTGTTCCGACGTGCCTCACCAGTGCTGGCTGTGTTTCTTTCTTTCCCTATTTGTTTGAGTTCTTCTGCTCTTCTGATTAACATTTCAAGGATGATAGGGGGCTGGTGGTCTCGAGGCATGGGGTTTGCCTCGAATGCTAGAGGTTACGGGTTCAATCCCCGGTAAGGTCTGGGATGTTTTCACGTGAACTTGGACTTCTAGTAGTTACCCTGGCCTCTGGTTTGTGAAATAAGACGCCAGTGTGTATTGTTGCATATGTAAAAAATCCTTTGGCAGTTGCAAATCGAAAAGAGTGGCCTAAAGGCGCTGCCCGGGCGCAATTTAGAGTTCAGAATCTACCTAAAGTATATCAGGATTCTCGTCGGTGCTACAGACCCTGTGCTCTGTGCTGAGCGACCCCTGGCAAGAGCCAGAGTAGGGCTTCAAATAACGGAAAATTGCTCCCCACAAGGAGATGACAACAGACATCTATCCTCGCTGAATGTTTTATCCCATTGACGTCTTTCTGCCCAGAAAACCCATACATCTCTAGAGAACTATCAATACAATCCGAACTCCGTAACTCACCAGGAATGTCTGCAAAACATTTAATGGGTGAACCGAATGAGTGAAACAATGTAAATACATGCACACGAACAGGAGACATTCAGAACCTACGGCTAACGATTAAACCACCTATTCATCGCAGCCATTTCTCCCAGACATAGTAAACCCTTTAATTACGCGGTAGCTATGCAACGCACTCTTGTACACTGGATAAATTAAGTCGATTGGATAACTCGGGCGGTCTGTCTTTTGTCAGAAGTGCAGACTTCACAGAGCGCAGCATCCATGAATGTCTGGGATACGGTGTCACAGAGTAGGTTTTAATGGAAGGATTTAGCAACAAAGATTACAAACCGGAGTAGCTAGTGTATGAAGATCTCATTCAATGTCGATGGGTTTATCATGCTTGACCGACATACACACAATCAGACATGCTGTTGTGGTAGTAGGGTAGGTTTCAGGAAGGCGATATAATTATGTGGCTAGGACAGTAAAATCTCGTTGGTCAGGGACAGACGGACGGAACCGGACAGACAAGACGCACAGACAACAGACCAACAGACAGAACAGACAGACCAGACAGACAGACAGAACATCGACAGACATACAGAAATACATACCGACAGACAGACAGAACCGACAGACAGACAGACAGACGAAAGACAGAGCAGACAGAAAGTACAGACAGACAGACAGACAGACAGACAGATGTTC
>CAJHNH020002463.1:67500-107597 GCA_905116865.2 Candidula unifasciata | reverse complement strand
GGTTTGCAATCCCAATAGCTTTTTTTGTTCTCTATCTCCTGATAATATCAACATGGGGGACACCTGGCGATGGGTTTCGAAAAACATTACTATAAATTAACTCGTTTTAGGAATCTACGCCAAACGGGCTCTTCAACGAGGGGGATCTTTCGAAAAAACGCACTGCATTATGGAAAGGACGGTGGAGATGCGAACTCCAATCGATAATTTTACGAGTTTAACCACGTTGTCACCGTGACACTTGACCTTTTGTTACCATATTAATATCTAACATTTTAAGGCAAATTGTCCAAGTTGTCTTTTTGAATCACGTCCACCTAACAGGGTAAATACAGTTTTAAAAAAAATTAGAAACAATATTCTTTCGAGGGATAAATACTTACTTATGTCCTTTGAGAAATACATGCATAATTATTTTGTATGTGTGATAGTAAACATATTATAATAATTATATATACATGTATTTTCTGTGACGAATAATTCGTACATACTTATTTTGTACATAGTACATACAGAGATAGTGGTTCCCATAGACTGGGGAAAAGTAAAATGAAAAGATATCGATCTAAACCAAAAGTAGAACTATTCAACTTTACATATTACTGACAGGATAGACAAATGAGAGTTACAGCTAAAAAGCATTCAACACTACACAACATAGAAGAGTGATACAATTGGGTTAATCAAAAGAAGAGAAGCATATATTTTCGTCGTCGTCTTTTTCTTCTTCTTCTTCTTCTTCTTCTTCTTCTTCTTCTTCTTCTTCTTCTTCTTCTTCTTCTTCTTCTTCTCTTCTTCTTCTTCTTCTTCGTGCCCACCGGCTGTAAAGACCAGGTCAAAATTATTATTTTTCGTCTACTTCTGGACTTTAGTCTTATTCTAGAGCCTGAGTCTTACGTTTACATCAGTTTTTGAAATCTTTTTTTTTTTTATGCAGACTGTTGGTTCCTTGCCTCTCAAACAGATTAGCTCGGACTTTGAAAAAAACCCTACTAATTAGTTGCTTTTACTAAACGTATGTCAGGAAGCAGTGAGTCTGTTTTTTCTCCACACACAGAAGGATAGAACCCCCCCCCCCACCCCCCCCCCCCCCCCCCCCCCCAAAAAAAAAAAAAAAGCAAAAGCCCTGCATGGAACCATTGAACAATGTATGATGAGTTACCTATTACGGAGAAAGTTAGAAGAATTTTTTGGATTGTTGATATGTTACAAATTTCTGCTTGTTGGAATGTTTCATCATAATGTGAATCTCACAGTGGAAAAGGAATGTAAATAATTCACATATAATTGCATAGCATGGCATTAGTATCTACTTATTTCCTGCAACAATCGGCAACTTGACATAAAAATAACAACTGTTGTATATAATATATATTTGTGTACATAGTAATAACAATGGTAAATAGAATTATTCACGTAGTAAATTTGTATATAAATAATAATAAAGGCATTTAGAAACTGTAAAGATATAATGAGTCACAATGGCGGACTGGTCAGTAGCTCAGAGTGCCTGATGCCTATTGAGCCCTATGAATCCAAGATAAAGTTGGTCTTCATGAACGTCAGAAAATATCCAGCTGGATACAATAATCACATTGAAATTTTATTTAAATTTTAAAGCTACCAAAATACCACTGATATTTCCAAAATACCCCCCGTGGGACAAGGTTTGAAGCTGAAGGAATGATTCGTGAGGCGAAGAAATTGTTACTTGATCAAGACCAAATCTGCTACGAACTAGGAATACATACACTTGCTTTGTGCTGGCAGAAACGAGTACAAGTTGATTGGGATCGTGTTGAATAATACGGAGGTTTACACGAAATATCAATGTATATTGTCTATAAATTCCATACCTATTGAAAAAACAGCTCCTGAGATAAAAACGATGTGCTGCTTTACTTTCTGAATTAATCAAGTAAAAGAAAGTGTATTGATCGGCACTCATAGAAAGAAGTGGAAAGATAGAAGAACACACTAGACAACATAAAAATCTGAAGCTATAGTTACCGTGCTGGGAATTGAACCTGACACCTCCAGACGGCGTCTGCGCCTCGCCATGAAAACAAGTGCACTAAGAACATGATCAACCAGGCACCCCCAAAAAAGATGTCTTATTGGCCATGTCTAGCGTACAGCTTGAAATTCATAACTATGGAATACGGACAGAATTCATTTCAAACCATTGAAATTGCACTTACTTTCTGAACAACCCTTGTCTTTCTAAATAGCTTTTGTTGGAGCGTTTAATCTCTCTAGTGCGGTTAAATAATTTCCGCACCAGGCCACGCTTGTATTGCTGATTTTTTTAAAGCATCATCGCCGGCCATCTAAACCAACTTCAACAAAAATGTCAGTAACAGTCTGTACCCATACAATACAACCGCGGCCTAGGCTGTACATTGTTCACTTGTGCCAGAAATATGAAATGCTCTGACAAACGCCAATAAGAACATGTTTTTTAAATGTAAGTAGTCTTTTAGTAGTTCGATAACGTAAATGAAGTGTCAGTATGATTACTTGATACAACTAACATTTAGGATGTATTACTATTTGCACTTACGTCTTTACTGAAAATGTTCCTCATTCATTATCACCCAAAAAAAATATTGACCTTATAACTGCGGGTGCGCCATGTTTGGTAATAGTATTTAAGTAGCTAGAAATATAAAAGGAGTTTCAAAGTCATTACTTCATACGAGTAAAATTTACACAGTATTACTATTTCCAGTTGAGCTGCTAAAGGGTAGCGGTTAAACACTAGCCTCCTGTTACTGAAGGAAGGCATTTGGTTCAAATATGCATGGAAGCAAATTTTTTTTTTTCAAACGTGACCTTGACTCCCAAGCCGACCCAACTTTGCATGGGTGCCATGTAGGTCTGACACTGTATGGCTGATGAGCCAGTGACTTGAAATAGTACTTTACGTACTGAATTGTTTTACTCTTCCCACGTTTGCAACTAGGGAGTCGCCGTGGCGTAGTGGCTAGACGTTCGCGTGCGCATCAGAAGGTCGTGGGTTCGCTCCCTGGCGGAGCCATACTTTTTTTCAAAAATGACCTTTACTCCCAGGTCGACCTAGCATTAAGTGGGTACCGGATGCTGTCCCGGAAAGTAAAGGCGGCCGGCGTAATGATGACCAGGTCACCCATCTTGTGCTGATTGGTCTATAAAAAATCAGGTCTCGCCCTATATGCCCTATAGCCTAAATTCGTGGAAAAAGGACCGTCAATTTACTCTACGTTTATAACTATTGAAAAGATAATTTTTTTTAATACAAATTAAATAATAGTGTTATACTTATGAATGAACTCCGTTTTTTTTTTTTTTTTAACCAGACAGCAACTAAATTATGACCAGTCCGCTACCGATAATTCATAATCCCTACAAAGGTTTTAAAAAACAACAACACAAAACATGACGCTGAGAATAACGGCTAACAAAACCGTTTTGATTGTCCAGATCTAGTAATACAACAATATACCATTTAAGAAAGATAACATAAACATATATATTTTAGAGAACGCTCACGTCGTCTTGACTGACGTCTTTGCTGCATACATTTTCTTCATATCTGAAACAAGTCCAAGAACATCTCTGACGATGAGACAATTTCGCCTGTCTAAAAATTCTTGACTTATGTTCTTGTACCTTCGAGGCACAACGGCCGCTGTAATATCATGGCTTAGATCTAACTCGTTGTAATCTGATAGTTGCTCTAAATAACACACACATTTGTGTAGGTCACTGCTCAGATTTTCCAGACGCTCTTTGTATGCACTGGTGTCCAAGGCAGCAGCAGAAACAAATTCGTAAGCAATGGCTAACCTTCGAAAGTCGTCCGTCAGAACTTCAACCCATTCCTGAAAAAGAAAATCAGAGAATGTTTAGATGTATGTGTTTATAATTAATTTTTTTTATTTATATTTACTGAATTTTTAGCCACCAACATTGCTATCTTCGTATGAAATTTGACTGTCATAACTGGTGAAGAAGTTAAGTCCTTTGCCTTGCGCTGTGAAGATCGTGGTTTCAGAGATTCCTTGGAGTCATCACTAGAGATTCGGAGCGTTTATTTTGTGCATCACTATCTGAGAAGGAGAAGTAGCTATGTGAAGAAATACCAAGCCATATGGGATAATACCTAGTTCAATTAAAACCATCCTCTTACCTTTAAAATACACCAACATACACTAGCATGCATTTGCAGGCTTCTTCCGCTCCGACCGCTAACGTCACCTCCACAGCAGGGGCGTCGAAACCTATGGACTGTTTACGTATTAGTTCTATCTGCACTATGCTACAGCAACTGAACGTTGAAGGTTAATGAAGTTACACCTGTAGTGTGCAAGTTGTAAAACTTCATCGCATATTGCAGAGAAATAGGTCATGCGAAAATTTACACCTCTAACAAACACATGCTCAATTGAATGACATTTGTGTCTGAATACGCTCTATCTTCTTGCTATACAAGTAGTTGTGTACAAAGACCAGAACTATGGTCTACTTTTTCCTGTTGAATTCAAATTGTGAAAATAGCTGTTTTAACAGTCAGTTCTGAAGTGAATTAGGTCTAATTGATTGTTTCACTCCTCCGTACCGCCACATAAGAATTTGTCTATTCATTTAACTTCAGGGAGTCGTACACTGGATAGGATATGAGCACGGCAAATCTTGGAAACCCAGATCAACCATAGGAAGTTAAACATCTGTGTGACGTTAACAAACAGTGGAGTACCTAGCAGTCCTGAACGGGTAAGCTTTTTAAATATTGAATTCAATTTGTTTTCCTTTTAGGTTAGACGTGTTTATGTTTGTTTGTTGGATAGATCATAGCACACGGGTAATAACCCATAAATGATCCGTATTAATTCTAACTCAAGCTTGAGTCTGAAGAATCTCTGCGCAGTGTTAAACACCGTCCTGAAATACTTTGGGTAGATTTTAAACTCCAAATTGTGTCCGGGCAGCGCGGTAATGCTACTCTTTTCGATCTCCAACTGCCAAAACTTTTATTTTTACGTGCCCAGAGACCAGGGGAAATTACTTGAAGTCCACGTGAAGAAAAATCCCAGCCAGGGCCTGAACCCGTGACCTTTAGCACTCGAGGCGGACACCATGCCTGGAGACCACTCAGCCCCGTATTTTCAGCCTAGTCGTGTCTAATGTGTGGAATAGTGACTTGGTCACACTCTATAGTAAAGGTCACTTTTCCGCGCCTTCAGATGTACTGGACATACAGAACTAGACCTACATTTTATAGACCATTCGGCTCTTGGTGGGTGATGTGGTCACCATAACACCGGCCTCCTTTACTTTCCAGGATTATACCTGGTGCCCCCTCAAGGCTGGGTCGCCATGGGAGCAGAGGTCATTTTTGCTTATCAAAGAAACGCAGTAGAACAGAGAAGAACTAAAACCAAAAGAAACGTTTATGTATCCAATGGACTCAGTAGAATTGAAAAGAAGAACCCTGGACATTACCAAACAGTCACAACTAAAACCACCTGTGTGGTTTAAGTGTCAGTGATATTCACTAGTAAAAAGATGCCCTTTCACGCCTTTTAAACGCATCGGGCATATGGGAAGAGCATCCATATTTTTACAGACCTATCGGAACTAGGTGGGTAATGTGGTCAGCATTAGGCTAGCGGTCTTTACTTCCCCATGATTATACATCCTGGAACCATTTTTAGACTGGGTCGACCTGCGACGCTTCATACCATGATACAAATCCACGTAGCCAGGAGTAGGCTTTGAGAGAGGTACGTTGGGATTACGAGTCGGACTTGCAACACTTAAGCCATTGACTCCGCATGATATTCACTAGAACGTTCAATAAATCCAGATATAACAGAACAATTGATAAACTACCCATATGGGTACTGGTTATGTATCAGTGATATTCGGCAGACAATCTTACCTCTTGAGGCACCTTTTCTCCTTTGATCTGTGGCAAGCCTCGTAAAGAGGGTCTTTGTTTGCATTCCTTCTTGAGCTGGTTGGTTAGATCTTTTTTTTCCTGCAAATATAAACTAACTATTAGTCGACTGATATTTGTAAGTCTGTATTGCTAAGCTCACTTAACTTCCTGGAATCGGCAGCAGTCAGCGATGATGATAAGTTATTTCAGCTTTGTAGTAAAACAAATGAGAAGCAAATGGGAGTATGTTTCAAGCAATCATTATTAAAATATAGGCTTAAACGAGTCACACAAATGAGTTAAGATGAATTAGAAAACGACATTACAACACTCGGGTCATTCCCATATCCGCTCTGCCCCATAGTCAGTAACCATCACATTGTCAACGCTAACAGCAGTAGTTTGTTTATATTTCCACGTCTGCGTGAAAAGCAGGGCACCGGTACATTTTACTAGAGAAAAAAAAAAAAAAAACAGACGGACCTTAATGGCCACTGACTGGCATTGTTTACGTACTACGATTTACGGAGCATGAAACATGCAAGGCGTTAATGAGGGGGGAAAACGAGATAATAGGGGAGACGAGATAATCAAAATTAGGAATCTTGGCTCAGACTGAAACAAATTTAAAAATAAAGGAACAGTAAATCACCGATCACGATGGTAATATGCACTTCTACAGTGTTGTCCCTACGACGGACACAGCTAAAGGAAGCTCGGCTGTATTGTGGTGGGGAATCAAATAAGTAACATCAAGGGTTTCAAATTCACATCGAAGCGAAATATGGTGCTAGATCTGAAAGAAGATGATAAAATTGTCAACACTGTTGCACACCCAGTTCCGTGCTTTTTAGGATGAAATCTTTTGTTATTTGAAGCCCCACTCTGGCTTTTGCCAGGGGCCGCAATATAGGCAGGCCGTAAATATGGCCAATTGTCTGAACGCGGTTCTGGGAACTCTCCATGGCGATCCTCACCCACATGGTGGTACTTTGTGTGATCGGCTGTTTATCACTTGTGTGATGTCCTGGTGAGGTAGAAAGTCAGTCAGTCAGTCTGTCAATATTGTCATTGGATGCTGGCAAATGAAGGCGAGCGATTTTATGTCAAAGAGGAATTCTTGAACTACTCCATAGATAACAGGATATCACAATTTCAGAGTAGGAAATGAAAACTCTAGATGGTTGGAGTGATTGGGAGATATGGTGAAGATGTTTTGAATAACACTGGAGAGCGATTTCTCAGATTCTGCAGAGAACAAAACCTTGTCCTTACAAATACAAAATTCCCCCACAAACGTATACATACATACACAAGATGTGAAACTTCAAAGAATGAGAAATCCATCATGCAGTATGCCATAGAAAGGAAAACGTTTATTATAGTGTGTGAGAGATGCCAGAGTCATGAGAGGACCAGAGATCGGAAGTGACCACTATCTGGTCACAATAAAGAGAACATCTGAAAGAACTGCTCCAACAAGGCAACACCGACAACTATGCGAGAAACTAAGCAACCAAGAAGAGATAAGGGTTAAGGCTTACAAGCTAAGAGAGCCAGAGGTTGAGTCTAGATACCAATAAGAGCCGAAGAAAAGCCATCAAAGGACACTGAAAGCCTCTGGTACATATTCAAGGATATCCTTACAGCAGCCGCACTAGATTCATGTGGTGAAGACCCAAGTGGAAGGAAGGGACATTGGACACATTTATGGATGGACAAAGTTAAACTGTAAATAGGACAAAAGGAAAAGGCATAGAAGCAATACCTGGCAGCTAGGAAAACAGGTGAAGAAATAGAGAAACATAAACAATATGTAAGACTCAGAACAGATGCAGAAATATAGTGCTTAATGGAACAAAGAAAACTTGAGACGAATTAGGAGAAAAGTTGGAAAAAAAATGCAAGGAAAAAGATCAAAAACTGTTCTACAAGATCGTCAAGAACATGAAAAGGATAAAAGAGTGCCTACTGAAATTCATAAAAGACAAGGAAGGGACTCTGCTTACTACTAAAAACGATATCGTGGACATATGGAAAGAATACTTCTCAGAGCACCACGGTGTTAAGAAAAGTCATGTCCCAGAAATAGCAGACCTCACACTGGCGAAGAAAATCATCCATGGAGATAATAACATCAGTATGGAAGAATCAAAGACAGCTATCGAGAAGATTAAGCTGGAAAAGCAGCAGGGCATGATGGTATAACACCAGAGATGGTCAAATATATTGGAGTCGGAGGTGAGCGACTTCTCTTCTAGGTTCTTCAGGCAGCCTGGTGTAGAAAAACTATATTAACAGATTGGGAGATTGCCACCATTATACCCATATTTAAAAGGGGTAATAACAGACAATGTGAAAACCACAGATGCCTATCGCTCCTCAGCGTTTCTGGTAAACGTTACACTAGATTTCTCAAATATAGACTCAGAAGTCTGGCAGAACCACGGATCAGGCCCAGTACGGCTGCGGAGCAAACCGAAGTACTCAAACCTTATCTTTACTCTCAGATCGATGAGTGAAAAAATCCCTAGTATATAAGAGAGAGATGCATCTATATTTTCTGGATCTCAAAAATACACTTGATAAGGTTCCCTGGAGCAAGCTCTGTGACTGCAAAGCAGGGGAAAAACGTTCCAGCAACACTGACCAATGCAATGCAGAGTTTCTTTGAAAATAAAATAAAAAAATAAAAAGATCCAGAAATTATGTGAGAACAACAGACAAAACGTCAAAAGAATTTAAGACTACAAGCGATGTTAGACGAGGTGATATTTTCTCACCTTACCCCTTCATTCTTATAATGGAAGATATCATCGAGGCCTGTATGGAGACGACAAAGAAGTACTCAGTAGCGTACTGGAAGATGGGACCAATCTGTTTATTAAAGCTAGATATCTGAGAAAGGTGGTCCAAGTGAAAAGAAGTGACAAAGTTCGCAATCAGACAATATGTCAGGATCTTGAAACCCAAGCCTTACAAACTCGAATGAATCAGTCACAGTTACGATGGTTTGGACATTTATGCAGAATAAGAAGAGAAAATCAGCCACCTCGGCATGGAAGGTCAAGCATCAAGAAACAAGACCACCAGGACAACCCAGGGTTCGCTGGGAAGACAACATCCGACAGTTCCATACTAAAATGGAACAAAGCCACACACAAAAAACTACAGATAGAGAAGTCTGGCCATCTGTCTGGCAAACATCTACACCACAAGGAAGAAAAGGAACGACTTAGAAAGACGAACTCCACATAGGAGCATTCACAGCAGGGGTCCACCGGTCATCAGTAGAGATCCTTCGTGGACAATTGTTTTGGCCCATTACTTCCCTAAACAATCTCGAAATGAGGCCCGACCTGGGTCGTAAAGCCTTCCCCGATGGCTGCACTTGTTGCACTTTTTAGGACTCGATAGTTACAAGACGATATGTTGACTTTGCAACAGGTGCAATGAGATTTGGTGTTGTCGCTGCGGTAGCAGATTAGATCAGTTGACTATTTTCAAGACCAGTGACAAGCTAATGGTTGGTTCCTCGGTTAATTGTTAGATTTTGGAAGAAGAAGAAGAAGAAGAAGAAGAAGAAGAAGAAGAAGAAGAAGAAGAAGAAGAAGAAGAAGAAGAAGAAGAAGAAGAAGAAGAAAAAGAAGAAGTAGAAAGCGGAGGAGATGATGATTATTATTGATATTAATCGTATTATTATTATTATTATTTATTATTATTACTATTATTATTATTCTACCGTGTACTATTATCATTCTTACTGACTGACTTTCTACCCCACCAGGACATCACACAAGCGATAAACACCCGATGACACAAATTGCCACCATATGGATGAGGATCGCCGTGGAGAGGTCCCAGAAACCGCGTTCAGGCAATTGGCATATTTATCGCCTGTCTATATTGCGGCCCCTGGCAAAAGCCATGGTGGGGCTTTGAATAACTAAAAATTTCGTCCTAAAAAGGACAAAACTGGATAACGCTATTATCATTCTGTGGATAAGAAATAATAACAAAAAGATCACAGATGCAAGTATTGCAAATATATATCGACAATGAACAATGAACGATATTTGACACACACAAACCCATAATATCAATAGCTTACAATATGTTTCTTCAGTTGTTTAGCGTTTCGATGGAGTTTATTGAGAGCTTTGGATAATTCCTCCTTATAAAATGTAATCATTCTGGCACTGTCACTGACGTCATTGTCTATCTGAAGCGAGTTTTCGCCCTTCCTGCGGTTGTGGCCCCTTAAGCAAGAATGTGAAGTTGTTGCAGGCGACACCAACAAGAGAGTCGCTGTACCTGGAAAACAGATCGTTATGTTTTTTGTTAAGCATGGTAACTTAATTTGAAGAGCCGAAGAAAAGAAAACGTTTGAAATGCCAGTTAAGGTATACATGGAATTCGTAATCAAAATGTTATTTTAATTTGATCTTGCATAGTTGTATTTAGTAGCAGAACCTTTCTAGGCTTCATTTTTGTTTACGGCTCTGTTGTAATAGTCTTTGCGACGAGTACTGGTACTTTTTTTTTTCTGGGGGGAAAAAGCTACGGTGACACTACACAAAGGGATTGTAAGTGATTCACAGAGCATATTGTATACACCGTGCAAAGTAGCAAGTATCGCTTCAGATGTCTCAGGTTGTTATTGTCCTTTGAATATTGTCTCCAGTGGATGCAGATGTGTTGGAAAATTAACAAGCAGACAGCTGGCTGGTTTTGCACCAACTGGTGCGTGGCCAGATCCTTTGGCAACGAGTGCGAAAGATAGATTATTATTGCCTGAAGAACATGGTGCAACGGGGAGAGTCTGATGATCTGGCCGACGCTCAACAATCACGGAAAAGCCAGAATGGACACACGATTACACTGTTACTTGTAGAATTGGAACCGGATATCTGCGCTTACTGCTGGAGATGGGGACGACGCGCTTATGAAAAATGTGCCGAGTATTATTAGGTCGGCTTTTAACTCATCCTTTTAAAAATCAAGTTGTGTACAACTGTTAACAAAATCACCCCAGTGGGGGTTCATGCACACAACTTCCTGTATTACTCAACCGATCTAGAGATTCAAGTGACTAGTAAGATTTACGATGTTCGTGGGTTAGACGATGTCGACATTTGTTTTGATTCAGACTATATTATACTGAAGTAGGGTTATGATTCACAACCAGCACGTTTGTGTTAATGCTGTCAATTTCTTAGTAACTGAGCTGGTAAATATTCGGTTACAGTTAAATCTTCTACAATTTTTGGCCCTAGTAAATGGGCCTGGAACTCAAAAAAAAAAAAAATCCCTTCTCCATCTTACCGTGCCGTGGGTTGCCATAATGTCTTGAGCTGAAAATGGGAAATCTCACTAATAATTTGAGCTGAAAACTGGACATCCCAAGATGGTCAGTTTACCCACCCTTAGCCCCACCCCTTCCCTGCCTCTCCTCCAAATTCTAGACATTAATATTGTTATTATTATTACTAATAATGATCATAAAATTAACATATTTAAAGAGTATTATGGGTAGGTCTATATATTTTACAAGCTATACTATACCAAAAAAAGCTGCATTTCAGAAAATAAAAAAAATATTTTATGCAATAAATCACTCTCATTTAACGTCAGACAGAGGGTGCTAAAATGTTACATAGAACCTGTTCTGCTGTATGGCAGCGAATCTTGGAATGTCACCAAACAAATTAAGAAGAATTTGGAAGCAACAGAGATGTGGTTTCTGTGACGAATGTTACGAATACCTTAGACGACCAGAGTAACTAACAGCGATTGCTTGAAAAAGGCTAATGAAAGTATATCTCTATATACAACAATAAGAAGGAGACAAACACTGTTCTTTGGCCATATAGTGAGAAGACAGACATTGGAGAACAACGTGACAACTGGAAAGATAAGTGGAAAGAGAGGTAGAGGCAGACCAAAAGAGATTTACATTTTTCGTTTGTATACATGTACACTGTCCAGTTTAACTGTATGTTCTAGTTTCGATCTTTTTCCAAGATTTTTTTTTAAATATAAAACTGGACTTTTGGCGTACCGACTAGACGTTCGAGCACGCGGACAAAACCGGAATTGTCCAGGTGAAGACGAGACGTTTGCTCACCCTACACCTAGCTCCAGTATTCTAGGTTTCGACACTCCTGAATGGGAACTCTGTGACAAATTGACTAAGACCTTTGTCTCACGATTACATGATTGCGAGGTCGATGGTAGACAAAGTCGTTTGTGAGTGCAAGTATTTTCGATGATCTTGATGTGTCATCGCTGGATCGTCAGAGTTAGTGGTTTGAGAATCGCTCGAACGATCAGCGACTCTGCGGAGATAGACCAGGCTATATTGGGGGAGGGGTGTGGGGGGGGGGGGGGGTCGGGTGAAATAATTTCTTTATCGCCTCAAAGCAAACGGACAAAGAGAGAGACTGGCAAATAGAAAAACAGACTGACAAAAAGGCAGACAGTTTGACAGGAAGACAGAAGGTCAGACGGAAAAGCAGACAGACAGAGAGACCGCTTGAATGTGTAGAGGTTGGATTAAATGTACTAAATCAAATATAGAAATAGAGAGGGAGGCTAATATCTAAACTTTATAAACTGTCAGTAATTCTAGCTTACATAAACACAATACTCCAGAGATAACTGAAGACGCGAGAAACATTGTGTGTGAATTTTTGTAAAATAACAATAACAAGCTGAAGAATATGGTCTTGTAAATTTACCTCCATAAAGATTATCACGAGTATATATACCCATCTTTCAACATTCCCTATGTCTCAAATGAGCTGTTAAAAATCCGTTGTCCAAATTTCCAAATCGTGGGTAAAAATTTAACGAAACCAATGCTACCGCAACCAAAATACTGTCACCTAACTATCTGTGCGGACGTGTGACAATCTTGCGGGAAAGTTACATTCTCTGTTATGTACCCGGTTTCTGTGTGGTGAACCCAGAGTTTAATTTTCTTGCTGGAAATGCCCATGTCTTAAAATAGTTTGAAGTAAGTGGGTCAAGAAATTTGAACGTTAAGGAAGTGTTTGTGTACTTTATAATCACCGTAATTTCGCTGATTGATTGTTACATTTGGGGAAATTATTATGATCTTTGGATAGAAAGTCATGCATTGTTTCTAAAGAATGTGGGTGTATGACAGAAAGGGTAAAATGTTGCTAGTCGGCCCAAAGGTCTAAAGTCTGAATTATCATGTACGTGGATGTGTATTATTTGAAATTAGCTTGAGTTCCCAATTCGTTTGAGCTCAAAATGGCTGTCGGGTGGCTTCTGATTTAGGCTCGATGTTGTCCTAAAAGATATAAAGCTTTGAGTACTACTAAGTCGTCGTTAGTCGTCGATAGTCGTTGTTATTCGTCGTTAGTGGTCGCTACCCGAGGTTACAACATCAATATTCATCAGAGACAATTTAGAGCACAAACGCGTTTCGTCGATCATCATTAAGAGAAGCATGTCCCAAGCAAGAAAGATCAGTACCACCATCCGTCACTGTGTGGGTTCCGGGGCCCTATTATAGGGAAAACAAGAATAGACCCACTGTTTACCCAAAAAACATGTTGTAAGAGTCGACTAATTGGGAGCTTCCTTCGAAGTTGAGTGCATCTGCCTGAGAGGCAAGGAACCAACGGTCTGCAAACAAATGAGTCAGATCTGTCAAACGGGTGCAAACGCAACACTCAGGTTCTGGAACAGGACTGCAGTTTAGAAGTGGGCAAACAACCAGAACTTTCCGCCAGAGTTTACAGCTGGTGAACGCGAAGAAGAAGAAGTACCACCATCCCTACCACTATTAACACGCACAGTTTTTACCTTTTTTCTTATGAATAAATCTTCTGGACAGCAAACGAAGACACTGGGTGTCACAAAAGTATAAAGATGACCACATACATACAGATACGTAGGAAAAGATGTTATTCTTTCTTATATTGTTTGGCACTGTC
Source organism: Candidula unifasciata (assembly GCA_905116865.2). Taxonomy (NCBI): domain Eukaryota; kingdom Metazoa; phylum Mollusca; class Gastropoda; order Stylommatophora; family Geomitridae; genus Candidula; species Candidula unifasciata. The sequence continues at coordinate 93,704 of CAJHNH020002463.1, read as the reverse complement.
AGTCGTTTTTAGTTGAGAGGGCCAGAGGTCACTGAGACTGTGGTTTGATGCATGCTCTGTACTGATCCACACAGCTTGGTTTCCACCGCAATCCTGACTGGCCAGAACTGGCATCTTCCTACAGCATGAGACCATGTTTGCCGCGCACGTTCAGTATTTTCTTCTGCCTCTCCTCATTTTCAAAGTTTTTGAGTCCCCAATCTTAAATTTATTGTACAAATAGCTGTGGAATTTGCTGTAATCAGTTGCGAATCATTCTTAACACAATAGTCTGTTGCCTTTGTATAACTGATTAGGTCTGTGGGATTTTGCTCCGGATGACTGTATTACCAAATTTGTTTCTGAATGCCTTGATCTGGGTTTTATTTTTGTAAGTGCATCGTGTATGTGGTTGATCTGAATTGCTCCCAGATAAAATTTCAAAACTGTAAATTGTTTGCTGCTACCAGACACACCGTCTGGCTAGTTACAACCTCAATGAAATCAAAGCTATACAGTAAGTGAAGAAACGTAAAGATTCCTTTTCATGCCTTTAGGCGCATCGGGCTAATTGGAAGAACACCCATATTTTTAGAGACAATTGGCACTAGGTGGACAATGTGGTCAGCATTACGCTGGCCATTTTTACTTCCCCAGGACATACATCCTGATACCCATTTTAGGCTGGGTTGATCTGCCACGCCTCATTCAATGATAAAAATCCACGCGGCCAGCAGAGCGTTTCGATCGCGGTACGCTGGAATTACGAGTCGGACTAGCAACGCCTAAGCCACGGACGCCGCTAAAGCTACGCGGTACACGAGGAGATTAGAACTGCACGGCAGCTTTGGTCAATTCCACTGGCCTCCTGATATAAGTTGTTGTTATTGTTGTTGTTGTTGTTTATCCTGGTCAGAGAATAGAAGAATAAGAAACCGAAGTTACCAAGTACACGTTGTCAGATACATGATATAACGAAAAACACCGCATCTTAATGTTTTTATTGGCTGCTAGTTGCGACAATCATTGTATTACATCAAGAATTTCGTTCATACATAATCATTGTATCATATCAAGAATATTTTTCGTACATCATCATTGTATTACATCAAGAATATTGTTCATACATAATCATTGTATCACATTAAAATATTGTTCATACATATTCATTGCACCACAATCAGGAATATTTTTCATACATAATCATTGTATCACATCAAAAATATTGTTCACACATAATCATTGTTAGTTAGTTAGTTAGTTAGTTAGTTAGTTAGTTAGTTAGTTAGTTAGTTAGTTAGTTAGTTAGTTAGTTAGTTAGTTAGTTAGTTAGTTAGTTAGTTAGTTAGTTGGGTTATCCTCATTGCACTCCGGACATGTCCATAGGTGCTCAGATCCTCCCCTCAGTATGAACCCCAGCGTCCGATGGCTAATAGTACCAGTTCTATGTTGATTAACAAGTCTTCTGGCGTAGCTGGTGTGCGTCTCGTTTTTTGCTGTGCCGATCTTAATTCCCAAGTCTGCCATTCTGGCGAGTGATGTGGATTCACTGCCACCAAAGTCGTCTATCCTTCCCATTTCTCTGAGGGCATTGATAATATCAGCATGATCCATAGGCTGACCGTCGGTAGTGATAGCGGATCCAGCCAACCTGTCAGCTCTTTCATTTCCATCGACGCCTGCGTGTCCCGGAACAAACAAAAAAGGTGACTCCACGGACAGTGGACTTCTGTAATGATTCAAGCCATTGTCTTCGCACTGAACCTGCCTGAACCCTCCGGATCATACTCATTGAATCACTGAGTATACTCACGCGGGTGTATTTTTGTGTTTCAAGCCAGGCAAGCGCTTGTGTCACTGCCATCACCTCCATCGTCATGCTGCTGGTTGTCATGGGGAAGGCGCCGTTGGCTTCTTTGACTGTTCTGCCCGCTGAGCGTGCTGTAAATGCCCATGCGCTTCTTCTTTGGCGTATAACGGATCCGTCTGTATAGATTATTGCATCTGCTTCGTCTGAATTTTCACCGATGAGAGCGTTGACCTCTGCATTAACAGCAACAGGATTCTCTTCTCTACATCGCCTGTTGAGTGTGACAATACAGGAAAATGTACAAATAAACGCCTGAGGCACAGGTATCCATTCTGCACCAGGTATGATGTCGGTTAGGCTGCATATTTGCCTAATAACATCTTCTGCCCGACCTAGCCACGATTTCCCCCTCTTCAGTCTGTCGCCCTTTTCACTAAAAAGCGCTTGATGCAGTGGGTGTTTCTTATCAGCACATATTTTGAGATATGCCCGAGCCCTCCACATCCTGATCCTTTGGTTCATTGTTGGAAAGTCAAGTAGATACCTCATTGCTCCACAGGATGTGTCTCTAGCACATCCCAAAATAATGCGCATGGCTTCATTTTGCACCTTTTCGAGTCGTTCAATCTGGGTAGCACTGACAGTGAGGATGGCCAGAGCGTATTCAATGGGGGAAAGGACCAGACCGTAGAATAGAAGTATTAGTAGTCTTTGCTCAATGTTGGAAGCAGCCATAATCCTCATTGCAGATAGACCTTTGCGTGCTTTTGTTATCACATGGTCAACGTGTTCCCTGAATGACAAGCTGCGATCGAACCTCACCCCGAGAAACGTCATAACGTTGGTTCTGATCAATACATTATCACGCATTTTCACTTCTGGTAAGTCCGACTTGACAATGTGATTGTTCAAAGAGAACCATGACACTGATGCCTTCGAAGGATTGACATAGGCATTGGAACCATCACACCAGGCGGCAATTCGATCGAGTTCTTTGTGCATAGTGCTGGCGATCTCCTGTCTATCACGCCCTCGTCGATAAATCAAAATGTCATCAGCAAATGACAAAGTCCTCCCCTTTCTATTCAACTGCTGCTCAGTGATCATCACCGTATAAACGTTGAATAAGACTGGTGATAGCGGTGATCCCTGTGGCAAGCCTGGACATATCGTTTGCGGTTCTGAGGACCAGCTACCACATCTTAGTACAATCTTTCTCTGGAACAGGACCGCAGCAATCCAGCGGATCAGAATAGGATTAACTTCTAGTTTAAGCAGTAATTGCATTAAATAATCGTATGGTACTTTATTGTAGGCATCTTCTAAGTCCAACACTGCCGCACATGTCTCTTCTTTAATCTGAAATCCCTCCTACACATCGTAGGCGAAAACTGCAGCATTGAACCATGTCTCTTTATTTAACCTGTACCCTCCAAGTGTTGGTGGGAACTTATCATGTAGTTCCAAGTAGGTGGTCAATCTTTGTGCGACAATTTTTTCCAAAAGGTTGCCAACAGTATTCTGCATCGAGATGATTCTGTAGCCGCAGATCTTCGAGTGGTCTTTATTAGGCTTTGGTAGTGGGAACAAATAACTATGGAGCCATTCCTCTTGTATCTGGCCACTCTGGATGCTGATATTGAATTCCTTTGCCACGCTTTTCAAATCAGCATTCGACATCATCAGCATGTCGTTGTATCGGATGCCGTCAGGGCCTGGAGCAGTGCTGCGCGATTTCTTGAGGCAAGTTCTTAAGGTATCTGCAGTGATTGTGAAATCAGTGCCTAGCACAGTGTTTTCGCACAGCATCGACAGTTTCATCTTAACCCCCATTCTTGTAGCTTCGTCTTTTTGGTCAGTTTGCTCCAAGTAGCGCGCCAGAAGGGTTTTTCCTTTATCAGCATCAGTTCTCTGCCATATCAGGTCTGTACCCTGAAAATCAGGGATACCCCTTGGTCGTGCGGCACCGTGCATGCTCCGTTGAAGGCGCCAGAATGTCACAAGAGATCCCTCGGAGCAAACGCTCTTGCAGAATTCGTTCCATTTCGCTGTCTTAGCTTCCTTCGCAATTAACTTGAAAGCCACTGTCGCTTGTTGACCTCATCTTTCAGACTGATCAGGCGTTCAGAAAGTGACGGATCAATTTTCAATTATCTACATAATCATTGTATAATATCTAAGTTAATCCAATTTCGTCCTTTATAGGATGAAATTTTTTTCATTTGAAGCCCCACCATGGCTTTTGCCAGGGACCGCAATATAGGCAGGCCATATATATGGCCAATTGTCTGAACGCGGTTTCTGGGACGGGTACAAAGTCAGTCAGTCTGTATAATATCAAGAATATTGAATATTTAGCGGTCCATATAAGTATAGCGTATTATATACATTTCTATCGTTTATTATATTTTGCTTCATTTATTTACATAATATATTAACAACATAATGTAATTGGGCCACGTTTTCGCGGTCGATAGGAGCTTCACTTTCAAATCCATTTGCGACTCGCAACCAACGGCCGGTGTTCGATAACGGGCGGTTCCCGGGGTTCATCTAGTCTCTAGGAAATGGGTACAAGAGTCAACACTTTGGGGTTAATAGCGGAACGTCGCTGTAGTTACGCAGTTTCGTGCGTAAGGCGACACAGGCGAGCAGTTTTTTTTTATCAGCAGTCCGTACTGGTGGCAGAACACTTAAGGTTTATAGCCGTGCGCAATGAAGTTGGCTCACATCTCCCAACTTTACCTTTTTAATTACTTGAGAATCCGTGCATTATTTTGTGTTCTGGCTTGTTTCTCGTCTGTGTTCTGCTCCTAAAAGCTGATCGTCACAACACCTTGGTTTACCTACTGTTATTTGTCTTTTTTTTTAAAGTTGACATATGCATTAAATTTTTCAAAATGTTTTTTTCACATAGTTTCCTTATTAGAATAACCCAGTGCGACAATTACACGTCCTTCAGAATTGCAATCCAGTCATCTCCTTGTGAGATGCAATTTTTTTTTATTTGAAGCCCTACTGTGTAGTCGAATGCTTTACGTCCTTTTCAGGATGTAATTTTTCTTATTTGAATCCCCACCCTGGCTTTTGCCAGGGGCCGCACTATAGGCAGGTCATAAATATGGCCAGTTGTCTGAACGCGGTTTCTGGGACCTCTCCACGGCGATCCTCATCCACATGGTGGCACTTTGTATCATTGGGTGTTTATCGCTTGTGTGATGTCCTGGTGGGGTAGAAAGTCAGTCAGTCAGTCCGGCTCTTGCCAGGGGCCACCATATAGCCCGACCATAAATATGGCTGAACGCGGTTTCTGGGACCTCTCCACGGTGATCCTCATCCACATGTTGGCACTTTGTGTCATCGGATGTTTACAGCGTGTTTGTTGTCCTAGTGGGGTAAAAACCTACCAGTACTACTACTAATTACACGTACTGTTGCTTCTTCAGCCAGGTCCTAACAGAATGTGCGGAATGCCGGTTCGAATTTCGTTTAAGTTCTTCTTCTTTATGTACCTGCCGTGTGGCGTTGGTAGTCATGTCTGTCCACAGCCTTCTGTCTCGTGTACTTTCAGTCGACTCTTACACAGAAGATCTTCCATGCCATGATGTGAAACTGTCCAGCATCTGTTCTCTCGGTCTCTTTTTAGTTAATTTTTATTCAAAGTAAGTAAAGTATCCTATTCCACGCCCTCCGGCCCGTAGGGCATATAGGGCTAGACCTACATTTTTTAGACCAAATACCACTTGATTTGTGACGTGGACAGCATCACGTCGGCCGTGTTTACTTCCCAGGACTTACCTAATACCCATTTAAGGCTGCGTCGACTTGGAGCCAAGGCTATTTTTGAAAAATAAAAGTCCAGCTCCTTTACGACCTGAACTGGCCACCTGCCGATGCGCAGGCGAGCGTCTAGCCGCTACACTAGTGCAGCTTCCTTTAATTTTTATCAGTCAGAGGAATCTCTTCCAATTTCAAATTCTTTATTCTGCTTTCGTGAAACCTCTCTTTGTTTGTTTGTTGTTTTTCTTTTTTTTGGACTGGAAAAAATGGGCGGGGTTGGGGGGGGGGGGTGTAACTACATCAGAGCGAGCCGCGATGGTGTATCGGTAAACGCTCCAGGCTGGCCCGAAGGTCATTGGTTCAAATCCACATCGAGATTTTTTTTTTTTTATTTTGTAAATGTCACAACTGACCTTCCAGGTCGACCCAGCTTAAAATGGGTACTAAGAAAATAGGAAGAAGACTATTCTGCATGCCTTCAGACGTATTGGACCTACAGGACTAGATCTGTATGTTACAGACAAATCGGCACTTGGTGGATGATGGGGTATTCTTTACGCAGGCCTTATTTACTTCTCAGGACGATTCCTGGTATCAACTCAAGGCCTAGTCGACCTGGGAGCAAAGGTCATTTTTTTTTTTTTAAAAAAGGCCACCCAGCCAGGACCCAAAACCACAACCTCCTGACCCATCTAGCGGCTATGTTATGTCGGCTTCCATCAGAAAAGGTTCAGGGTGACAGTAAGGGTAGCATTCTCGATGTCGACTATATTACCCATGGAGTGCCATTTGGTCTACAAAAATAGGTCCAGCAATATCAGCAAAAGGCAGCATTTCACAAAATTCTGAATATTTTATGCAATCTTTCTTTGTCAGTTGAAACGAGAAAGAGAATTCTTTAAAGCTATGTAGATCCTATCTTGATATACGGAAGTGAATCATAGACAGTTGGTAAATTAGTGAAAACTTATTTGGAAGCTGCGAAGATGTGGTTTTAAAGACGAATGATGAGAATACCCTCGACAGATTTTTAAAAAAAAATGAGAATGTCTTGAAAGAATCTGTCTCATGAAGAGTACTGATTGACCACATCAGAAAGAGACAATCTACATTCTCTAGGAATTTGATGAGAAGAAGAAAGCTGGAGGAGATGCAGAGGGAGAGTGAGAGAAAAGATGCTGGACAGTTTAACATCATGGCATGGAGGATCATCTGTGTCAGAGCTGACTGAAAGATGTAAGGTTGTGGATAGACATGACTACCAACGATATTTTTTTCTTCTTAAATTCTATGCCATATTGGCATTGAATTGAATTTTAAAAAAATATATATAAATCATTGGCGTGAAAAAGAGTTCTCTACTTTATTTGACCAAATTCTTTGTTAATTATTAAAGTCCCACCCGTGATCGACTTTATGTTACTTTATAACCGTTGTTGTGGGCTCTAATACAGCTTTACGGTTGAGCGGGGTTTTCTCATCTGAACGATGGCATTTTATGTCACAGAGTGGTAATCGCTTCTGGTTCCGTCCTAGTGAGGTTAAACGCCACTCGCTCACTCACTCACTTCTACACCAGTGACATTTACACTTAGGTAGTGTGACAAGTTGTTCGTTAGTGAGACAAGTTGTTCGTTATTGAGACAACTTGTTTGTTATTGTGAAAAGTTTTTCGTTATTGAGACAAGTTGTTCCTTATTGAGACAAGTTGTTCCTTATTGAGACAAGTTGTTCGTTATTGACACAAGTTGTTCGTTATTGTGAAATGTTGTTCGTTATTGAGACAAGCTGTTCGTTATTGAGACAAGTTGCTTGTTATTGTAACAATTTGTTTGTTATTGAAACAAGTTGTTCGTTATTGAAACAAGTTGTTCGTTATTGAAACAAGTTGTTCGTTATTGAGATAAGTTGCTTGTTATTGCCACAATTTGTTCGTTATTGTGACAAGTTGTTTTTTATTGTAACAAGTTGTTCTTTATTGTGACAAGTTGTTCGTTATTGAGACAAGTTGCTTATTTTTGTAACAAGTTGTTCGCTATTGTGACAAGTTGTTCGTTATTGTAACAGTTTGTTCGGTATTGTTACAAGCGCTTTACTAGTATTGTATGTAATGTTGCTATGTGAAACCCTTATTAACTCATTCAATCCCACAAGGTCCAGGCTAATATACAAGGGACTTGAGAATGGCAGTTCGAAACTTATTGGTAAAATAATTCCATAACCGGTGCAGAATAGAAGAATTCGAATGATATGAAAAAAAAATCACTATTGTAGAGCTTCAGGAGAGAACTAAACAAGTTCCAGTGGACCAAGAGGTGAAGATGCTGGCGTTGATAAGACACACGTTGAGAAATCCGGAGAAAAATATAGCTAGAATGTCTTTGCACGGCAACCCCACAGGGGCATAAAAACAAAGGTAGAAAAAAAAGAAAACACGTGGAAAAGGAAACTGAAGAACGAGGTTAAAAAGATGAGGAGAACATGGGGAGAGTTGCATGCGATTGCGAAGGGTGAAAAGACTTGGCGTGAGTTGGCTGAGGGCCTTTGCTCCATTGGGGGTTAGAAAGGCAGAAGAAGAAGACTTTCAGAACAGGCCAAATATACAACCCTTGCAGGAAACAAATATGTTTTCAGAGTCCTTCACAGTTCCTCACTAAACTTAAGATGTCAAAACATAAATAACACTCAATACTGCGTGGTTTGGGACTAAGAGAGTTAATGTGAGGTGTTATTAAAACTATTGTGACACATTTCACTAGTGAGACAAACACTTCACTGGTGCAGCAAATGCAATGATGGGGTGTGAATAATTTGCACGTGTAGGCATTAGCAAGAAACAGTTACATGGGAAATAGTACAACGGGATATGTCTCTTCGCTGGTGAGCGTATGCGTGCGCAGCCAGCATCGTAATACTAGTGACGGCTAGCTTTTACAAGTTACTGCTCTTTCATGAGTGGCGTAAGGATGCAGTAACAGTAATAACGAGTTAAAGTTAGTTGTGTATTCTTTACAGGACGTTGCAGAACCAACACCAGCATTTTTTAGCTGTTGTGGTTTCTCTAGGCAAGTTTACGTCCAGTAGTTTACCTTTGCTTTCTGGTCGGTCGGCTTCTCGATACCACTGTTGAAACCAACTCAAGGAGCAAGGCCCGCAGCTGGGGGTCGAACCCCTACCTCGGCATTACGAAGCACGTCTGCAACGCCTAAGCCACAAACGCCGATTATTCATGAGTAAATTTAAAAAAAAAAAAACATTTTTATTTTGCAATGAAAAGTGTAGACGGAGGTTACAGTCGTCACATGCACGCCTCGCAACTGACAAAAAATTGTAGGTGAGTGACAAGTGTCTTGCTATCATTACAAGTATTTTGTCAGTGTGAGGATGGGCTTATTAATAGGACAATTTGTTTGACAAGTACTATTATTGTGATAAGAATTGTGTAATTTACTCAGTTTCATCATCCTATTTTTGAAGGCGGTAATTTTTAAATTACAATTGTTTGACTAGTCTGAAAGTTCAATAGTCTAAGGTTTTTTTTTACAAATCATAGGTGTAATTTTGCAAATATATCTGTAAGTCACGTATTTTTCATTTTGGGATATTACCTTGGAAGTATCGAAAGCAGTCCTTGTAGCTATTAATATATTTTATATGAGAAAGAGAAAATTATTTATGTAGCTCACAGGAACCCTTTCGTGCTTCAGGACCTGCAACTGAAGAATCACAGTAGATTTGTCACTTTTTCTTCTGCTTCTTCTACTTCTTCTTCCTCTTCTTCTTTTTCTTCTTTTTCTTCTTCTTCTTCTTCTCATCTTTTTTTTTCTTCTTCTTCTTCTTCTTCTTCTTCTTCTTCTTCTTCTTCTTCTTCTTCTTCTTCTTCTTCTTCTTCTTCTTCTTCTTCTTCTTCTTCTTCTTCTTCTTCTTCTTCTTCTTCTTCTTCTTCTTCTTCCTCTTCTTCTTCTTCTTCTTCTTCTTCTTCTTCTTCTTCTTCTTCTTCTTCTTCTTCTTCTTCTTCTTATTATTATTATTATTATTATTATTATTATTATTATTATTATTATTATTATTATTATTATTATTCTCCTTCTTCTTTTTTTTCTTCTTCTTCTTCTTCTTCTTCTTTTTCTTCTTCTAAGTTCAGTTGGCACCTTATGTTGTGGTTTACAGCTTGCATGATACATGTGAACATTTTGGCCTAACAAATCCAGTTTCAGCACACCCCTGATTAATCGCTTTTTACGACATGCTTGCTTTACGGACAATGGGTCTACTATTTTGTATTCAACCGAACACAAAAGGGCCACGAAACACACTGGGAGAGATTTGCTACTGTTCTCTGTGCTTACTTTCTGTTGTGATTTGTCTCGGATTAGTCATTTGACAGTACAGGCTAGCAACACCTGTAGTATCCCTAATGTTCCCAAATACTTATCTCACGGTCGTAAGCTGATGTAGTTTCAGTTTCGCTTTTCCGCTTTCGATAGTGCATGCTTCTCATCTCCTTACATGGAAATTAACCTGCAAGTCTGTAATCTGGGCCAGGTGAATCTCAGGAGCTTAAGCCGTTATCTATTTTAAATTTTGTTTACTCAGTTTCATCATCCTATTTTTGAAGGCGGTAATTTTTAAATTACTCTTTCTTTTTTTTTCTCATCTTTTTTCTAACTCTGCTGTTGTTGCTGCTGCTGCTGCTACTACTACTACTACTACTACTACTACTACTACTACTACTACTACTACTACTACTACTACTACTACTACTACTACTACTACTACTACTACTACTACTACTACTACTACTACTACTACTACTACTACTACTACTCTGGTGCTCTCTGGGCAATAGAGTTGAAAAAGCTAATGTGTCAAGCCTCACAGTTAATTAACATGGAACAAAGAATGATGTTTACAATGTTCTTAAGAGTATGGCAGCATTGAACATGGAACAAAGAATGCTGTTTACAATGTTCTTAAGAGTATGGCAGCAATGAACATGGAACAAAGAATGCTGTTTACAATGTTCTTAAGAGTATGGCAGCAATGAACATGGAACAAAGAATGATGTTTACAATGTTCTTAAGAGTATGGCAGCAATGAACATGGAACAAAGAATGATGTTTACAATGTTCTTAAGAGTATGGCAGCAATGAACATGGAACAAAGAATGCTGTTTACAATGTTCTTAAGAGTATGGCAGCAATGAACATGGAACAAAGAATGCTGTTTACAATGTTCTTAAGAGTATGGCAGCAATGAACATGGAACAAAGAATGCTGTTTACAATGTTATTAAGAGTATGGCAGCAATGAACATGGAACAAAGAATGATGTTTACAATGTTCTTAAGAGTATGGCAGCAATGAACATGGAACAAAGAATGCTGTTTACAATGTTCTTAAGAGTATAACAGCAATGAACATGAAACAAAGAATGCTGTTTACAATGTTCTTAAGAGTATGGCAGCAATGAACATGGAACAAAGAATGCTGTTTACAATGTTCTTAAGAGTATGGCAGCAATGAACATGGAACAAAGAATGCTGTTTACAATGTTCCAGCATTTGATCCTGTTGGTGATAGGTTATTTAAATGGAATACTTACTATATCAAAGAGTCAGCTAATAATACGTGGGGGCATACAGAATGAAGCCATGCGTTTTTTTTTTTTCTAGGATGTACAAGAAATATCCCTGTAGTATGTATGCGAAATATATACTTAACTTTGCATTGCCTACAATTGCAGATATTCTCAAAGTTCTGCAAGCAAAGTCATAATATCTCAGAGTAGCTGCAGACAAGAAGCGCCTCCTTAGGTAGAGCAAAGGGTCACAGACTGAAAAGAGGAATGTCTTGAACGGCGCAAGCTGAAAATGCAATTAGAGATGTGTGCAGCGCGAAAAAAGTTGTGGGTCAAACAGTCCGATCAAGTTTCACACTTGTGTAGGGTTCTTATCGCTTTAGGTCGTGAGTGCAGAGACTGACCAGCTGGTGCTGCAGAATCAGAAGTTCAACAAATGATTCATGACAATTACCGCCCAGGTGATGTGATTATCTATACAAATGGCTCTGTGTTGAGGGCAGACGAAGTGCGTGGGAGTTCATGTCAAAACGAATGGACGTCGCTCAGTGCAGCAAAGCCCAGCTTAGGATATCACAATATCTAGTTTGAGAATGGATGTGGAGGCAGTCATTGCTGCCCTTTGCTGGCATGAGAATCAGCTGTTCACGCTTGCCGTGACTGTAAGTGACTCACAGAGCATGTCCAGAAAAGTGGAGACAGGTATGCTCCGTGCAGCTTGGCGCAGAGTGGCAAGCATCACTTCAGAGGCCCTGCGTAGTTAGCATCCTTTAGATATTTTCTCAAGGTGATGCCGGTGTGTTGGAAAATGAGCCGGCAGATAGACTAGTCGGTTATGCACCACCTGATTTTGAATAGATGTAGGACAAGCTATATAATGTTTGGACCCTTTGGGCGAATCAACAGTGCAGAGACACAGATAGATCATCACGGTTTGAGGAGAATCACGCTGCAAGGAGTTACCAGCAGATCTGGCTGACGCTAAACACTCAAGGGAAAGGCCAGACGGATATACTATCAGATGTTACTGGTGGCGTGGGAATTGGAACTCTTCGTTTAAAGACCAGGACGGGCGCTTATTGGAGTGTCCTGAGCACTATGATGTCGATTCTTAATTCAGCATTCAACTTTATGTAATGTAAAGGGTGGATCTGATTATTTTATGCAATGTTAAGTCTGGATATGATGACTTTATGCAGTGTTAAGTCTCGAAAATGATGACTTTATGCAGAGTTCAGTCTGGTTTACCACGATTTTGTACAATGTTAAGCCTTAAATCTGGTGACTTCGTGCAATTTAAAAACTTAAATCTTGGCGTACTGACCATTTTATCACTAGCACTATGTTGCTTGAACTAAGCTTTCATAACTAGGGTTCAGTGTGTGGGTTTCGGGTCACTTTTTAAATTATTTATTTATTTATTTATGTGTTTTTTTTTTTTTTTTTTTTTTTTTTTTTTAGCATGAAAATAGACCTACAGATATTTAAATGCCTATAGTAACTGACTAAACGACTTGTTTAGAGTTTGTTTTAATCAGTTGTGCTGAGTCGAAAAGCGCAGACATCGTGGCTTTTTTGAAGATCTCAGCATTACATGTCGATTGCCTTTTTAAGGCTAACACTGGATATGATAGGTAGGTAGGTAAGTTGTACTCCACCAGGACATCACACAAGCGATAAACACCCGGTGACACAAAGTGCCACCATGCTGATGAGTATCACCCGTGGAGAGGTCCTGGAAACCCCGTTCAGCCGTTATGCCATATTTATGGTCCACCTATATTTACGGCCCTGGAAAAAGCCGAGGTAGGGCTTCAAGATAACAAAAATTGCATCCCACATGGGGACGACTTGAATGGTAATCGTATAAGAACAAATTTAAAAAAAAAAACAAGATTAACATACAAGCTTAAGGGAAGATTGTGTCGTAATAAATAAATTCGGAAGAGGACATAGCAAAATAAATTGTAAGCACAATTGTTAAAATAATATATTTGACGTTGACTACATCATCAACCGAGTGTCGATTGGTCTCCAGAAAAGCCCTATATACCCTACACACCCGAAGGCTGGGAAAAGGGACCTCTAAGTTGATATATTTGTCTAGTGTTTTATATGTGTAAGAATAGCCCTGTGACAGTCAGACATCCTATACAACAACCATGTTTAACATTCTTTTTTTTTTTTTAAGGGCGAGGGAGGAACTTACCCATTGCCCCCTGACAAGCATGTCGTAAGAGATAATTAAGCAGGGTGTCTCCTTAAAAGATAGAGTGCATCTGCCTTAGAGGCGAGGGTCAAACGGTCAGCGTACAGATAAGTTGGATCTGATAAAAGGGTATGCTCACAAAACCCAAGTTCTGGAACAAGACCAAAGTCCAGCAATGGACAATTATCCAAAACTTTACTCCAGAGTGTACAGCCGGTGAACGCCTATCCAAAACTTTACTCCAGAGTGTACAGCCGGTGAACGCCTATCCAAAACTTTACTCCAGAGTGTACAGCCGGTGAACGCCTATCCAAAACTTTACTCCAGAGTGTACAGCCGGTGAACGCCTATCCAAAACTTTACTCCAGAGTGTACAGCCGGTGAACGCCTATCCAAAACTTTACTCCAGAGTGTACAGCCGGTGAACGCCTATCCAAAACTTTACTCCAGAGTGTACAGCCGGTGAACGCCTATCCAAAACTTTACTCCAGAGTGTACAGCCGGTGAACGCCTATCCAAAACTTTACTCCAGAGTGTACAGCCGGTGAACGCCTATCCAAAACTTTACTCCAGAGTGTACAGCCGGTGAACGCCTATCCAAAACTTTACTCCAGAGTGTACAGCCGGTGAACGCCTATCCAAAACTTTACTCCAGAGTGTACAGCCGGTGAACGCCTATCCAAAACTTTACTCCAGAGTGTACAGCCGGTGAACGCCTATCCAAAACTTTACTCCAGAGTGTACAGCCGGTGAACGCCTATCCAAAACTTTACTCCAGAGTGTACAGCCGGTGAACGCCTATCCAAAACTTTACTCCAGAGTGTACAGCCGGTGAACGCCTATCCAAAACTTTACTCCAGAGTGTACAGCCGGTGAACGCCTATCCAAAACTTTACTCCAGAGTGTACAGCCGGTGAACGCCTATCCAAAACTTTACTCCAGAGTGTACAGCCGGTGAACGCCTATCCAAAACTTTACTCCAGAGTGTACAGCCGGTGAACGCCTATCCAAAACTTTACTCCAGAGTGTACAGCCGGTGAACGCCTATCCAAAACTTTACTCCAGAGTGTACAGCCGGTGAACGCCTATCCAAAACTTTACTCCAGAGTGTACAGCCGGTGAACGCCTATCCAAAACTTTACTCCAGAGTGTACAGCCGGTGAACGCCTATCCAAAACTTTACTCCAGAGTGTACAGCCGGTGAACGCCTATCCAAAACTTTACTCCAGAGTGTACAGCCGGTGAACGCCTATCCAAAACTTTACTCCAGAGTGTACAGCCGGTGAACGCCTATCCAAAACTTTACTCCAGAGTGTACAGCCGGTGAACGCCTATCCAAAACTTTACTCCAGAGTGTACAGCCGGTGAACGCCTATCCAAAACTTTACTCCAGAGTGTACAGCCGGTGAACGCCAAGAAAAAGCAAAAAGATGAGGCATCTGATTACTTTCTTCCACCGAAGTCTGTACAGGAAAAATATGGTTTGAAACTACGTGCCGTTTTATTTAAAGAAATCGGTGTGCAATGTGATCAGTTTGCTGAACGGGAAGACCCAATTTTTCTAAACGGAACTAACTGACTGATGGTCTGATTTTGCTCTTAGGACTGCAGACCTGACGGTTTTCGCTTTGGTGATTCGATGACCGTATTCTATATGTCAACCAACAAGACAAACCTTAATAAATAAGTTTTTGAAAAAAAAACCGGATTTTGAATCCGAATCAAAGTTACGGTTGAGAGAAATCTCACTTGCCATAATGTTAGTTAACTCCTAACGCTACTGTTGGGATTGTCTTCACTTTCCTGTCCCCACGAATGCGAACACGGATGATCTGACAACTTTGATATCGACCGACTTATACATGAACGTTAATCTTTCTGGTTTTAGCGATGCAATAGGTTACAATGCTCCTGTTCTGTTCAAATAACCAGGGTTTACCCACGCCTCATCGTTGTAAATATATATTAATTTTTATTTGTGGTGTCCGAAGAGTTGATCTAAAAATAATAATAATAACACTAATAATAATAAATGAGAGATTGACGAGCATCGGGGACTTTTTTTTTTTCCTTTATTTTAAATGTGAACCAGCGTCATTGCACACGCTTATAAACCATAAGTGCTTTGCCACCAGTATTTACAGCTGATAAGAAACTGTCCGTCTGTGTCGCCGTTCGCACTAAACTCTGTAGTTACAGCGACGTTCCTCCATTTACCCCAGAGTGTCACTCTGGTACCCATTTCCTAGAGGCTGGGTGAACCCCAGGAGCTGCCCGGTTTCGAACACCGACCGTGGCTGCAGCGAGTCACAGCTGGATTTGAAAGCGAGCCTCGTATCGACTGCGCTAACGCTGCCCCTCGGTAGCGCAGTAGCTAGCGCGTCAGTCTCATAATGCAAAAATGACCTTGATTCCCAGGTCGACCCAGCTTTGATTGGGTACTGGGTGCAGCCCAGAGAAGAAAAGGTGGCAGGCGTGATGCTGAACACATCACCCATCTTGTGCCGATCGGTCTATAAAATTATAGGTCTAGCCCTATATACCCTATACGCCTAAAGGCGTGGAAGAGGGACCTTTTACTTGACGAGCATCAGTCAGGGAGAGTTCACAGCCAGGACAAGAAACAGAGAGTGCTGTTGGAGACACACTTTAGCCAACCTTCATTATGAAGGCGATCTCTGAGTGGTTGAATGATTGATTGACTGGACAATAATAGCTGATGATTGACTGAAGAATAATAATAATCAAACAATAGTTATAAATACCAGTAAAGCTAAAGTAATGAGAAATAATTACAAAACAGAAAATCCCCTTATCTTAAAAGATGAAGCAATAGAGGAAGTTGAAGAATTTATATACCTCGGAAGTAAACTTACTCCAGATGGAGATTCTGAAAAGAATTAACATTAAGAATAAACAAAGCAAATCAAGCATTTGCTGTGCTTAACAATATATCTAAGTCGAGGGGTTTTAGTCTGAAGACAAAACTTAGAATATACAAGAACAGCATTTTGGGAATACTACAACATTAAGTTTTGCAAAAATGACACATAAACTTGAGACTTTTTAAAACAAATGTTTAAGGAGAATTCTACAGCAGTTCAGGATCATGTGCACTGTGCTACATAGCCTGTGCACGTACTGAGCTTCTGTGGAAGAAGACCGGTTACTACCCGTGTGCTGTGATGTTGATCCGTCGTTCAAACTGCAAACCTCAAACTTAGGCGATCCATAAGTTGTGAGCTGCTGGTCTAGATAGATGTTTGTGTAGAGGCTAGACGCTCGCCTGCGAATCACAAATGCGTGAGTTCGGGTCCTGATCGAACCAGACTTTCTTCAAAAATGACCTTGGCTTCCAGGTCGACCCAGCCTTGAGTGGATACTAAGTTCAGTCCTGGGAAGACCACATCACCCACCAAGTGGTGACTGGTCTATAAAATATAGGTCTAGCCCTATATGCCCAACAAGCCTAAAGGCGTGGAAAGGAGTCCTTTACTTTTACCTACTTTACAAGAAAGGCGGAAATGTGCCAACAGAAGTGATTCTACCATCCCCATTCATCCGCGTTGCCTAGCAAAATGATCCTCTGAAGCCATCGGCAATGAGACAACTGGGTTCTCTATTATTATCCTACCCCAGATGACGTCACAGGACAGTCCAGCATTTTAAAGGGTGGTAGACTGGATTTCCCTGCTTTTTGATGCTTCTAACGACCCCAAAAACATCTAGAACTGGCCCTTACCCCAACCCACCTACGTCCCACGAGAGAGTACAGCCTAGGTCCCACGAATGCATGCAGCCTAGGTCCCACGACTGCAAGCAGCCTATCTACCACCCCCTGAAATATTGGACTGTCCCGTTACCTGTGGATTTCCCCTTTTGGGGTAGGATAATAATAAAGCACCGACAACTGTTGTGATACCAGTTATTTCCGATACTTTGGGGTTTCATATGTGGAGCGACGTGGACGCCTACGCTATCTCCAAGACACATAGTCATAATGATATACGTGTTTGTCATGCTTTCACCATCGTGATCATGTGTCCTGCCAGGCGGGCTCGGCGCTCGTGTCTCTCCACATATCACAGTCCGTGAATACTTTATAAATTCCACTAACGATATTCCTCTATTTCATCGCATCAAGCAGTAGAGCGTCGTCCCTTTTGATCTGCCTCTGCCTTTTCCAGTGCCTCTTGTCTCACCTCAACCTCAAGCGAGTATTACAATCTCTCATTTGGTTTTGCTACAATTATTTTTTTTTAAACTAGTTTCAGTACTAACCTTCTTCCATTATTTATTTGTTTGTTCAATGTCTATCTCTCATTATTTATTTAGCCGTTTTTTTTTTTTTTTTTAAGACATTTCATTTCTGTTATGATTTCGCTCTCTTTAGTTATATTAAGACATCAGGAAACCATATGACACAGTAAAATTAAAACTTGAAGATCACCCCAAAAAAAAAAATATGATACAAATGTTTCATTACACACTACTCCCACTCAAGTTAACCGAATTTAGAAAAAAAAAATAACAATTGGAATTTCCCTTTACCTAACCTCTCACGCACAAGCTGCAAAACTAGGAAGTAAGTTTTGAGTCGTTTGTGTCACTCCGTTCCTATTTCTGTAATCTTTCTGTATATATATATACATATGGTTAGTTGCGTATCCTTTACAGGACGTTGCAGAACCAGCCCCAGTAGCTCCTGGCTGTTGTGTGGTTTCTCTAAGCAGATTTTCGTCTAGTAGTTTGCCATTACTTCTGGACGGTCGACCCCCTGATACCACTGTCAAAACCAACACAAGACGTATGGCCCGCAGCTCTGATCGAACACGGTACCCCGGCATTACGAAGCGGTCGCATCAAAAATAGCCACAGAGCCGACATTTATATATATATATATATATATATATATATTTAAAATTATTCATTTAATGTTATCTGTAAAAAATTACAAAATTTTTTAAATTTTTTAAAAGAATGGAAATCGTTGCTTGCTAAGTTGGGGGGACGTGGGAGAGGGTGGTTGGTGGGGGGGGGGGGGGGGGGGGGGGGGGGGGATCAGTGGCTGAAAGCTGTTCTACCAGACCGAAGGTTTATGTTCGAATTCACATCGAGGCCCAACATAAAATGGGTATTAGGAAATGTCGTGGGAAGTAAAACTACCAATGTGATGTTTACGACGTCCAGTACCGATGCGCTACGGTCGTCAAAAAGGTGCCTCCCTTTTACTTTACTTTACCTTACTTTACTTTAACTTACTATACGTCAGTAAGCTTTGCTTCATCTTACTTTACTTGACCCTACTTTACTTTATGTTACTTTAATTTACCTCACTTATTTTACCTTACTTTACTTTAGCTCTTATTGTACTTTATCTTGCTTCGCTTTACTTTACCTCACCTTACTTTGCTTTACTTTACTTTTATTTTACCTTCCTTTACTTTAGCTTACTTTATTTTACCTTACTTTACTAGCTTGGTTAGTAGTTATAGATCTTTTACAAACATTTACTGGACTAAAAAATCAATATCAAGATAGGTTAGAAGAAAAGAAAGCTCACGATTAAAACAACAACTCTTGCCTGTCAGACATATGCTCTCATCACTCTTCTTTGCGGCAGTGAATCCTACTCAACCTATTCACACCTAGGGAAATGGCTAAATGACTTTCACGTGCGATGCTTCAGAAGACCAAATGAAATTAATTGACAGGACAAGATCATAAACACTTAGATATTTTAAAGAGTCGGCATTATAAGTTTTCACAATCCTCAAACTTCGAAGGCTCAGGTGGTTGGGTCACACCTGGAGAAAAGACGATGGTAATGTCCCAAACGAAATACTCTTATGTTTGTTTTTCCCACATTTTTCTTAGTTGTGGCGCCAATTTTTTTTTATTTTTTTTTTTTTTAATTAAATTTTTTCCACGGCAACCTAACCTAAGTAAAAGTATGACTTTTCGTATGTAAAAGATACAGACATAAAACTTGTGTATCTTCGAATATTTCGCCGCACCCATGTGAAGCGGTCACGGCTCAAAAGGGCGCCGCGGCGCACAATTTAGGAATCACTGCTCTATGGTAAATTACAGATGGGTAGAAGATGTCAAGGTAGACTTCTACTAAGATTTACAGATGTGTGCAAGTTGGACATGAATGATAGAGGTATCGAGGTAGATTTCTAGGAACAAGGTGGCATAAACCGTGTTGCGTAGCGGGGGGAAATGAGGAAGGAAAAAAGAATCTAGGACAAAATGATTGCAGAAAGGATGAGAGCTCAGCGCCTGAGAAAAAGCACAATAAGTGCATGTGATAAATGTAAATAAATGTTTCGAACACATTGGACGGCCAGAATAACTAACAACGATTGCTTGAAAGAAGCTAATGAAGGTAGATCTCTATATAAAATAATAGGAAAGAGACAAACACTGTTCTTTGGCCACATAATGAGAAGAGAGGCAGTGGAGAACATCGTGACAACTGGAAAGATCAGTGGAAAAAGTGGGTAGAAGCAGACCAAGAGAGATTAAATGATGCTGGATGGGCTGAAACGACGACATGGAGGGATACCATCAAGAGAGATGTTCGAGGCAACCAGGCATCTTGATCTGTGGAGACGCATGAGCGCCTACGCCAGTTGTCAGGGCACATGATGATGATAAATATTATGGCAAAAACTCCCCACACACTCTTACACGAATATTAAAAATAATTTCATCCATGCAAGAAGTTCAACACTAACACGTGGCATTAAATTAGAAATAAAAGTGTTTAATTATGTGTAAATGACAAATACAAAACCGAGTTGCTCAAAGTGGAGTTTATTTATTACATAAAAAGTGCACGTGTTGAGTGAGTGAAACAGCTAAATATTCACAACAGCACCACCAGAAATACCGTGCGATTCATAAATAAGCATAACATTTGTTTCTTAATAATTAATTTCACAAGCATCACTTTTTCTTTTTCTTTTTCTTCTTTTTCTTTTTCTTCTTCTTCTTCCTCTTCTTCTTCTTCTTCTTCTTCTTCTTCTTTTTCTTCTTCTTCTTATTCTTTTTCACTTCCCTAGAAAATGGGAAGGGAAGTAAAAACAGTCAGTGTGACCAAACCAAGAGTAAATTTGGCACATAATAACTTTGATCTAGCACAGTAGTCTCCAAGCTATAGAGGCGTGAGAAAATCTCAAAGGAATGTCAAGACAGTTGCTTGCTTGTTTGTTGTACCCCACCAGGACGTCACACAAGCGTCAAAAACCCGATGACACAAAGTGCCACCATGCGGATGAGGATCACCCGTGGAGACGTCCCAGAAACCACTTTCAGCTGTTATGGCCCCAATAGTGGCCCAGCTATATTCATGGCTCCCGGCAATAGCCAGGGTGGGGTTTCAAATAACGAAAAACTGCATCCCACAAGGGGACGACGATTATTGTCAAGATATTTTTTTAATTGAGTGCATTTATACTTGTGATAATCAGGATTTTCAGCTTCTGTAATATTCATGAAAACAAAACAGCGTTTCCATCTTGATGTGGAGACTATTCTAAAACATTCAACTACACGTTGTTGATGATTGTTTCTTTTATTAATAAACACTTTGATTTATGTGCATGTTTTGGTACTTAATTTATAACTTACCCTTGACGTCACGACAACGTCACGGGAGACATTCCCAATAAATTCTAGGGTGTTCAGGTTTCTTCTACAGTAAAGTTTAGGGTTAGGGTTAGGATTAGAAGACACTAGATGAACACTAAAAAAAAGCACCACACAACAGCACACTTGCACCCTTTGAAATAATGGACTGTCGGGTCAGCTGTGGATTTCCCACGGGGATTTCCTGTTTGGGGTACGTTAAAAATTCAGAACCCATGTTTTTTTTTTAAAGTGCTTGTTAACTATGAAAGTAAAGGAAAGGTGTCTTCAGGCGTAACGGGAAATAGGGTTAGACCTATATTTTATAAACCAATCCGTACTTGGTTGGTGATGTGCTCAGCATCACACCGGCCACCTTTACTTCCTAGGACTTTACCTAGTACCAATTTAGGGCTGGGTAGGCCTAGGAACGAAGGACAATTTTTAGAAGAAAAAATCCGGAACCACCAGAACCTGAGCCAACGACCTTCCGATCCGCATGCGAGTGTCTAGCCACTACACCACTGTGACTCCACTTGTTAACAATTATTGTGATTTTTCTTTTCTTTATTAATCACATTTTGTTATGGTGTTAGTAGTGGTTGGGGAGCATGGGAGGTCTTGCCGTACGATAGGCTTCTCTGTCAATGTAGTAGCTATTGGGCTTCCCTATCTAGGTAGTGGTGAGTAGGCGTCTCTGTCAAGTCAGTAGTTGTGGGCTTTTCTGTCAAGGCAGTAGTTAGTGGGCTTTTAGGTCAAGGCAGTAGCTAGTATGCTTCTTTATCCGGGTAGTGGTTAGTAGGCGTGACTATCAAGTTAGTAGTTAGTGGGCTTTTCTGTCAAGGTAGTAGTTAGTGGGCTTTTCTGTCAAGGCAGTCGTTAGGGGGCTTTTCTGTCAAGGCAGTAGTTAGTGGGCTTTAAGGTCAAGACATTAGCTAGTATGCTTCTTTATCCAGGTAGTGGTTAGTAGGCGTGTCTGTCAAGTTAGTAGTTAGAGGGCTTTTTTGTCAGGGCAGAAATTATTCTGTTTCTCTATCAGGGTAGTGGATAGAGGGTTTCTGTATCAGGGAAGTGGTTAGTGGGCTTCTCTATCAGGGTAGTGGTTAGTAGGCTTTCCTATCAGGATAGTAGTTAGTGGGCTTCTCTGTCATGGTAGTAGTTAGTGGGTTTCTCAATCATGGTAGTATTTAGGGGGTTTCTCTTAACAGGCTAGTCGTTAGTCAGCTTCTCTGTAAAGTTAGTCGTTAGTGGGCTTCTCTATCATGGTAGTAGTGGGTGTCTCTGTCAAGGTAGTAGTTAGTGGGTTTCTTTATCATGGTGTGGTTTCTCAGCTTCTCTGTCAGGGTAGTAGCTAGTGGGCTTCTATGTAAAGGTAATAGTTAGTCAGTTTCTCTTTCAGGGTGTGGGTTAGTAGTCTTCTCTTTCAATGTGATGGTTAATGGGCTTCTCTGTCAGGATAGCGGTTAGTTTATTTTTCTGTTAAGATAGTGGTAGGTAGGCTTCTCAGTCAGGGTTGAGGTTAATAGTCCTTCTGCCAAGGCAATGGTTATGGCTTGCTTTGATGTCAGGGTAATCGTTTGTCATGTCAGTGAACTATGATGTTTATTTACGTAATATAATTGCAACAATCACTTTGCAGCTAATGAAATTATACACATGCACCAAGCGTTTATCGCAGAACAGGCAAGAAGAAAATGTCCCTTAAGTTAATACACCTCGTGAACAGACCAATAAACTTAAAAATTGTAAAATGAAAGTACATCAAGTGAAAAATAAATCATATAATTTATTCACATAAAACAAGCATTATCTTATTATATCTAGATCAAGAAGATTCAACATTTTTTTTTTTTTTAGAAATGTTTAATTGAACCATTCTTTGCAGAGCAAATTTGTGTGTATATGTATATGTGTATATGTGTGTGTGGAGCCATCTCTAGGATCACTGGATTCTCCCTTGTGAAATGGTCAAGCCCTTTGCCTCGCGTTTGGTGGGTCGTGGGTTCGTTTGACGGTGGCGCCGCTCAATTCATGAATGCAACTTGTTTTACCAAGATCCCTGGGGATAGTGTCGGAGCTACGAAGGGCGTATTCTGTGGGACGCTCTGGGCAGGCAGATAGTTGTTCTGAGAGAGACTGGGCAATATGGGATAAAACCTAGTGAAATAAAGTCCATCGCCTACTTTTACCTTCACTTTTACATCGTTCCCACCCCCCCCCCTTTCCCACCACTCCAAAAAGTTATAATTTGGTTGCCCGTAACGGCTACCCTAGACCTGTGTAATATGCAACCCCGTGTTGGAATGAGCAGTGATTGAAACCGAGCCTCTGTGTGCGTGCGTCCGTGTGTTTGTATATATGTGCGCGTTTGTCTATATTTAAGAATGTTACTACTCCATAAACATGTGAACATAATCAATGCTTCAGCTTTCATTCAATTAAACTAAATTTTAGCTACTATTCGAAAACTGTTTAAAAGTTTTCTTCAGGCACTATAAAATAAACACAGACATTACACATCAAGGTCTTTCTTCCCGAAGCAAGATCTTGTCATGTTTATTCTTTCCACAATCATCTCCGGTGATCTATAATACCCCCGGATCACCAAGCCCAACATAATATACAAGGTTTAGCATGATTTATCGCCAGTTCTAAAAACTGTTAGGAATTCCTTGTTTTTATTAAAAATATATGTGGCTAATATAGCCTTACCAAAAGGTTGTGTTTACAGCAATTACATCTTATTTAACTTGTCACTTTGAACGTGATTAAGCAAACCAGAGAAACAAGTTACATATACGCTTTAACACAACTGCAATATTATAACACAATGTTTACTAACTTCGGTATGATCACAAGATCGAAATAACACGAAGTATATTATCTTAAGGCTAATATAGCCGTACTGAAACTTGTTGTTACTTGACAGTTGCAAAATGTAACTGGGGCAGAATAAAGGGAGCGTATTTATGCAAAATGTAAATAAGGAAATAGTGCAAGGTATAATCCCCCTAGAAAACTGGAAGTCGGGTATAGATTGAAGGGGTTTCTGAATAAAAGTACAAAATACAAGATCTCGTGCATCATGTTAATGATCCCTGGGTGGTTGTACACTGAAAATGATAGGCGGTAGGATACCCTTGCACTTGCAAAATTTTGAAAAATTACTACAGTAACAAAACAGGGAGTTTTAATACTTGAAATCCCAATTTGGAAGATAATAAGTAAAGTAAAAGTAAAGGACAGTTTTCCACGCATTTAGGCGTATAGGGTTAGACCTATATTTTAAAGACCAACGGCACAAGATGGGTGATGTGGTCAGCATCACGCCGGCCGCCTTTACTTCCCGGGACCGCACCCGGTACGCACTTAAGGCTGGGTCGACCTGGAAGCCGAGGCCATTTTAAAGAAAAGTCCGACTCCGCCAGGGAGCGAACCTACGACCTTACGATCAGCGACCCGCGTCTAGCCGCTTTGCTACGGCGGCTCCCTTGGAAGATAATACCTTAGAAGTATCTTGGCAACAGACGAGAATAGGGGACGGGGACGACCTCGAAGTGAGAATGCACTAGGCATGTGGGACTCTCGCTGAACAATGAAATATATAGACACTTCAACACTTTGTTAAATAAACTAAAGGAAACGAATAAATAATAATATCGCGCACCCGTTATTCTGCCTTTTGTTTCGCTCACAATAATAGCGAATATCCTTTACACAACATGACCCAAGTGCTTGTTTATTCTGTCTCTGAATAGTAGGAGCTTTAAAATACATATAAAGAGGGATGCAGGTCTTTTTACTGATCACTGTCCGTTGTTAGGTAAAATTAAGTTGAAACTCAAGAAATGTGTAACATCTTACTATCAAAGAAATCAGTAAAATGGAAGATATATATATGTCTTTGAAAGACAGAATCAGACTAGAGGATAGAAGAAGAGAGCGTTGGATGGGAGCAACAACAAAAAAACAGGAATGCGGACAAAATACACATGGTTAGAGGAAAGAACAGGTGTAAGAATGGGGAATTAGATGTGGATCAGGCAATGGGCAGAAATGAGATAACTGAGAAAGGTGGTCCAAGTGACAAGAAGGGGCAAAGTCCGCAATCAGACAATACGTCAAGATCTTGATACCCAGTCCTTACAAACCCGAGTGGATCAGTCACAGTTACGATGGTTTGGACATGTATGCAGAATGGGAGAAAATCGGCCACCATGGCAGGCATGGAAGGCTAATAACCAGGGAACCAGACCTCCAGGACGACCAAGGGTGCGCTGAGAAGACAACATCCGACAGTCCCTAACTGACATAGGACTGGAACGGAACAAAGCAAGAAAGAAAACAGCTGACAGAAGCGTCTGGGGATCTCTCTGTCAAACCTCTACACCCCAAGGTAGAAGAGGAGCGACTAAGTAAAGTAAAGTAAGTCAGGCAATGGGAGACGTAGGAGAGAAAGAGAAGAATGAGTTTATAATCAGTGTGCTTTTGGAACAGTTAGCATCCACACCTAAAGACATTTGCTGCTAGAGACGGAGTACCTATGGCTGTGCCCAGTGTGCAATGGTGTCAATTCCTAACTTGTAAAATTAGTGAAACCAAAAATTAGAAGAATAAATCAAGCACTTGGTATGGGAAAGTGACTCCATATGTAACTAAGCAAGTTTCATTTACCAACGTTGGTCAGTGTCTGAAGCTAGCACAGTGATGTACTAGTGAACTTTGGAGACCCACCAAGTCTCCAGATTTTTTTTTTAAATATACAAGTAAAACAAATGGAAAACAAATCACATGTAACAATAAACAGTAGAGACACATAGAGTCCTATGTGTCTTATGTATAAAAACAAAATATAGCTAGATAATTCAATGTGTGGAACAATAAACGTTTGAGATGTCTAAAGTTTCTAATGGCTTAGGTATAAGAATAAAATATACGTCAATAAATCAATGTTTGTAACAATAAACGTTTGAGATGTCTAAAGTTTCCAATGGCTTATTTGTTTAAAATATATATATATATATATATATATATATATATATATATATATATATATATATACATACATATACGTAGGTAAGTGCCTGTTTGTAACACGTTTGAGAAGCCTACAAATAGGCGACTGTCCTAACAGAGGCAGTTATAGAATTGTCATCTGTTAGATGTAGTTGTCTATGTTTGAAAAGAACGTCATCAACAAGTAATCAACGGA
>CAJHNH020002463.1:0-65000 GCA_905116865.2 Candidula unifasciata | reverse complement strand
ACGGACGGACGGACGGACGGACGGACGGACGGACGGACGGACGGACGGACGGACGGACGGACGGACGGACGGACGGACGGACGGACGGACGGACAGACAGACAGACAGACAGACAGACAGACAGACAGACAGACAGACAGACAGACAGACAGACAGATAGATAGATAGATAGATAGATAGATAGATAGATAGATAGATAGATAGATAGATAGATAGATAGATAGATAGATAGATAGATAGATAGATAGATAGATAGATAGATAGATAGATAGATAGATAGATAGATAGATAGATAGATAGATAGATAGATAGATAGATAGATAGATAGATTAGATTAGATTAGATTAGATTAGATTAGATTAGATTAGACTAGATTAGATTAGATTAGATACCCACACAAACAAAGGGATGCTACTCAAGATATAATTTGTTTTTTTTAGTAACCTAATGTTCATGGTTGTGAGTGGGCCGATTAAAAAAAATAACGAGATTGTAACTCTTTATTAGTTGACAGAATATTTGTAAAAGATGCGAAGAAGCAAAAAGTGTGGCATCGAATAATGCTTTTGACTGTTGATGTGACTAGGAAATAAATAAACTCGACTAATAAATATCAACAATAAATTATATACAAACAAACATGCTTTAAAAAAGAGATCAAAATACACTTATTATTTTGTGCACAAAACAATTTAAAAGCAAAAAAAAAAAAAAAAAAAAAAATGTAAAACATCATGCCAAAACACTAAAACTAAGTAGAACATTCAGATAGATATAAGGTGGATGTGAATAAATGTGTAACTGTTTTGTTTAAAAATATTTAAAAAGAAAATGTAATGACGTCGCAAGCTACGTGTGTACGTATCATCTGCGGATGTTCATATCAATTCTTGATACACATATTGGGAATACAGAGCTAGACCTAAATTTTATAGACCAATAGGCATTTAGTGGGTGATGTGGTAAGCATTACGACGGTTGCCTTTACTTCCCAGGACTGCACCTGATACCCACTCAAGGCTGGGTCGACCTGGGAGCCAAGGCCATTTTTATTTTAAAGGAAAAAAGTCCGGCTGTGTCAGGAGCCTGCTAAAACATCTGATTTAACCCTCCCCTCCCCCCCCCCCCCCCCCCCCCCCCCCCCCAAAAAAAAAAAATTTAAAAGCGTATGGCGTCAAGCTAAAACAAGTCCCATGTGAAACATATTCAAACTGCAAAGGTATACCAGTCTTATTAAATGAAAAGTGTTCGGAAACTTAACAAGCAATTAAAAAATAAAAAAAACTGTCGTACAAAAAGAATGTAGTCGATTCGCACAAGCTGACATTTCCGACGAAATAAAAAGTGTAGTCAAACTGCGAAAATGTTATTTACATTAGAAGCACGTTGAAAAGATGTGATCAAATAAAAAGTGTCAAATACAGCAGAAGCACGAATTTTTTTAATGTGCCCAAATTAACAGTGTAGGCAAACCACTGCCATGCCATGCACAGTGCAGAATCAAGTTGCAGGTGACGTGTCAACCCTTAGAAAGGAAACGAAGAATGCAAATACCTAGTTCCCTCCTTGCAGAGCGTTTTCCAGGACACCCATGTATGCCTGCATGGATCGAGCCATCGAGTACACTAAACAAACCAGACCCTTCCTGTCCTGTGGCAGAGACTCTGAATTCATGGCTCCCTCGGCGCTGACATACAAGTCATAATCAACAAGTACCATCTCTTCTTCGGCCATCATCTCCTGAGCTGTGAAAGTTGCCTCTCGTATCGTACTCGTCAGCGTCACTCTACACTTAACCGCAAGTATCGATGTCATAACATTTCTGAGCATGGGGTGGAATCCACTCAGTCTACCGCTCCCAACAATCCTTTGAAGGATTTTATAAATGACTGTTATGTTCAGGGCACTGTGCCTCAGAACTCGAGTAAATACCTGAGATTTAAAGTGTGAAAATTAACAGTGAGTTTCTTTGAACTACAATATCTGAAAACCACACCCATCATCGGCATCTCCTTGTAGTTCATTCTGGGGAACAGGAAAGGGAGTATAGACCCCTAACAGGCATGTCGTAAAATTCGACTGTTTAGGAGTATGTTTAAATCATATGTGTGTTTCTCGTCCCCCCCCCCCTTCTCCAGAACTGCAGTCTATAGGATTAGGATGGGAGAGCCTAACATACCCAAACCTCAGAAAACACGTTAAAACCTACATTTATATAGCTTATTTATAATGGGGCTCCAATTCACTGCTGGCTGCGTGGATTTTTATCATGGTATGGGTCGTCGCATATCGACCCAGCCTAAAATTGGTACCAGGATGGATGTCTTGGGAAAGTTTAGACGGCCGGCGGAATACTGACCATATTACCCATCTAGTGCCTACTGGTCTGTAAACATAGGCCTATGGGTGCTCTTCCCATATGCTCGATCCTCACACAGCGTAGAAAGGGGGTCTTTACTATCTTGGGGCACCACTAAACGATTACAACAAAACCTGTAGCCCAGTGTGAATGAATCTGTGTCGATATATCAGATATGTTTATACAGAGACATATATATAGCTGCCTAGCTGTAAACCACAACGTGCCAAACTCCTTTTTTGAGGGCGAACCATATAGTAGGTAATTTGCAGAACGCGGTAGCCTTAACCCCCCCCCCCCCCTTTTTTTCCCTGACATAAGGTTACTTGCTCCATTGTTAGCTACGCTGCTAGCTTTTACTTCTCAAGATACCAGGTATCTGGAACCTATTTGAGACTAGGCTTCAATGGGGATTGGAACACATGACTAATGGGTTGTCAGGCA
The DNA here is from genome assembly GCA_905116865.2 of Candidula unifasciata. Lineage (NCBI taxonomy): Eukaryota > Metazoa > Mollusca > Gastropoda > Stylommatophora > Geomitridae > Candidula > Candidula unifasciata. Next base: position 62,197 of record CAJHNH020002463.1, on the reverse strand, counting down.
AACATTTCATACACACACACACTCATACACACACACATATATATATATAATAAGATAAAAATAAACTCACAGGGAGCAAGTACAGCGGGGATCTACAGTCAACAGTAGAAATTATCCTCTTTCGACACACGTTTCGGCCCACGATTCCTAAACGTATTCGGAGGTGGGCCCACCTGAGTTCATGAAGCTCAGGGCTGCTTCCCCGCTGCACAGAATTACCGGATGGTGTTATTATTTCGGCCAGAGACAAAACGACTTAGTGGTTTCGAAGGAGGTACTGTGAGATAAGAAGCCGCCACGGCAGCGTAATTAGAACAGTCCGCATGCCTGGACGACCGAGCGACAAGCTTACTTTGGTTTACCGGACACATGTTGGACTTTTATTAGCAGTTGGCAGAGGGACACTGGCAGACAATTCGTACACGATGGACTTTCAAAGGGATGAGAAACTCCTTTCCGCTAGACACCCGGACCAGCTCACCGAGGCCCGTCCCCTACGTTGTTGCGCTGCGTCCACAGCCAGCTAGAGGCCCTTTCGGCAACCTCTCCCAGTTTTTTAAGTGTTCGTTTCCGTTCATTACCGCGCGATCCTAGTTCTTTAACCACATTGTAGAGCGAAGTGGAAACGAGGCCTCTCGCTCCCACTTCGACGGCAAATACCCGTACCGTGTAAGCTTCGTTTCTCCTCAAACCGGCTGCTAAATCACTGTACTTCTCGAGCTTGTACAAATGATTCTCCTCCATCCGCGACTCAAATGGGACCGTCAACTCAATCAGGATGAGCTGCCGTTTTTGCGCAGAATGGATAACGATGTCCGGTCGCAGGCCGGTTTTACGGATCAACTCGGGATACCGTTCATGTCCTGGCAGATATATAAGGTAAAGATCCCTTTTCACGCCTCTCGGCGCATCGGGCATATGGGCAGAGCGTCCCATATTTTTACAGACCATCAGCACTCTGTGGGTAATGTGGTCAGCATTACGCCGGCTGTCTTTACTTTCCCAGGACAGCTCATCCTGGTACCCATTTTAGGCTGGGTCGACCTGCGACGTCCCCATACCACGACAGCCTGCAATGGGTTTCAATCGCGGTATGCTGGCTTACGAGTCGGACTCGCAACGCCTTAGCCACGGACGCCGCTATATATATATATATATATATATATATATATATATATATATATATATATATATATATATATATATATATATATATATATATATGTAAATACCCTTTTCAAGCCATGTGTCGCATTTGCCAAATGGAGCTTGAGTCAGGTTACTTTACAAAGCAATTAGCACCCAATCGTCAATATGCCGCTTTTATTTCCCACGACATTTCCTGATATTTATGTGTGTGTGTGTGTGTGTGTGTGTGTGGGTGTGCTGTGTGTGGTGACACAGATTTCGCAATCTATTAATCAAGTTCGTTCTCTTATGTATTCTAATCATGGATGGAGTCATGTGTGTATGTGTGTGTGTGTGTGTGTGTGTGTGTGTCTGTGTGTGCACACACGTGTGTATATATGTGAGAGTCAGTTTTTGTGTGGAGAAAATTTATAAAACATTTGTAAATTTGTAAAAAAAAAAAATATTGTACACATAACTTGAAGTTTTATGAACATTAAGAACTTGCACACACACACACACACACACACACACACACACACACACACACACACGCGCGCTCACACATACTCATACACACACACACGATGAGAAGATAAAACATGACACAGCTTACATTAGCCTGGTCTATGCTGGTACTGGAGTAGTCTGCTGTTAACCCTGTGATGTTTATCTGTGTTCCGTCTAGAGCCGATATTTCCGCAACTGTGAGATAATTTCGCTGGGAATAAGAGAGATACAAAACACGCTTGTTACAAGGAAACATAACAGAACCCTTGACCCATTAGGGTCCTGGAGGTGTATCGATGGAAGCACTAGCAAATAAAACCTGTCATCTTTCTCCGTCTTCCGCTTAAAGAATAAGTGTATGATAACTTAGTCCTGTCCATTTCTTGATGTTGTCATCCCAGGTTCTTCTTTGCCATCCTCTTCTTCGACTTCGCCCCCACCCCCTTCCCTGTATTGTGAATACAGCGCTAGACCTATATTCTCTAGATCAATCAGCACTCGGTGGGTAATGTGGTCAACAAGCCTGCCACTTTTACTTTCCAAGACTATACCTGGTACCCACTCAAGACTACGTCGACCTGGAAACTAGGGTCATTTTTGGAAGTCCAGCTCCCCCAGGACCAGAACCAACGACTTTCCGATCCATAAGGTTAGCGTCTATCCGCTAAACCATTGCGGCTCTAACAATAAACAATCCCATTTATACTTCTTCCTCATTACCTATTTCTATGATCTATGTTGACCTCGGTTGTTTAGAATTTAAAAGCTCTGTTGTCTTGTCCATCTAGCTTTCCAACCACAGTGTGTGTTTTATTTAGTACTTTGTTGGTAAAGACTTTAGTCGAAACGTGTTCGGTTGCGTTTGGTCCTCATGTCTTTTCTATTCACTCCGATAAACTGTCTAGCCACATGTTATGCTCTGTTTAGCACCAGTTTATATCAGCCATGTGCATATGTGGACTGGCAACTGAGGCAACAGATCACTTGCTCAAAGACTGTCCTAACTACCACATTGAGGTTAGTTGCGTATCCTTTACAGGACGTTGCAGAACCAACCCCAACAGCCCCTGGCTGTTGTGTGGTTTTTCTAGGCAAATTTACGTCCAGTAGTTTTTCATTGCTTTCTGGACCGTCAGCTTTCTTGATACCGCAGTCGAAACCAACGCAAGGCGCATGGCCCGCAGTTGGGATAACTACCACACATCAAGGCAAAAATTTTGGTCAAGAGAAACATCGGTGGTAGCTGAAAAATACGGGTCACTGAGTGAATTTAAAAAAAAAGACAAGTTCATACCAGGGACTACATTGCAGATGTAGGTAATATATTTCTGATAAAGCAAAGAAAGAAAAAGAATATCAATGGTGCATCGGAAATACCGTATACTAGTCGGCCACTGACTGACAGGTAAGGCTGTCGACAGTATAGCCACCTTCACTACCCATGAAACATCCTAGTATCCATTTTAGGTTTAGTCGACCGGTGAGCTATAGGTCAGTTATGGAAAAAGAAATCAGTCTTAATACTGATTTGAACCCAGTATTTTAGGGTCGGCAGGCGTATATCTAGTCACAATGTTTAGTAAAGCTGTACTTTTCAAAGTGTTTTAGGTGGCGCCCCTTTTAAATTTGGCACTCACCCCCACCCCTCCCCAAATTTACACAAAAGTGACTACAAATATGACAAATCAGCGCTATTAAGAAAAGGCAGAAAACCATTCACACAAAAAACAGTGTCCATTGAAACTACTCGTAATTTAGTATCCAAATATCAGTGATGTGGTTGATACTGTCTCGTCTTGATGATATCTGCTGTTTTTGGTCAGATGTTGGACAAGGCACAACGGAGATTATTCTGTGCTTTAAGCTGGCAGTTCTATTTTGTTTTATGACTTAAATTTTAATTTTTAATTAAACGGGGGCAAAAACTGTTAAATAGTACAAGTACAATTGCAATAAGTTTCAACTGCTCTACGCCCCCCCCCCCCTTTTTTTCCCCCGAAACAAGGGATGTTGGGTGCATCATAAAAGTAGCTATTTGAGTCATTGAGCGTCAATCTTTAAGGCTAGGGGGTTGCTTGGTCTCGAGGTGTATCCACCTCGAGTGCTAGAGGTCCTGGGTTTGAGCCCTGGCGAAAGCTAGGGTTTTTTCTGTTCAAGTGGACCTACACATTTCCCCTGGTCTCTGGGTAGTGAGATCGGACGCCTGTGTGTATTTTTGTGCACGTAAAAAAACTCCTTGGCAGTTGGAAATCAAAAAGTATAGCCTAACGACGCTGACCGGGCAAAATTTGGAGCTAAAAATCTACCCAAATTTTTCAGGATCATCGCCGGTGCCACGGAGCCCGTTCACTGCGCTGAGCTTCTTCGGACTCAGACTTGAGTTAGAAGTAGAATGGAGCACTTATGGGTTACCACCCGTGTGCCATGATGTTGATCCATTGTTCAAACCTCGAACCTCTTCAAGGCTGCGATCGTAGAGATTGTGTGTGTGTGTGTGTGTGTGTGTGTGTGCGTGTGTGTGTGGTCGGGTACAAAGACACAGAAAAGACACAATAAGTCAGTAAAAACAAAAATAATAACAAGTGGAAATGAAATTAGACCTACCAAAGTTGCTTTCACAGACTCACACATCTGGTTTGCTGTCCGGGCCGCTTTTATTGTGTAGTTGACTTGCTTCTCGAGGCTTAGATAAGTTCCATTTGCTGTGTTTGAAGAGTCCATCTGACAAGGGTTCTCTATTGTGCTTCTTCTGATTACTGAACTCTGAACTACGGCTGTCAATGCCAGAGTAAACACGACCACTTGAGCTAGTTCTGTGAAGATTTAAACAAAGAAACAAATATTATTTTCTGCCGTTTTTACAATATAGTAGAATCTCCAGGGCCTCATTTTGGCATGGGCAAAATGGCCAGTAGAAATGACCTTAAAGATCAAACTGGGAATGAGGCGAAAAGAGACCAAGTCTTCACAGAACCAATTATAAATTGCATACAAAGAGAGTAAATCAAATAGTTTGCTCAATAAGAGATAATGCCTTTTACACCAGACCAAATAGGACATACATGAAAAGAGAAGTAGGCCATAGAGCACCGAGTAGGCCAAGAACAAGAGGGGAGATAACACCAGAGAAAGTCTACCACAGTACGATGTGTCTGTGGTCCAGGCTGCCAGAAAAGCAAAAAGCAGGACATGTTATCTTCCTCGACTCCTCAAGTGGTACAGACTTGGACTTATATTAATTCCTCCTGGTCTTTGGGTAATGAGATCGGACGCCCGTGTGCATTGTTGCGCACGTAAAAAATCCCTTGGCGGTTGGAAATCAAAAAGAGTAACCCAACGGCGCTGTCCGGGCAAACATTTGGAGGTGGGAGTCTACCCAAAGTTTTTCAGGATCCTCCCGATGCTATAGTGCCTGTGCATTGTGTTCAGCTTCTTCGGACTCAGACTTGAGTTAGAAGAAAGAAAGGAGCACTTGTGGGTTACTACCCGTGTGCCATGATGTTGATCCGTTGTTCAAACCAAAATCAAATCAATGATGATGTGAAGAAGGAGAAGTAGATGGAGATTTCATGTGCACGTGATGGCATTTATCTTGGGGAGAGAGTGGGGAGCGGGGAGTTGCAAAGTATAGCAAAAAGTAATAAAATGTAAATATGTTTATTGCTTCTATCATAAAACCCTCATTAAATTAGCGTTATGACATTAAAGTGGTATGGCAATAGCCCCGCCAAAGTGTGGCTTAATATAAATGACTGCAAAGGGACGTCAGAGATCCTAAATACGGCCCTCAATATGTGTCTCTACAGGTATGTTTGGGACATTAGGTTAGTTAGTTAGTCTTTCCTCTTGTGTCGAGTGCGGCACATAGGGCAGAGGTCATGACTCTCCATGCATGGCGGTTTGTTGCAATCTGCTGTAGGTCTTGGATGTTTGAGTGGCCCATGAGCGAGCCTTCCCTGATAATAGTTCTACGTAGGGTTTCCCTTGGTCTTCCACGAGATCTTTTCCCCTGTGGGACATTAGGTAGCGAGGCTCTTTTTCTTCTTCTTCTTCTTCGTCTTCTTCTTCTTTTTCTTTTTATGCTTCCTTTGCTGCTGCTTTAAGACCCTAAAAGGACGGTTGTCATTTTGTGATTCACAGATAAGCATTAATATCTACCCCTTTTGTTCAAACACATCCGATTTCAGCAAACCCCTAATAAGTGGTCTCTTACGATATGATTAGTAAGAGGGTAGTGGGTCTGTTCTGCAACACCCCCCCCCCCCTCTCCCATCCCACTATCTTCCCCAGGAGCCTGAGACTCCAGGAGCAGAGCATCGCACTAGTCATTGGCCTTAAACACTCAGGCCCAAGACCCCTCCAGTGCTACATGGTGGGGCACATGGTGTAAAGGCACAACGTTTTAACGAAATGTAACCTCCTGCAAAACAACATATTCTCATTGGCTTGTAAAAATAGATTGGTGTATCCTGACTTTGTAGAATCTAGGACAAGCATTTGTTAATGAGACATGCCATTCATAAAAACTAGAAGAGTATCCCTTAATGCAACTGTTTACGTAGCCAGTTGCAAGAACGCTGCTGGCTGACACTTCATTATTATATAATATTACTTTCAGGTAATATTATAATTGTGTTTCTGTCTTTTAGCGTGACCATTAGCAGAAGCCTTGACTCTCAGGTCGACCCAGCCTTGAGTGGGTACCGGGTGCAGTCCCGGAAGTAAAGGCCACCGGCGTGATGCTGACCACATTATCCATCTTGTGCCAATTGGTCTATAAAAAATAGGTTTAGCCTTATATGCCCTTTACGACTAGAGGCGTGGAAAAGGGACCTTTTTCTGTATCTTACTTTTTACTTATTAGAAGCAAAGAATAGTAACACGCATAGACGCCGGGACATGCCCGACTCGTGAGACCTTCTCCCCCTTTCAACAGCAAAATATTTAAAGCCCCCCCCCCCCCCTTTCTCCCCCCACCCCAACAATTTTGTTAGGAGGGTATGCAGCCCCTCTACCCATGCATAACAGTCTCTAAAAGTGTGTTTTCAAACATTTGATATGGTTTCAAATGTATGTATGACTTTAATTATTTGCCGTTCAGAACATTTTTTTAAAAATTATTATTACTATTATTTAAAACTTGAATAATGACTCTTCAAGTTCCCTTTTTTGTCATACAAAAGTTGGGATCGAATCCGACAGTCCCGAATTACAAAGCGAGTTCGCAACGCCTAAGCCACAGACGCCAACATAGTTGACCAACTTGGTCGCGAATCTTTTAAAGGAAGTTCTCAAACCAACCCCTAAAGTATTTAAGGATCCTCGCCGGTGCTACGTAGTTCGTTCACTGCGCTGAGATTTATTGGACTCCGACTTGAGTTAGAAGTAGAAAGAAGCACTTATGGGTTAGTGCCCTTGTGCCACGGTGTTGATCCTTTGTTTAAACCAAACCAAATCCCTTAGTGTTACAAAATATTGCCACAAAGTGACCTAGCATTACAAGACAGTGTCCAGAGGTAATTCCGTTAAAATATTTAATTATGCCTGGCAATAAATTGTAAATTTGAAGTTACCCTGGTAAGTCGAGTGACTGCGGTGACCTTCCGGCGGCCATAAACACACACAATGTATCGGGGGGGGGGGGGGGCGATTAATTAAACGCATATGTTCTACATAAGAAGAAGAGATAATTGGTAAAACATTTCATAGAGCATCAAATAATCAAAATGGTGTTGTCATCCATCAGCTAGAACTTGCTACAATAGAACAGGCAAGAGGCCGATCGAGAAAGAGATTGAAGGGGGGTGTGGGGAAACATAGATACTTTAGAAACGCTATATAATATTAACATAAGCTATGCAACTAGCGAGAGACAGAAAACTACATTTAACTCTTCTCTGCGATGCTTTACGTCTAAGCAATAGGAAAAAGAAAGAAAGAAAGAAAGAAAGAAAGAAAGAAAGAAAGAAAGAAAGAAAGAAAGAAAGAAAGAAAGAAAGAAAGAAAGAAAGAAAGAAAGAAAGAAAAGAAAGAAAGAAAGAAAGAAAGAAAAAGAAAGAAAGAAAGAAAGAAAAGAAAGAAAGAAAGAAAAAGAAAGAAAGAAAAGAAAGAAAGAAAGAAAGAAAGAAAGAAAGAAAGAAAGAAAGAAAGAAAGAAAGAAAGAAAGAAAGAAAGAAAGAAAGAAAGAAAGAAAGAAAGAAAGAAAGAAAGAAAGAAAGAAAGAAAGAAAGAAAGAAAGAAAGAAAGAAAGAAAGACAGAAAGAAAGAAAGACATAGCCTAGTATAACACAAGACAGTGAAAAGAAGTGGCTGCCACAATAATAGTTCAAGAAAATGTTATAATATCACGAAATAGTAATAAGATGTGGCCTGGTATTACAAGGCAGTTCTAGGAAAGAAAGTGGCCTGACTTCACAAAATAATAATTGCCAAGAATTGGCGTAGTATAAGAATATAGTGCCAAGAAGTTGCCGGGTATTGCACCTAGTGCCAAAACGTGGCCTGACATAACAAGATAGTGACAATAAATGGTCTAACATAACAAGATAGCGCCAAGAAATGACTTTGCATAACACGATAGTGCCAACAAATGGTCTGACACAACTAGATAGTGCCAAGAAATTATTTGACATAACAAAAAAGTGCCAAGAAATGGTCCGACATAACCAGATAGTGCCAAGAAATGGTCTGACATAACAAGATAATGCCAAAAAAATTGTTTAACATAATAAGATGGTGCTAAGAGACGATGTGACATAACAAGATAGTGCCAATAAATGGTCTGATATAACAATATAGTGTCAATAATTGTTAATGAGTGCCACGATGTGGCATGACATTACAAAACAGTGACAGGAAATAAGCGGTTTGTCATAAATAGTTAGTGCCAAGTAGAAATCTGGCATAACACGATACAGTAGTGCCAAGACGAAGCCTGGCTTTACAAGATAGTGTCTGAAAATATTAAACAGGACAATAATTTTATAACACCGTGAAATTTAAACAAATTAAAACGAAAACGAATTGAATAACCCTGAACTCTAGATACATTTGAATAAAAGACGTACATGGCTACCAGTGTGAAAACCTTCCACTACAGTAAAAAAAAATATTCTTTCCCACAAAGTAACATATTCTACGATGTCTGTATTGCGTGACCCCAGCGCGTATATGCATACCTGAATGTAGACCATGCATTTTGATCTGTGTTTGCACGACAGAAGATTTCTTGGTTTTGGGTATATATTATGTTGTTTAATTTCTGTAAACTCTGACTTAATTCCTCAACTCAAATGATCAAACTATAATAGTATCTGCTTATTTATACACATATACTTTCTATTTTAAGAACCTGGGATTTAAAAGGTGCCCCTTTATTGCGGGAGCGCTGTGAGTAATACTAAAACAGGATTCTCATCAATCCTAACACCGTGGATTCCCTGAATGAAGTAATTCTCTTGTCCCATTTACACCTTTAGCGTCACACGCATTGGAGCATCTCATTCTACAATGAGAATAAAAAGTTACGTTTTCCTAGTATTGTAACTTTTACCAGCCTGTATCTATGCTTTCGGTGAAAATGAAAATGGTTAGCTTTCTGGATGTTCTCAAAAATTATTTGCCACCCTTGCCCCACCCCACCCCACCCCCCCCACCCCCACCACCTGCGCCCCTCCCCTTTATGTTGCTATGTCTGGGTACCGTGGGTGTTTGTCATTGGTGTCTTTTGGAAATACTAGCTGGTGAGACACCCAGTATTTTTCATGCTGCGTCTGTCGTAACATTGTTCACAAGTGTCTGTTCTATGTTAACTGCTACCGTATAATTGTTCACAAGTGTCTGTTCTATGTTAACTGCTACCGTATAATTGTTCACAAGTGTCTGTACTATGTTAACTGCTACCCTATAATTGTTCACAAGTGTCTATTCTATGTTAACTGCTACCCTATAATTGTTCACAAGTGTCTGTACTATGTTAACTGCTACCCTATAATTGTTCACAAGTGTCTGTTCTATGTTAACTGCTACCCTATAATTGTTCACAAGTGTCTGTTCTATGTTAACTGCTACCCTATAATTGTTCACAAGTGTCTGTTCTATGTTAACTGCTACCCTATAATTGTTCACAAGTGTCTGTTCTATGTTAACTGCTACCCTATAATTGTTCACAAGTGTCTGTTCTATGTTAACTGCTACCCTATAATTATTCACAAGTGTCTGTTTTATGTTAACTGCTACCGTATAATTGTTCACAAGTGTCTGTTCTATGTTAACTGCTACCGTATAATTGTTCACAAGTGTCTGTTCTATGTTAACTGCTACCCTATAATTGTTCACAAGTGTCTGTTCTATGTTAACTGCTACCGTATAATTGTTCACAAGTGTCTGTTCTATGTTAACTGCTACCGTATAATTGTTCACAAGTGTATGTTCAATGTTAAATTCTAGCGTACAATTGTTCACAAATGCATGTTCCATGTTAACTGCTACCGTATATTTGTTCCCAAGTGTCTGTTCTATGTTAAATTCCAGCGTACAATTGTTCACAAGTGCATGTTCTATGTTAACTGCTACCGTATAATTGTTCACAAGTGTCTGTTCTATGTTAACTGCTATCGTTCCATTGTTCCATTCGTCTGAGAAACCACATCTCTGTTGCTTCCAAATTCTTCGTAATTTGTTAAGTGACATTCCAAGATTCGCTGCCATACAGCAGAACAGGTTCTATGTAACATTTTAGCACCCTCTTTCTGACATTAAATGAGAGCGATTTATAGCATAAGATTTTTTTTTTTTTTTTTTTATTTTCTAAAATTCAGCTTTTGCTTGTCCTATTCTGCTTTTAATCTCTAAAATAAAAAGTTAGTTTTATTAAAAAGTTAGTTTACAGCTGGGATGTAACCCGGCATTAGGAAGCGGGTTCGCAACGCCCAAGACACAGACGCCGACCGATTAGAGATAAATATTTTTTTTTTTGCACGCTCGCCTGCAGTCTGAAGGCCATGGGTTCAGTTCTGGACAGAGCCGGGCATATTTCAAAAATGGCATTGGCTCCCAGGTTGACACAGCTTAACATTGAGTATCAAGTGAATTCTTGGAAAGTAAAGGCTGCCGGTGCTGTGTTGACCACATCACATACTGTGCTGATTGGTCTCTCCGCTTATGGACTTTGGTCTTGCTTTAGAACTTCAGTTTTGCGTGCAGATCCGTTTTACAGATCTAGCTTATGTGTGTGCAGAAGCATTCTAATTTGAAGTAATCTCTAATTAGTCGCAATTTATGACGTTAGTGTTCAGTCGGCTTTGTGGCTAAGTCAATGCGAACGCTTCGTAATGCCGGGATGCCGGGTTCGATTCCAGCTGCGTGCCATGGGCCTTGCGTTGGTTTCGACAGTGGTATCAAGAAAGCCGACCGTCAGGAAAGAACTGGCAAACTACTGGACGTAAATTTGTCTAGAAAAAAACACACAACAGCCAGGGGCTGTTGGGGTTGGTTCTGCAACGTCCTGTAAAAGATACGCAACTAACCTGACCTGTTAGTGTTGAGTAGGTCTATTCTTGTCTGCCCCCAAATAGGGCGACGGAACGAACAGGAAGAGGTCGGGGACAATTCTGCTGCTTTAGAGCAACGTTTCTCAAATTTTTTTCCCCCACGGCACTCTTGTCAAGCAATGAAAATAAATCGCTATACACCTACTCCGAATACTTCGAAAAAGAAGTAAAAAATAGTGCAAATTTATTGTTCAGATGTCTTTCATGCGATAAATGAAACTGTTTGGATGAATTTTTCTTTATTTCCGAACATTTTTATGGGAAGTTTAGTTAATTGTATCCTCATATCACTTGAAGGTTGCTCATTTATCTGGGTTTTGTTTGTTTTTGTGTGTGGTTTTTTAATGTAAGAGCACGTTGAGAATGCACTGCAGTCGTGCCAGTAGACTTGCTTTCAGAATACACCTGCATCCAGAACTCTTCTTGGCTTCCTTCATGGTATAACTGTTTTAAACTACTGTCTTCGCTGATCTCAAGCAGATTTGGAAAAATTCCTTATTATTGCCGCGGCCCCCCTGACATACACTTGTGGCACCCCTGGGTGTCGCGGCATCTAGTTTGAGAATCGCTGTTTTCCATTCGTTTAATTGCGGCTAGAAAATGACATTAAAGGTAAAAGAACCGTGTGCACGTCTTGATGCGGACTGGACACACGGTATAGTAACAAATAAAAGCAAAGGGCCCTTTTCCACATCTTCAGGTGTATTGGGTATATAGGGCTAGACGTATATTTTATAAATCAGACGGCACTTGGTGGGTGATGTGGTCAGCATCACGCCGACAGCCTTTATTTCCCAGGTCTGTACCTAGCACACACTCAAGGCTGGGTCGACTGAGAACCCACGGTATAGTGCTAGTGAATATTTTATTGACCAATCGGTACTCCGTGCTTGATGTGGTCAACATCACGTCGGCCACCTTTACTTCCCAGGACATTGCATGGTACCCTTTTAAAACTGGGTCGACCTGGAAGCCAATGTCATTTTTAAAAAATCCAGCTCAGATTGGATTTGAACCCACGACCGTCAGATCCGTAAAAGAATGTCTAGTTACTACACCAGGGCAGCTTCCTCGAAACAGAAAATGACAGTGCTTTGAACTTAGTTTCCGGATTAGCGCCATTTAAAATAATCATTAGATGTTACTACACGTAAATTATTTTCTTATCTCTACACTTGAGTGACATCTGATATGGCTCAGCGGTTCAGTGTTATGAGGAAAAAACGAATAGTAAGGACCGTTCCCTATTTGTTGCGTTAAATTGAAAACACAGTCTATAGAAGGTGGGTGCGTTTCAAAGAAACGAAATCATCTCTGAATCTTAAAGAAATGTTTCTTGTTAATGGAAGGGAGGGTCTGGAAAGTCACACAAAAGCAATAGTGGAAGCAAATCTAAAGCAAGAAGTGAAATGAAGACAGACATTATTATTGTAATATTAGAGATGTGGGCGTTTGTGACTTAGACGTTGAGAAGGCGCTTCGTAATGCCGGTTTACCTTTTGTCTTCACTGGGTTTCGACAGATTACCGAGATCTGACCGTCTAGAAAGCAATGTCAAACTAAACATAAAAATTGTTTAGAAAAAGCATAACAACCAAAACGTACTGCTGTTGGTTCTGCGACGTCATGTAAAGGATACTCAGCTAACTAGCATTAGAGAGATGGGACTACAAGGTCCGACAATTGGGTAGTGAAACTAATTTCATAAAGATAAAATAATCAACAGTTGAAGATATAGCCTTATTTTATTCAAAGTAAGCTTCTTGTGCACTGAAACAGCAAGTGGCACGATCTAACAAACACTGGAGTGACCTCTGTAGTTCTTCTGTTTTTATGGCCCTTAAAGTCGATGTTATGGCCCTTTAAATGTCCTCAAAATGCTCATCGAAGCAACCCTTCAATGGTAACTTTAAATTTAGGAAAACAATTACAGGAAGACAAATCTAGAGAATAGGGTGGACGTCTGAGAACCTACACTTGTTTTGGGGCCAACAATTCTTGTTTTGATGATGTCTCTTGGGTACTCAACCTGCTGATGTTTTTGGTCATCAGACAACGAATGTCATACAAATTGGCAAGCAACTTTTTTCTTGCCTAAATCGTGCACTAAAATGTTATGAATGGTCTCTCTATTAAAACCAGATTTATCTGCAATCATCCTCACAGTAAAACAATGAACTTCTTGTATCCGTTCTCTGATTTTTGCAATGAGTTCGTGTTACGAACAGAAATTTGGCGTCCAGGTCTAGGTGCATTAGTAATCATTTCAAAACCACTTTCGAATCGTGAATATCACCTGAAAATGTGTGCAGGAGATAAACAATTATACTCATGAACTTTTTGCCTCAATTAAATTGTTTCAATGGCGCTTTTTCTGAGTTTTAAACAGAATATAATGTTAGCTTGTTGCTCCGTGCTGATTACGTAACAATGCACCTCTGACTAGGTCGACAAAATGGTGACTTGTTTGTTATCTGCTTATCAAGCGGCGATGAACATTTGACAGATCATAGACGAATGTTGCCTCTTTAGATTCAATGCATTGCTTCATAAATAGCATTTTTGTCTTGGCCGTAATAAAATCAGTCTCATTCATTAATTGTCAGACCTTGTATAACAGGAACTGGTCAAATAACAATAGTTAAATATCGTCATAGAGCCTAGTACCATATGCCCAATAAGGCAAGGGTCGCTGATCCAAATAAAACATTGGGAGCTCAGCCAGCCCCCTTACAGGTCCTATTTACGAAGTCCGGCCCAACTACACTCTGGTTGACTTTTCATTCATGATTTCTCAGGCTGATCTATGTAAGATTTGTGGGCCTAGGGGTTCTGGGGCCCTTAGAAATAGGGGGAAAAGGGGGGGGGTGCTAAGATCGTGTCTAGGATACGTAAGTGATAAAGACTGTGCTTTCATAAATATTTACCACAGATTGAACAGACGTTTGCTAAAAGTGATTGAGGCTGTACAAATACAACTCTACTCCCATATGTTATGGAAACAGAAAGATCGCGTGATAATTTTAAGTTGCCACGATAATCACAAGACTGATTTTGAATTTTCGGCTGAAAGATGCGACTCGGCAATGTGGTTTATGCATTCAGCAAGAAAAGGATTCATTGTGTGCTTCATTATATGTTGATTTAACTCTGTAGTAATGCACCTGACGAGATACAGCGAAAAATGCCTGGCAATCAATTATGCAGTTTGTTGTTTGTGTCGGCATTATTTTAATCTACAACGGGAAAACATTGTTTTTTGAAATACAAATAAATGTCACAATAGATAACAGTTTTCTGGATGTTGCAGGATGTTTAGTTTTTATGTACAAATAAATGTTACTTTAGATGCAGCTTTCTGGGTATTGTTGCAAGATGTTTAGGTATTCTTCTTCTCCCTTTCTAACACCCAATGGAGCATAGGCCCTCAACTACCTCACGCCAAGTCGTTCTATCCTTTGCTATTACATGTTTCTTCTACTTCCTCGCCTTCATGTGTTATAAACTCCGACGAAAAGTTCTGGGTATTTTTCCAGTTCTGGACTTCAGGTATGTTCCAGAATTTGAGTTTTGCGTGCACATCCATTTTACATACCTGGCCTATTTTAATGCAGACTATTTGTTAACCAGGCAAATACACTTTGAATTTAAAAGAAACTCCTCTAATTCGTCGACGTTTACGAACGACATGCTTGTTGTGGTTTGGGGGGGGGGTGTCAATGGGTTTAATCTATTTCCTCCACAAGGGAACCCCAGAATACACAAGGAGAAAATATTATTTAAAACCATGTCAAGGCCTAGCCTTGAGTTGGTACTGGGTGCAGTCCCGGGAAATGAAGGCGACCGGCGTGATGCTGACCATATCACCTATCTTGTGCTGATTGGTCTATAAAATATAGGTCTATTAAATCAGACTGCCTCTCTTGGTCTTATTTTAATACTGCTACTGAAAGGTCGGCTTTCTGGATACCACTGTCGAAACCAATGCAAGGCGCATGGCCCGCAGCTGGGATCGAACCCGGTATCATTCAAATTATCCTGCTGAGGGAGCTGCGTGGTCTTGAGGCATGGTTTCCGCCTCGAGTGCTAGAGGTTCCGGGTTCAATCCCCGGTAAAGGCTAGGATTTCTTCACCTGAACTTGGTCTTCTAGTAATTGCACCTGGACTTTGGGTACTGAGATCGGACGCTAGTGTACATTTTTGGGCACGCAAAAAAAATCGCTTGGCAGTTAGAAATCGAAAAAGAATAGCCAGACGGAGCTGCCCCTTCAAAATTTAAGGTTAAAAATCTACCCAAATTATTTCAGGATTCTCGCCGGTGCTAAAGAGCCTGTGCACTGTGCTGAACTTCTTCGGACTCAGACTTGAATTACAGGAAGAACGGAGCACTTGCGGGTTACTACCCGTGTGTCATGATGTCGATCTGTTGTTCAAACCTCAAACCTCAAACGATAATACTGCTGGTAAACTATACTGTCATTGCAATGCAACACTCAAGGCCACACACACAAAAATTAAGCTGAAACAGATAAAAAGGACAACACGCAATTAAAAGAAAAAGAAATGGGATGACTTGGCGAGAGCTGGTTGTGAAATAGCTTCTCAATGGTGACTGGCAGATGGGGGGGGGGGGGGGGACTATTGGGACGTGTAGTTAAGATTTTTCCTGTCATCTTCCTTCTCTTCTTCTTTTTCTTCTTCTTCTTCTTCTATGTTCATCCTTTAATCCTTATATGTCAAATGCAGGTTGTGTTGTGGTTTTCAGCCCGGCTGCGATATCTTCAGCTTTTACACCTACAATCCGATTTCAGCACACGTTTAATTCGTCGCCTTATTACGGCGGTGCGTCTGTTTTCTGTTCCCCAAATTGAGACCCGGAAACCACACGGAGAAGGTAATGTTTACTAATCCTCTTGATCGAGGTCACGTGTCGTAACCGTATCAGACTATAATAGTTAGAAAGTGGAGGTGTGTTCGTTTTATTTATAACTAAAATATCTGGGTCACGGAGGTTCCTTCTTGTCACGTGTTCTTTCAGTAAACAGATTAATTAAATAATGCAGAGCATGGCCTACTCTATTTATATACAGAAAAACCTGATGCAGAGCATGTGGATATATGTGTCAGCTATTTGGTTCGAGTGGTGCGGTTTTTATTTTTTAAATATCCAGAAACCATGAGTTGTTAACCCTTTGGCTCAGTACTATGAATATTGCAACCATTTGGCCTTGATTTCATGAGGTATGTGTCGTTCAATCCAATCAGGACCGAACAACGAGCGACCAACACCCAGTGACACAATATGCTACCATTCGGAAAAAGATTACCTGGGCACATGTCACAGAAACCCCGTTTAACCGTTAGGTCACAATCGGTACCGAGACTACAGCGGTGTAGGGCTTTCAAATAACGAAAAATTCGGACAGGAATTGTATGTATATATAGCAACGTAATAGGGCAATGCTGGCGTACGTAATAGGGCAATGCTGGCGTCTGTCAATTATGCGCTTCGTAATGCCAGAGTGCTGGGTTCGATCCCAGCTGCGGGCCTTGCACCTTGCGTTTGGTTTCGACAGTGGTATCGAGAAGCTAACTGTCCAGAAAGCTATGGCAAATTACTGGACGTAAACTTGCCCCCAAAAAAACTGCGGTTGGTTCCTCAACTAATAGGGGTATTTATAGCTCCTGGCGAAAGTAATAACTTCGATTACGAATTGGAAAATTGTTTCAGATACCCCTTAGGTTTGCCGCCACAACTATGGAACTCGTGCTTTGTGCAGACTACCAGATTCCTGTAGATGTCTAGGACACATCAGGAGAATGGAGAGTGATGGATTGTCGGTAGAGATATTCGATGGGGAATGATATTCGGAATCGGTATTAAAACTTCGTCAATTATGCGAACGGGAGGTATTTAATACGAAATTCGATATGGATCTAGATGAAGGGGATGCAAACAGTCAAGGCGAGTCTCGGTGTATGCGTTTATCTTTTCTGACCCTTTAAGAACATTGGTGTTCAAGCGTTTGGTCTTCCTGAATCTCATACCTCCACAATTACATGTGAAAATTTCTCAGAATTCAATGCACCCAAGGTACGACACAGAAAGAAAGAAAACAATTAGGAATGCAGCGGTGGGCCGAAAGGGGAGGGAGGGGGGTGCTCAGATATGGTTTTGAATAAGGGCACAAGGAGCTTAAGTCTTGTTTAACTGCAGAATAGTTAATATTAATATTATGTGCTGTATTGCAGATAAGTATTACAATATTTCTGAAATATTAAGTTATAAACAAATACTTGAAAGATAACTTCGGTTCGTGGTGTGGAGGGGAGTGGAGGTGGAAGTGGGAGACGCTTAGGTCCCTTACGAATCATTTGGAACTGGTGCTCAGTTATACTAATTATGAACTTATAATGAATGTAATTATAATGAATGTACTTATAATGAATGTAATTATTATGAATGTACTTATAATGAATGTACTTATAATGAATGTAATTATAATGAATGTACTTATAATGAATGTACTTATAATGAATGTAATTATAATGAATGTACTTATAATGAATGTACTTATAATGAATGTAATTATAATGAATGTACTTACATATAATGAATGTACTCATATTAAAATGTACTTAAAATTAATGCACTTTTAATAAATGCACTTTTTAATAAATTCACTTATAATAAATGTACTCATAATGAATGTACTTAGAATAAATGCACTTTTAATGAATGTGCGTATAATCAATGCACTTTTAATTGCTCAATTTATAATGAATGCACTTATGATTAATGTAATTATAATGAATGTACTTATAATGAATGAACTTATAATAAATGTACTTGTAATTAACATGAGTGGCTCTTTGGTCAGTTCACGAAAAAGAGAAACTGGAGCACATCAGGGCAGTGGGAAGCTGGAGGGGAAGAGAGGCAGAGGGAGACCGAAAGAGAAAATGCAGGACAATTTGCCATCTTGGCATGGAGGGTCATCTGATTGAAAGTACACTAGCCAGAAGGTTGTGGATAGACATGACTTCCAACGTTACACGGCATAGACTTTCAGAAGAAGAAGAACCAGCTCCAGCTTTTGTTAGTTCTTTGAGATTTTACTTCTTCTTCTTCTTCTTCTTCTTCTTCTTCTTCTTCTTCTTCTTCTTCTTCTTCTTCTTCTTCTTCTTCCTTTTCTTCTTCTTCTTTTCTTCTTCTTCTTCTTCTTTTCCTCTTTTTTCTTCCTTCTTCTTCTTCTTCTTCTTCTTCTTCTTCTTCTTCTTCTTCTTCTTCTTCTTCTTCTTTCTTCTTCTTCTTCTTCTTCTTCTTCTCTTCTTCCTTTTCTTCTTTCTTCTTCTTCTTCTTCTTCTTCTTCTTCTTCTTTTCTTCTTCTTCTTCTTCTTCTTCTTCTTCTTCTTCCTTACTTCTTCTTCTTCTTTCTTCTTCTTCTTCTTCTTCTTCTTCTTCTTCTTTCTTCTTCTTCTTGTTCTTCTTCTTGTTCTTCTTCTTCTTCTTCTTCTTATTTCTTCTTCTTCTTCTTCTTCTTTTCTTCTTCTTCTTCTTCTTCTTCTTCTTCTTCTTCTTCTTCTTCTTCTTCTTCTTCTTCTTCTTCTTCTTCTTCTTCTTCTTCTTTATCTTGTGTAGTCTCGCTGATACCAGGTTGTAGCCCATTATCGCGGTTTTCTGTATTGGTATTATGCGTTTCGGCTGGCTTGGGGGATAGATTTGTTCATCTGTTTTTTTTTGTTTTTATTTTTTCAGGCTTCCTCTACACCATTTATCTCTTTTTCATTATTATTGTATCATTTTTTTTTTGGGTGGGGGTGGGGGTGGTGGGGTCTTCCTCGCAGATGTTCTGATGTAAAAAGCCTCACATGCAGTTTGTTCTGGCTGCATTCTCACTAGACGGCTGAACCATTTCATTCTTTGTCATGTTACTATAATCGAGACATGGTCTTTGTCCTACCTTCTCTCTAATGCTGGTATTCGTAACCAGGCTCTACTGGGTAATTTTAAGTTCAGAGCACCTTTAGAATCTTCATTATATTACAATGTATTATGCATCAAAAAATCAAAATACACGCAAATAAAGCAAATGATAAATACGCTATTCGTACCAACTCTGAGATATCAAGGCTAAACTTGGATAGAAAAAACACACACAATTACAGCAGGTGTAAAAAAAATGCAGCGGGAAGAACAAGAAGAGACTGGGTCAGCAATGAAGAACTAAAAATAATGGTAAGCACAGTATCGGTCAATAATTAAACAGAATTTCACACTGAAATGGTTAGATTATTTGGTCATAATAAAACAAAATTAGCCAGCAACTAGAGCGTACAACAAGCGTACCACAGCAGTCTGCGTGGTTAGAGACCGACCGATACAGATCTGGATCGAGGAAATAAAAGAGACATTATAAAAGAGACGCTACAATATGACGTAAACAAGTAAGACAACTAACAAAAGACATGAAACTAGCCCTTTCTGCGACTGTCTACGGCTTAAGCGGTAGGGCATAAAAAGACTATCTTGCTTCCCTAGGCAAATACGTTCGTTGTTCTACACTACCAAAAACGGCCAATTAATACCGTTATTTTAACACTTTTGCGGTTTAGGCAATGGGTTTGGAGCCTGGGGCTTTACGGCCGCATGGCTAGTGCTGTCGCCACGACTGTGCAGGTGAGGTTTTATTTTGCCAGCGTCAGAAAAAAGAAGCCCAGCGTTCTAACCGTTCGGCCAGCCGATCCATATATTAGTTGTTAACCCTGTTAATGGGTTCATAAAACGAACTAATGCAAAACGTAACTAAAACACTGAACACACTAATATACATATATAGAAACAAAGAAAACATCCAAGGAAATATAATGACACTGCCAAATATGCTAGAACTTTTTGTTCAAACATATCGCTTAAACTAACACACATTGCTATAAATGCTAGAATTACATAAAACCCCGCAGTGAGCTTAAACACACACACACACACACACACACACTGTTATAAATGAAAACATCAAACAAAACGTCTCTGTGTAACTTAACCCCGAAGTAAAAATGCTTATAGCACACACCATGACATATTCTAAAGGCAGAGGATGTACGTATGCACTATTCACTCTGAGACAAGTGTGTGAGAAATGCACTGAGTATAATACCCAACATAATGTTCTTTCTGTATGTAGATTAGGAAAAGGCTTTTGATAGAGCGGATAAAACAAACTATGGTCTGTTCTGAAGAACTAGGGGGTACAATGACTATTGCTAGAGAACCTCATAACCATGTACCACACAAGCCAAAGTGCGATAAGAACACAATAAGGCATTTTCAATTATGTTCACAGTCAGCACAGGTCGAGACAGTGAGGTGTGCTCTCCCCACTTTTATTTAACATTTACATAGACAGAATATCTAAAGAAGCAAGTTCTAATGCAGACAACATAGATCGTTATAATCATGAAAAAGTACACACATCAGACCAAGTAATCAACTCACTCACATCAAATGAACTACACTTTGTTGACGACCAGTACTTACTTGTTCTGCAGTGTAGAAGATAGACCACATTAGCAGGTAAAACTCAGCATGCAGTAAATACATGAAGATCAATGCAGACAGAGCCGAAACAATGCAAGTTAGTAAAACCCTTGGCCCACTACACATACAGATGAACAGTTCTGGTCTGAATCAACTTTAGGAACTCAAGTATAAATCACGGAAAATGGTAGAATTACAAGACAAATAGAAACAAGATGTCAGAAAGCAAGTACACTTATTTACCAACTGTCGCCGTTTTTATGACATCCAAGCATAACTAGGAGTGCAAAGAAACAGATTATGAACAAAATATTCATTCCAACAGTAAGCTTCCAGTACCAGATATGGACACTTATATAAAGCCTGTTTATTCAAAATCATTACTTGCGAGATGAGATGCCTGAGAAAAGCTGCCAACCAAACCATCTGAGATTGAGTGAATGATACGATTAAACAAATCGTGGGAACAACCTTGCACTAGATTCATTGAGAAACAGCAGATCAAGTGGTTTGATCATCTGGTTAGGATATAGCAAGATCAAATACCATCACAGGCACTACATCTAAGAAGATCAGCTACAAGAGCAAGTGGACGGCCTCGAAACATGGATCGGCAACATTAGTCACTTTACGCCTTTACGGCAGGTCAATAGCCAGTGGCAGCCAGCGTGCGCTGGATCGCAAATTATTCCTCCCCACGTCGCTTAACGGCAGAAGTGGTTTATGACGATGATGATGATGACGTATTATGTTTCCATACTTACGATTCATGTTTCTGTAGAAGCTGAAAATTTGTTTCTGAAATGCTCTCAAATTAGTAATTATTTCAATTATATTTTGACTTTCCTTTTCAGTAATATTCTAAATACCAGATGGTAACATTAACAGTTACAGCACATAAGATTTTTACTGTCTGAATGTCCAGTGGATGCTTCAACTGTCCGGACCTCAACTTTCCCTGACTTTTATAGGCCGCTACTGCATCTCTTGTATCAATCAGTTCCTAAAAGATCCGACTGGAGCTAAAATGAAATACCCATTTCTTCCCAATTTACGGGATCCCCATTCAATGGTTGTCGCAATTGTAATATTTGCTGTAACAAGTTGCGGGCAGTATTGTGACATCTTTTAGAGGTTCCTCTTTAGGAAACACGATTCTGGAAGTTTATTACAATGGCACAGGCTTTGATTTATTAGTGCAAGAAAAAATGATGTGGTAAAAGCAATGCAGAATCCAGTAGGGAAATCGGGAAACCTAAAAAGCGCCTGTCGGAAAAGTATTCTTTCATAACTTCCTGATGTCTCGCGCTTTTAGTTACAGACGCAAAGGGGATTTCCAACTTAGTGAAATAAAGTCGACACTCTCGACTTTAAATTTAAGAAAGCAAAGTGCTATTTTCAAACAGCTGGCACTTCCCGTATGTGTGGTGAAACTATGTATAGACCAAATAACACTCGATGGAAGCTGTGTCAACATGACGATTGCTGCATTTACTTCCCATTATCGGTGAAGATGGGGGGGGGGGGTGTAACAAAAGAAGACCCCTAACAAGCATGTTGTAAGAATCGACAAATTGTTGGAGCTTCCTTTAAAGTCGGAGCGCCTCTGAGAGGCAAGGCAACAACAGTCTTCATATCATATCTGTAAAACGGTTATATACGGAACACTCGTTCGAGAACCAGACTAAGGTGTAGAGGTGGACGACCAGTCAGGACTTTGCTCCGGTGTTTACAGCGGGTGAACGCGCTGAAGAAGATAAAAGATACATACATTTTAGGGCTGTACCAAACAGTGATTTTCACTATTCGGCCGAATACGAAAAGTGGGACCAACTATTCGGCCGAATACGAATACGAATAGTGTGTCATCATCATCAGGTGCCTTGCTGACTGGCGTGGGCAATCATGCCTCTCTACAATCTGCTATCTCCTGCAGCATGCATCAGTTCGTGTACTGACACACCTCCATGCCATGCAACAAGACTGTCAAGAATCTTCTATCGTTGTCATCTTCTATCCCTCCTTCCACAGATCTTTCCAGTGGTTACCAAATGTTCTATTTTCCCTCTTCTCATAACATAGCTGAAAAACGAAGACTGTCTCCTTCTGATGTCTGTGATTAGTTGTCTTCGGACTCCCGTCTCTTTCAAAACCATCGTTTGCTCGGCCGTTCGTTCGATGTAATTTAAACGCACCTTCATATTCTCGTTAGCAATATCTTCAAATTTGATTTGGGCGAAGACACCCTAAAAGAACGAAACATGCGTGATCTCTTTCTCCCCCCCCCCCTCTCTCTCTCTCTCTCTCTCTCTCTCTCTCTCTCTCTCTCTCTCTCTCTCTCTCTATCTATCTATCTATCTCTCACACACACAGACACACACTCACACTGCGGTTGGCATTGTATGCAGTTTGTGCCACGCAACCGGGTTGCAGTTTACCCCGCTACGACATAGGCAAAAGCAACAATTGTGTTAATGAGAGAGTAATTTCAGTCCATCACAGTGTATGCAGAAACTGGAGTAAGGTAACCACTATTCGTATTCGGCTCGAACGCAACTATTTGGCCGAAAACCGAATATTTATAAGGTCCACTATTCGGCCCCGAAGCGAATATTCGGTACAGCCCTAATACATTTACCACCCAGTGGTGCAAAAACCAGCCAATCTGTCTGCGAGTTCATTTCTCAACGCTCTTCTTTTGTGGTCCTGTTCTCTCTTTCAGCGTCAGGTTTTCAACAAGCTGATGTGATGTGTAGATGCTGGTATTTACTGCCTCCGGTGTCACAATACCATGTCATCTCACCTTGGAACCTCTTGTACCTTGCAGTGTTGAGGTGAAATATAAATTGCGGGAAAGTGCTACATGACTTGGGATTCCTATGAACTCTATAATTCCTTCTCTCCGTCTCTTCTTCGCTTTCCTTCTGCTCTGTACATTATTGCCTGCTGTGGTTGGTATACTGTCTGCTGACAGCAGCGCTGTATGACCAAACCATTTCACATGTTGTCTTCTAATGAAACCCAGAGCTGCTGCTACCCCAAGTTTCCTTCGGATTTGGTTGTTTCTGATCATTTTTCTATTCTTGTTATATTGATAACCCTTTTCAGGAATCTGATTTCAGTTATTGTAATTGTTCTTTTCTCTTTTTCTGTCAGTGTCCAGGTCTGGCATTGATAACACCGGGTTGGCAAGAAGATTGTGTCATAGAGAGCTCTTATAGCTCCTGTTGATACATGTATGTTTTTTAGTTATGAAGCCATTTGCCCAATCAGTTGGTTTGTTTGTTACATCTGTCATCAATCTCATCTTCTGTTTTGACTATATTATACTTCCTAAATATTTGAAATTCTTGGTTTGTTTTAAAGGGGGTTCTGTAAGTTGCTTTGTCTACTTAGGCTATAGTTGTGACCTCTGTTCTGTTGACGGTAATTTTCGTGTTATATTCTTTGAAAATTTGGTTTGAACATTTTATAAGCTCTTGCAACTCATTTTTTTGAATTAGCAATCAGTGTTTGGCTGTCCGCAAAAAATAGTTCTTTGATGAGACTGTTTGGCTTTGGATCTTCTTCAACTTGGTATGTTATAGTCTTTTTTTTTTTTTTTTTTTTTTAATAAGATCTTATCAATGAAAGTTATAAAGAAAAGGGGAGACATGACACAGCCCAGCCGTACTCTCGATTTTATGGTGAAAGTTTCTGAGAGTCCTTCGTTTGTTCTAACAACAAATTTATGGTTATTGTACAAGCTTTTACAGCGGCTTATTAAATGTGTGTAATTTTTCAAGATTCCACATAGTTTGTTTCTATCTACTCAGCATAATTTAACTTTCTTGGTCAACCAAGGCTAAATTGAGTGTTTCGTTAAATTTTACTGATTTCACTATAAGTTGTCTGATAGCAAAAATTGCATTTGTGCATTCCGTTTGTGTGTGTGTTGGTTTTTTTTTTTTTTTTTTCGAAATCCTAACTGCGCTTTACCTACCTGGGGCTCGATTACAGTTCGTTGTCTTTTCTCTAGAATTTTGCAGAAAATCTTTCCCTGTGTGACTCGAAAAAGGAGATGCCTCTGTACTGTGTGCAGTCTCTTTTACTAGCTACGTTTTTCCATACTAAAATGAATGTGGCATTTCCCTAGTCTCGTGGTGTCTATTGTTTCACCCACACATGGTTAAACAGCCTTTTTAGTTCATTTCGTATTTTATCTGGTCCTGGTGTTTTATTCAGTGTGGCAACTCCAATAGCTTCCCTGATCTCTTATTTCAGTGTGTCAGGTTTTAGTTCCTTGGCTGGTGTCCACTAAGGTGTCTTGAGTTTCCCTGATCTCTTATTTCAGTGTGTCAGGTTTTAGTCAGACTAAGGTGTTATTTCTGAGAATGCTATTTGTACAGCTATTCGTACAGTCGCCATCTTTCTAGAATTTGTTTCTCTTTGCTTTTTAGTTCTTTCCTCTGTGTGTGCGTGCGTGCGCGCGTGTGTGTGTGTGTGTGTGTGTGTGTGTGTGTGTCACTGTTGAACAAGTGTCAGAAAAAGTTTCAGTCCTGTGTAAGGTTCTAATCACTTTAGGTCGCGAGTGCAGAGACTGACCAGCTGGTGCTGCAGAATTGAAAGTTCAACAAATTATTCATGACAATTTCCGCCCAAGTGATGTGATTATATATTCAGATGGCCCTGTGTTGAGGGACAGACGAAGTGCATAGGGGTTTATGGCAAAAACTAAAGGACGTCGCATAGTGCAACAAAGCCTTGCATATGATATCACAACGTCTAGTTTGAGAATTGAGGTGGAGACAGCCTCTGCTGCCTTCCGTTGGCTTGAGAATCTCTGCATGTCTTATATTTTTGCTTTTTGTTCTGACAGCTCCTTGCACTTCGTCGTTTCTGAAACTTGTTAGTTTTTTGTTTGTTTTTTCCCCAAGATTTACTTTTTTTTTTTTTTTAATCTCAGTTTCGTATGTTATTTTTATTGCATTTAGAACACTAGGTTGAAAAAAAGCTCCCATTATTCTATTGCTTTCCTCTGTAAGAGTCATCATCATCGTCGTCGTCATCATCATCATCATCATCATCGTCATCATCTGCCCTGCCAGCTGGAGTAGGTGCTCATGCATCTCTACATATTACCGTCTCTTGTTGCCCGGAACAGCTCTCTCGATGATATCCCTCCAGCCATCGTTTCAGTCCATCCAGCATCATCTCTCTTGGTCTTTCTCTACACCTCTTTTCACTGATCTTTCCAGTTGTCACGATCTTTAATAATGCCTCTCTACTCATTACGTGGCTAAAGAATAGTGTTTGTCTCCTTCTTATTGTTGTATACAGAGATCTACTTTCATTAGCTTCTTTCAAACAGTCGTTGTTAGTTACTCTGACCATAGAAGGTATTCGTAACATTCGTCCCACAACATCCAGCATTTGTTGTAAATCAGTTGCGTTATCAGCTATCAAAACCGTATCGTCTGCATAACGCAGATTGTTTAAATTGTATCCTCCCACTTTTTTCTACAAGGGTAGTTTTATAAAACTGTCTTTTAATTGCGGTATGTTTTTCTACTGCTTCTTATGACTGTTATTTTGTGGTCAGTGTTTATACAGACTGGGCATTGCTTTCCAGAATCAAATATTTGTGTTTCTATTATTCATCGCTAATATGAAATTAACTTCACCTTTGTTAACCACAGAATTCCATTTATACCATGTGTATACTTGCAGAAACTTGTGTTCGAAGAATGTGTGTGTTATGAAGAGGTTGTGTTGATTACACAATTCTGTTAGTCTTCTTCCATTTTTATTTCTTGTGCTACAATGGTCGCTAAAATGTTCCAAGGTGTTTCTCTATATTTGTTCTGCTATGCCCTGATCTCGCATTGAAGTCTTTCATGGCTATATGGTTATCTTGACTTTTAACTTTATTTAGTCATGTTCTCTTTTCTTATTGTTATGATTCTCTCTGATATAAAATTAATTTCCAAAATTATTCTTGCTAATGAAAGTTCAATAATAAATCCAACTGCATGTTTTACCTCAACCATCATCATTTTCATAAACTCCTTCTGTCGTTAAGCGGCGTTGGAAGGTATAATTTGCTAATAAGTGCCCGCTGGCTGCCACTGGCTATTGTCATGCTGTGTAGGCTTAGTTGAATGTTGTCAATCTACTATTTTTTTTAGGTCGTTCACTTGCTCTTGTAGCTGATTTTCTTAAATATAGTCCATATGATGACATTTGATCTTGCTGCATTCTAATAAAATGACCAAAATAATTTGCCTCAGTAACACCTCTTTAACACAAATTCCAAGATACCGGAAATGAGTTCATGTTTTTAAAAATCCTACTAACCGCGGACTGATAACAATAATACACAGTTGTGGCTGCGTACGCTTATCCAGGCCACTTGGCCAAGCAATTGGACAAGCCATGTTCCGTATCTGCTTGAAAACTTTCAGTTGGTTGATAGATGAAAAAGAGTACTTGAATGTTCGTGGCTCGTGTTTCGCAACAAACGGATAAATCATTACAGAGACTACAATAAATAAATGTTATGTACTGTGATGGAAGGAAGACAAGGGGGCATTTCCTTCTTCCTATTTGGTGATATTGCTTTAATTATTCCCTCGGCGGTTATGATTTTCAGATTAATCTTAGTTCATCCGCTCTGTTATTTGATGTAGATGATGTTTCTGAGGGCGGCTGAAGTAGAATATTCATATATTTATATATACTTATGTTTATGTGTGTGTGTATATATATATATATATATATATATATATATATATATATATATACACACACACATAATTGTTGACTCAACTCGACTCAACTCCTCCTACTGCTTGGTATATATATATATATATATATATAGAGATAGAGAGAGAGAGAGGGAGAGAGGGGGGAGAGAGAGAGAGAGAGAGAGAGAGAGAGAGAGAGAGAGAGAGAGAGAGAGAGAGAATCTCGGCGGGAATCTCGGAATTCAAACGGTGGAATTCGAACAAAATTAAATACATTCTGGCTCGGAACTTCGATGCCACCTTGGAAACCGAAGGCCTGGCAGAGCCAGCCAGACGGTACCACACTGTGCCGCCTACAGAGCTGACACTGCAAGAGCTTCGGCATCTTCGTAGCCCGGTACCATTGTTCAAGGTAGGATAAATGCATGGATTTTTATCATAGAAAGAGGGGGGTGTGGGCGTCGCAAGTCTACCTAGCCTAAAATGGGCACCAGGATGTGTGTCCTAGGGAAGTAAAGACGGCCGGCGTAATGCTGAGCACATTACTTACCTAGTGCCGACTGGTCCGTAAAATATGGGTGCTCTTCCCGAAATCCCGATACACCTAAAGGCGTGAAATAAGATCTTTACTTTACTCACGATAAATACAATGCTTTCTTCTTCTTTTTTTTTTTTTTTTTTGAACATAATCATCATTTATTAATAAATAGTTTCAGGGCACGGTATTTAGGAAAATAAATTTTACAACTTTGAGCTTGCTTGACCAAGGAACCACTGTGTGTGTGTGTGTGTGTGTGTGTGTGTGTGTGTGTGTGTGTGTGTGTGTGTGTGCGTGTGCGTGAGTGCGGGCTTGTTTGTGTGTGTGTGTGGGGGGGGGGGTGTAGTGTAAAGATCCTACAGACAGCGAAAATCAAAAGTCAACAGGTTTTTAATAAGGATACCTACCGAAATCAAAGCACGAGCCTTTAAAATGAAGTGGTCATGCATTTTTTGTTTACGTACTTTGTGACAGAGAAAAACTAGTACATGGGACATTGAAAGGAAAATGGAGATAGCTGATAAGAGCGAACTTGAGTAGTCTGGAAAACTAACCCCCCTCTCCCCCCCCCCCCCCCCCCCCGAATCCTGCTTCAATATTCGGTCGCCCCTACTGGATGGAAAGGAGCTACAGTAGCTTTGAATTGGAAAGGGGGTGGGGCGTTAAGTCAATCAAGGTGGAAAGGGGATTCAGTAATAGCCTCAGGTACAACTGGATTTGGGTTGGTTGGTTGGGGGGGGGGGGGGTCGTAAATTTAAAAAAACAATGAATGGGACAGTTGAAACATTAGGAGAAAAAATACACAGAGAGAAAAAGACCTTAAACTGCTTGTACTAGTTCCGTCTGTTGTGTAACACCTAAATGCGTTGTGTTTTCCTAAAATTCTACAATTGTCCCAATTGTGTTTGTTCAATAGTACAGTTCCATGGGTTCGCTAAGATTATTATCATTATTGTTAGAAAAAGTTGATAGGTTAGGTAAGGTTTGGATTAAAAGTTTAAAGTTCAAACGACGGATCAACATCATGGATAGTGACGAATAGGTGCTCCGTTCTACTTCTAACTGAAGTCTGAGTCCAAAGAATCTTAGCGCAGTGCACGAGGATCCTGAAACACTTTGGGTTGATTTTTAACTAAAAATGTTGCCCAAGCAGTGCCGTTAGGCTACTCTTTTTCAATTTCCAACTACCAAGGGATTTTTTAAACGTGCGCAGTAGTACGCAAGGGCCTCCGATCTAACTACCCAGAGCCAGGTAAAATTATTGGAATTCCACGTGAAAAAATCCCAACCTTCACAGGAGCTTGAACCCAGAACCCCCAGCACTCAAGGTGGACGCCATGCCTCGAGACCACGCAGCTCCCTAAACGTTGGCCCCGGGTGAGGATCGAGCTCAAGACCTTCAGATCGCTCGAGGATTTTGAGATTATGAGACTGACGCGCTACCTGCTGCGCTACCGAAGCACACAAGGTTTGGATTCTGTGAGGTAAACGGTAAAGCAATTTGATCAGTCAGTTGCAGTTTCTGTCTCCAAGAAAATCGCCCGCACATTCGTCCTTACCCAAAAAGCTCCTAGAAAGTATCGACAATGAAGGTGTGCCGGATTTCCGTGTTCTCATAAAATAAAAAGAGCCTTACTGACTTTGCGGGATAAACGGGCCGAAACAATTGTGGGACGGAGACCTCCTGCTGAGGATCTGTAGGCTCCTGCTGTGTATGATCCCGTTCTGGAGTTCTTCTTATTACTTAGTGATATAAATGTTTCATGGAAACACTCATTTTTTCCCTTGTTTCGACTAGTAGATGAAATTAAAAGTAAGGTCGCCTTATGCACGCTTCCGGCCGAATCGAGTATAAAATTACTGTGCATAGGAAAAGTCCGCCTCCCCCCCGCCCCCCATATTTCCGCCCTTTTCGATGTCATCACTGAACCGGATGGGGAGGAAGGGGGGGGGGGGGCAGAAGATAATAATAATAATAATATTGGTGAAGTGATCCAAAGAGTCAATATTTTGATGAGAATCCCCTAGGAAGAAAGCCCAGGACCCAGTTCAACAGTAAGGTTATTTTGAAGTCCCGACGGTTTCGAAGTATCATGAAGTCCGTACAGGGTAGAGCTTATATTTTTGTTTCTATGAAAGCTGTGATAGCGCAGTGGCTAGCACTCGTACCGTCATGCCAAATGATCATGTGTACGAATCTTCAACGTTACGCTTATATTTTGCCTCCAAGCTCGAGAATCCTTACATTTGTAAAAGTAGGTAAAAATGTAAGAATGTAAAAATGTTATAATGTCGCAATGTATGGGCAAAAGGGAATCAGCAATCATCTCATTATTATTTGCAAAAGCCTGTACACGCGTACTAAATGCTGCATAAGATCGAAGGCAGGATTATCAAGAACTTGTATACTGAACTCTGGGCTGTTTACTATCGCCACTTCTTTTTATAACATACATGGATACCATATGTAAGGAAACGAGCTTTAATCAAAAAGAAGATATTACAGAATTACTATTAAGTACGGAATGCCTACTGTGATGCATAATGCTGACCACATTACCCACAAAGTGCTGATGGTCTGTAAAATATGGGACGCTCTGCCCATATGCCCGATTCGCCGAAAGGCGTGAAAAGGAATCTTTACTTTACTTTACTTTACTTACGGAATGCCTACAGAACTACCTAAATCAACAAAGGGGATGAATATAATATAAAAATAAACACTACGAAGATAGAGACAATGGTGATAGGAAGACAGAAAGACAATTTAGAAATAAAATTAAAAAAAACAACACCATAAGACTAACAGGGAAATTTAGGTATTTGGGAGCAATTTACACATCCAACGGAAAACTGGACAGAGAAATTAGCACGAGATGTGCCAAAGCTAATCAAGTATTGGGGCAAATATCTCCACTGCTGACACACAAGCAGATACCCAGGAGTATTAAAGTGAATCTTAACAGAACAATATTTTGGCCGACACTTACATCCTCCAATGAACGTAAAATTGTGAGAACAGAGAGGAATTCCTTAGAAGAGCTGCAGGAGTTTCAACGAAAGACAGAATACGAAATCACGAAATCAAACAATGCTAGGAATAATGCCAGTCTTACAAGTTATCAAAGAACAACAGATAAAGTGGTTCGGACACCTAACAAGAATGCCCTGGTACTACCTGCCAAAGCGAATCACACTAAAACGTTACAACTGGTATAGAGCAAGTGGAAGACCTCGGAAAATATGGAGTGATGGCATATAAGAACAGCCTTACAGAAATGAACATGTCTAAATAGTGCTCTTGACCGAGCTCACAACGAATGTTACATCTCCCCCCCCCCCCCCCCCCCTCGACACTTCACTAAGATTCAAGATGGAAGAGAAAAAGAAGAAGAAGAAGAAGAAGAAGAAGAAGAAGAAGAAGAAGAAGAAGAAGAAGAAGAAGAAGAAGAAGAAGAAGAAGAAGAAGAAGAAGAAGAAGAAGAAGAAGAAGAAGAAGAAGAAGAAGAAGAAGAAGAAGAAGAAGAAGAAGAAGAAGAAGAAGAACGCTTTTAACCGTACTGGGCATTTGGGCTATACCTATATTTGTATAGGCCACTCAGGCTATGGGTGGATGATGTGGTCAGCATCACACCGGCCACCTTTACTTCACAGGACTGTATCTTGTACCGGCTCAAGGCTGGGTCGACCTGAGAGCCAAGGTCATTTTTGAAAGAAGTTCTGCCCCGTCAGGACCTGAACCACGACCTTCCGACCCGCAGGCGAGCGTCTAGCCGCTAGACCACGGCGGCCCACTCCCTAAACTAGTACCAGGAAGTTTTTTGAGAAGTAGAAGCGACCAGTCTGATATTGACACTATTACTGACAGGCCAATACAAATATTCGGGCACCCACTATGCAATGAGTTGGCAATGTCAGGTTGACTTTTTGAGGGTAACTGTCACAAATTATTTAACTCCTTTTACATAAATCCCCCTTCCACCCCCCCCCCCACCCCCGCGGGCAGACAGCACCCCCTTCCCCACGCACTGTCATTATATACTCAATTCGCCTGAATTGGTGCATAAAGCGATTCTACTTTTAATTTCGTCAACCAGTCGAAAGAAGGAGATGGGGTGGGGGTGGGTGCGGGGGGAGGGGATGTTACCATGAATAATTTCCATCATTAAGGATCTTATCATTTTATGAGAACAGGAAATCCCGACACACCTTCATTGTCAATACCTTGCATGAGCTGTTGGGAGTGAAGACGAATCTGTTTCTAAGAGAAGGAAACTGCAACTTAACCAAATGTCGTCACAATTTAAATCACAGAATCCAAACCTCACCTAACATACCGTCCTTTTCTAATTATTAAAAACACAGTAAGCAGAGTGATGCGATACCCCCTTGATCTTCCAACCATGGAAGTGAGAACAGTGATCTGTCGAGCACGTGCGTAACTACGTATCAGTGCTAAAACACATCATCCATTGCACACAGAGATTCGCAGGAAGAAGGTTAGAAAGAGGAAATTATATTTTTCCCAGCCTTGCTGGTTAAAGGAGAGGATTCGGGGTTTGCCAACATCTTATTCCCTACTGTTAATAAATTGTATATTTAAATGAATTAAATTATACTGGCTTTTGTTCACTGACACAATGATTACAGTTAAAATGAAACTCCATAAAACTGTAGGAACATTAAAACTATTACATTTATTTGGAATTGGAATTCAAGCTAATAATCAAAAGGCTGTGGATAAAATCATGGATTGGAATAGTAACAGATGTTCCCACTTAGCTGTAGCTCAGGTTTCTTTGGTCAGCTTCTAGCTAAGCCTCGGACACACATCAGGCAGGTCGACTCTTCCAGTCCAGTTCAGACAGTCGGGCATCTGCAGCTACGCTGGGATTTACTTATGGAACTCCCACCTGGAACTATCATCTGGAACTACCATCTGGAACTAGAACAAAAGAATAGTCCCTATACAAACAGTTTGGAAAGTTCTCACTGGAGACAACAGTACCTGCAGTTCTCATATAATGTTACACTACACACACATATGGAGTAGGGTAATCGCAAGTGTTCACATTCTACTGGTATAGAATGGGAATGTTTACAGAACATGGTCCATAATCCTGATGGGGAAATATTTAGGAAACATCAGTTTCATGAATACTCCCTAGCCCAATAGTTTGCATCACACAATAAGAAAGAACATTCATCAGTGTAAATTGTTCTTATGTCTTTACAATAGTGAAGGGTTAACATGCTTACACACACAGTCACATTTCACAATATTCTCCTTTCAACCGCATGGGTTCACATCACAAAGAATGAGAATCAGGGAGTGAGTTTACATGGGCTGGAAACTCATAACAGGGGCTTTGCAGCTTAAAAATAAATGGAATTGACATATCTCCATCAATAAAACTTGGTGCTGGGACAGATGTCAAAATACAATCATAGATGACAATGGGCTTTCCATCTGTCACAGTATTAACATAAAATATACAACACTCACTCCAGTTTAAATCTAAATCCACACATGTGCCAAATCTTATTCAGTAGAGTTTAGAAGTTGAAAAGGGTGAAATATAATTATTACAATTGTGAGGCCACCTGCTGTGGTACTGAAATATATTCCTAGTAATGGGGAAATATATATACAACAATAATAATTACAAGCATGGGCCATACATCTCTCTTCTTCTTCTCAGACAGTGTGAATATTAAATTTAGCCCTCCTGTGTTATTCACTTTTCAAGCTCTTAAACCAGTCTCAGAATTATCTGGACTAAATCTATATTAAAGCCATACAGTGATTTATCAAGCTAATATCACCATGAGGTAAAATCAACTTAGTAAGGATTAGGTATAATGAATATACACTTCATTCGTTTTTTAATTGTCTCACCATGCTGGAAACCGGAACTGGCTGAGATTTCCACATGAGGACATAAATTCTCACTTAATATAATTATAATAATTAAAAATACCAATGCACGTTTTTTTAGCATCAAATAAACATTATTTCAATCATCAAATAGATCATATGTTTGCATACATGTATATATTGGATTATAAACGTGGTTAGTTAGGATCAGGGAATTCACAAGGATTTCTAAGTCATTTGGGCATCAAATTTCATAGAGTTTAACCTGTGAAATTAATTCAGAGGAATAAGCAAGCAATGGATCAAACTAAACTTATTTTATTAACTCACCCCTGGTAGGGAATTCAAACACAGACAACAAGACTATAGAACTGACTACCACTTTAGTCTGAACTTAAGTCAACTGAGGAGAGCAGACTGTTGCCTGTCTTTTCCCAATCGTGCCTGGTATGAAAATGAAAGAGGAGAGTCCTAAAAGTGGGGAAGTAACTCTTGAGTTACCCCTTGCACTACCCATTCGTCTTTTATACCTTTAAACTCTTTAATTATAATTTTGCTACAATGAAGCAATAAGAAAAAGGTAAGAAAGTTTAATAATATTACTAATACACAGCAATACTTAAAAGGGTAGAATCAGCTGTCCAGACCAGCTCGTCACACACATGCTCAGAAAAAAAAAAAAGACTACGGTCCACACACACCCCTAAATACTTCATTGAACGAGTTCTCTCCATAATCTCCGAACAAAGACTCACAGTTGGTGTTGGTGTGTTTATAATATGGTTATTCAGCAAAAGGTGGAAGAGAAGAAGAAGCAGAAACAATGTCACAGTTAGCTTTGACACACTGACGACCGCTCCGGCTTCATCGCACCACCTGCTTTTGCAATCAAGTTATTTCTGAAGGCCCTTGGCAACCTATCCCGGTCTTTACCTTAACGGTACACCAAAACATCATCAGCGTACGATAATGTCCTTCCCGGTCCCTTGATCTGCTTGCCTGTGATTCTTATGGTGTAAATGTTGAAAAGTATCGTCGATAAAGGTGAATCATGCGGCAGACCTGGGTGTATGGCTTTTGGTTCAGATTACCAACTACCGCATTTAAACACAACCTTCCGCTCGAAGAGAGCAGATGAGATTCAATTAATCAGAAATGGACTAAGACTGATGAAATCAAGCAGCTGAACAATCAAAAAGTCGAATTGTACTTTGTTGTACGCATCCTCAAGATCAACTGCAACAGCACAAGTGTCAATCCCCGAGTGGAATCCTTCATTAACATCATATGCAAAGATCGCTGCATTCCCCTGGGACTCTCGCTCTCTCTCTCTCTCTCTCTCTCTCTCTCTCTCTCTCTCTCTCTCTCTCTCTCGCTCTCTCTCTCTCTCTCTTTGTTCGTTCTCCAGTACCACCGAAGGTTAAGAAAGCACTCTTTCCATGGGAACTGAATCACCGCAGAAATGCACTGTTCGTGGAGTCACTTTCAGCTTTGCCCGGGTTATGTAAGCTGTGATGGCAATAAAAGAGCTGAACAAGGGGATGCCTACCGACATTAAGCTTAAGGTAATATAGTGTACACATTTAAAGACAAGATTCGTTTTATTAAACGTTATCGATAATATCGAGTGGGAAAAAAAGGTGTGCTGCAGGTCCGTGTCATCCATGCACAAACCACCGCAGCACAATAACGACAGGAAAGAGGAAGTTAGTCAAATATGTACCTTAGCCGATCCACGAAAAGACTTTAAAATGATCAATATAAAATAACAGTATCAGTTTTCAAGTATCCTGAAAAGCTCAAGCTATTCTCAAATAAAAGTGAGGTGGTTTTAACGTGTTTTCCCTGATTGGGCAGTCCCACCAGGTAGTTCGTCACTCCTGAAAGTATGATCCTGATGATGACAAATGAAAGAAGACGTGCTTCCGTTTTACTACCTGTGCTAACAGGCGTAAATTGTCTTTCCCGCTTTGGGATTAATTATTGCATTGTTTGCATTGCCCCAGCAGTCGTATTTAACGGAATATGATCTGATTATTACTTAAAATCCTGTTAGTTTACTCTTTGGTATTGAGACATTTTAAACATCCTAGTCAACAGACTTTAGTACTGGCCACCTAACAGGACCGTTCGTGGGCGTCATCTCTCGTTACACCGGATCTACCAGGGATATGCTTCTTGTCCTCAGCAGCCCATTGAGACGGATTTTAGAAATAGACCTGAGTTTCCACATCGACCCATGCACACTATCCAGTCTGGACCTTAAATCACTTCGTAACCGTCGGGGTCCAATATAAACTTTCGGTTGAACGAGGTTTCTCGGATTTATACGTGGGGATTTCTCACCCGAATATGACTTTTGTGATGACCAAGTGCTAATATCTTAGTGTGCATTCTTAGTGGGTTTCAACTTCACTCACTGATTCCAGGAGGATCTAAACTGTAAATGTACTGGGAAGTCATGGCAACTAGTAAAATGCTAACTACATCAGCTGTAGAAGGCAAATTCGTTTTTTAAGAATATGCGGCTAGCGAAACATGCCTTGCTAAAGTCCGATGACATAATCTAAAGCATTATGGGTGTTGAAAGCAAGGGGCACATTTTTAATGAAAGCCAAACTTCTTAGGTGAAATCTTAAAGATAGATTTTCAGAATAACATAGACAGAGAAGGAAAGAAATACTGACATCCTAACAGATCTGAACACCAAGGAAGATTGGCTAGTAAACAGCATCCTGACTTGAAAACTCAAATAATTTGGCCATATCAACGGTTTAAAAAAAATTTATCATAAATTGCATGTTACAAGGAATGAAGGACAGGGGATAACCAGCACGAAGGTGGGTACAGGATATAAGCGACACTTTGGGTAGAAAAGTGCTGGGACAGCTAGCAAGAGACCGAGTTTCTCTTAAGCGAGCTCTGGTAAAAGCGACATTCTATAAAGGACATCTAAATAATAATGATGGTGATGGTGATGACATCTGTATACCTAATACGTCTGAAAGCGTAGAAATGAGACTAATGCATATATTAGATTCTCGTGTTATGATTTCTGACACTGTAGCCATGTAGTTTGTTTTTCTGGTTTATGCACACCTATTGTAGACACAATGTAAGGACTGTGTAGTTATATAGTGTGTGTATTTTTCTTCAGGTTTTCTTAACGTGTGTGTTGTCTAAAGTCAGTGTTATTTCTTCATCTCTTTGTTCATGAGAATCTGTTTACTTCTCTACACCCAAACTTCACAATCATATTTGTCACTTTATGAAAAGAGAAACACCTGAATATATGACAATATGACACATGTATGGAAACGGAAGACAACGAGCTACGATTCTATACGTATATCTATATGTCAGATAAGTAGACTGTACACAAGCGGACAAATATGTTTGAAATCACAGGAGACAGAGAAGCATGATTGCCCATTTCAATCGAAGTATTTCAGATTTCGGAGGCATGCCATTCTTTATATGCAAATTTCCTTCCTTGTTTTGATCTTTGGTGAATATTTGTTGGTTTTTTTTTTTTTTTTTTTTGGGGGGGGGGGGGGGGGGGGGGGGGGATTCTTTCTGAAAGATTAACACCTGATGACTGAAAAGACCACTAATCGAATGAGAATCCAACAGGGGAAAACTTCATAAACCCTGTTCCACGGTAAAATATACATAAATCGGGCATCCTAGCTGCTACAGAGTAACCTGTATTCCAGTATGGATGGGGAGTCGTTATGCGACTCATTTTTTCTTTTTTTTTTTTTTCTTTTTTGATTCAATTTCCCTGTATGTGTCAGGTTATGCGGGTTCTTGAGGCAACAAGCGTGCAGATTATCTTACAGACACTGCGGTTGATATGGCTGAACCCCGTACTGAACATAAGCGTCAAATGGAATGATTTCATATCATCGTCTAGTCTGATGGACACGAGAGTGTTACCTGGAGCCGCAATTAACATTTCACCGAGGGGACAAGACGTTTTGCTAATCAACACAGAACAGGCGCCATCAGTGTTTTTAAACCTGTGAAGCTTTAAAAGAGAAGATCGGGGCAACTATAGATCTGCCCGGAATGCTATGATTATAATCCTCACTAATCACCAACAACTAACATCTAATCGCGGTGTAGGTTTCATGTCGCTGGCTTATAGGACACATAGTGCTAAACCTTCATTTGTATATAGTAGGCGGCACCCGGTTAGAGATGTGACTAACACCATGCCGACCACTTTTACTTCCTGTTACATAATGTGCTGGCGTATAAACAAAACAAAAATCCGGGACATATGTTATGACCGAGTGTGACACAGGAGTGTCAGCTTGGTACTACCTGGGTCGAATTAGGACATCTGGTTACCTTCTTAAATGCAACAGGTTAGTTGCGTATCCTTTACAGGACGTTGCAGAACCAACCTCAACAGCCCCAGCTTGTTGTGTGGTTTTTCTAGGCAAATTTACGTCCAGTAATTTGCCATTGCTTCCTGGGCGGTCGGCTTTCTTGATAATACTGTCGAAACCAACGCAAGGCGCATGGCCTGCAGCTGGGATCGAACCCGGCATTCCGGCATTACGAAGCGTTCGCATTGACTTAGCCACAGAGCCGCCTATAGGCAACAAAGGATGCGAATTTGTATGTCTGAACAGAGCTACATTTTTCTTCTTGTCCTTTTTAGCGTTGACCAGCTGTAAACTCAGTTGGAAAGTTTTTGCTCGGTTGTCCACTTTTGGACTTTAGCCTTGTGCCAAGACTTGAGTTTTGCACGCATATCCGTTTTACTGATCTACCTGTGTTGATACTGTTGGTTCCTTGCCTCTCATGCAGATGCACTCCGACTTCAAACAACAATCTCTTTTTACGACATACTTATTGGAGAGGCAGTAATCTATTCCCCATTTCCCCCCAACCCCCTTGTGGCCCCGAAACCCACACGGACAAGATTAAATTCAAAACCAAAGAATGTCGTCTTCTTAAAACCAATAAACTATAAGTCGTTCGTAATATAAAACAAAGTGTAGCTTTGTGATCAGAGGTTCAGTAAACGCGTTTCACAATTTGGTAATACTCCCAAAGACAACAGCGGTGCACTATAGTCAACTTTAATTGCAGAGACAGTACATTATTGTTTTTATTTGTTTATTTATTTTTTACGCTATTTGTTCAGGCTTTTATTTTAAACCATAATCATCATGGATAATTTAAATAATGCCGCACGAACAGTTTAAAAAAAAAAGTAAAGATCCCTTTACACGCCATTGGGCGCATCGGGCATATGGGAAGAGCACCCATATTTTTACAGACCAATCGGCACTCGGTGGGTAATGTGGTCAGCATTACGCCGGCCGTCTTCACTTTCCCAGGACAGCCCATCCTGGTACCCATTTGAGGTTGGGTCGACCTGCGACGTCCCATACCACGATAAAAATCCACGCAGCCTGCAGTGGGTTTCGATCGCGGTATGTTGGATTACGCCGCCCGCATGAACAGTGTTTACAGGAAATTTCCGTTCCAATGTGGGATGCAGTTTTTTTTTTTTTAATTTTTATTTTTTATTGTAAAGCCCCATCCTAACTGAAGTCGGGGGTCCTAATATAACCTAACAGTTGAACAGGGTTTCTAGGACTTGTGCCTGGGTGATCCTCATCCCAATGGTGGCACTTTGTGTCACCGGGTGTTGGTCGCTCAATGTACGTCCTGGTGGGTGTAGAACGACACACACAGTCTTTACACAGTTTATTTCCCGGCCATGAAAAGAAAACAAAAACATGCAATGTATGGTTTGGGTCCGCCCACAACATGAAAACGATGTTTTGAAATTCCAGGTCATGCATAATAAACTAATAATTTGTTATGCCCGTGATCCCCTTAGAAAAAGATTTCCCTTTTAGTTAACAAGGTTGTGTGAATATAAAATATTACTGAAAACACTCTACTACTTATTTCATCCAGTAAGACATGCGTTAGCTTCACTAGAGTAGCAGCTAGATGCTCGCCTACAGGTCCAAAGGTCTGGTGTTCAAATCCGTATCGTTCTCGTGTGGATTCCAGGGCCCTATATTGGGAGGGAACCATTATATTTACTTCCCCTCTTCTCACCCATCTCCAACAAGCATGTCGTTAACGTTGATTAATTATGAATTTGTTTAAATTAGACTATCTTGGCCGATAGACGCAGAGATTGCAGTTTAGTCGTAAGCTACAAAACAAGGTACCAATCGCTTTTAAAGGCCAACAGAAGAAAAAGAAGATGAAGAAAAAGAAGAAGAAGAAGAAGAAGAAGAAGAAGAAGAAGAAGAAGAAGAAGAAGAAGAAGAAGAAGAAGAAGAAGAAGAAGAAGAAGAAGAAGAAGAAGAAGAAGAAGAAGAAGAACAACAACAACAACAACAACAACAACAACAACAACAACAACAACAACAACAACAACAACAATGTAAGAAAATAAAGACAGAAAAAGAAAAAAGTAAGAAGAAGAAGAAATATACATAGAGACAAATTTTTGTTTCAAAATTCATCTTCAAAATTAGATTGACCAATCCTAAAATGGTGCAAGGTAATGTATCCTGGAAATGATTGCGGCCGACAGGTCTATACATATTTAGAAGTAAACCGTTGGCCTCATATGTCCAATGCGCCACCGGCGTGACAAAGTTCTTTTCTGGTAGACAAAGGGAGACGGAGAATACATGGATAGTTGGACATCATGGCATGGAAGACTGTCTTTGTCATGGAGCTGCGTTAGCCCAGCCGATAGGAGGCTCGCTTTCAAATGCAGCTGCGACTCGCTGCAGCCACAGTCGGAGTTCGAAACAGGGCGGTTCTCGGGGTTCACCCAGCCTCTAGGTAATGGGTACCACAGTGACACTGTAGCCGTAGCTACCGAGTTAAGTGCGGACGGCGACACAGGCGGACAATTCTTATCAGCTGTCCGTACTGGTGGCAGAGCACTTAAGGTTTATAACCGTGGGTAATGATGCTGGTTCACATCTCCCGACTTTACCTTTACCTTTACTGTCTGTGTCAGAAGTGATTAAAAGTACACGAGACAGACAGTTGTCAATGGACATGACTGTCAACGCCACACGGCATGGACTAAACCGTGAGAAGAAGAAATATTCCCGAACATCTTCCACCCACACTTGCATAGTGCTACCAACTGCTGACAGGGCTCCAATGGGATTTTCAAAAAAAAAAACGCAAGCTAAGCTGACCAAAGGACCCAAGCAATGCAAGGCAAAGAACAAAAAACTAAAACAAAAAAAACAAGATTGATAAAAAGTACAAACTTTATTGTTACGAAACAATACACTCACCTGCTTTTATATAATGATTTTTTTTTAAGCCCAAGATTCTAAAATATGAACCGAAGACGTCATTTAAAATCCCGGATCTTGGGGGAGAGGAGAGGGGGGTGGGGAACCCAAGTATTGAAAAGTCTGACTGCTGCTGCGTTTGGAAAAATTTGCAATGTTCGTTCGCTACAACCGCGACCGCCCATGATACACCTGTAATGTTCGTGCGTCACGCCAAAAAGGAAAATGCAGAGGATCAACCACAAGTCCGGGATTTATTTTCCTGAAGAAATTCCAGGAGATAAATCACACCCTCTTCACCAATTTCAGTTTCCTTTGACTAGTGATCATTGAGCATATCACCGCTCGGAAGTGGGGGGGGGGGGGGGGGTGGTTGGTGTTTGTGTTATGTGTAAAATAATTCCATTCCTTGTGGGTAGGAACGTAGTTAAAAGGTTGTTGCGTATCCTTTACAGGACGTTGCAGAACCAACCCTAACAGCCCCTGGCTGTTGTGTGGTTTCTCTAGGCAAATTACGTCCAGTAGTTTGCCATTGCTTTCTGGACGGTCGGCTTTCTTGATACCACTGTCGAAACCAACGCAAGGCGCATTGCCCGCAGCTGGGATCGAACCCGGCATCCCGGCATTACGAAGCGAAGTGTTCGCATCGACTTAGCCACAGAGCCGACAGGAACGTAGTTACGCATGGGAAATACATGTTGCAACTCAAAGCAAAAATATCATTAGTAGTCAAACGTAAAGGATCCGTACTAGACTTTCAGGCGTTTTGGGCATATAGCGCTAGAATTATATTTTTAAACCGTTCAGCAGTTAGTGGGTGTAATGGGTGATGTGGTCAACATCAGGCCGACAGCTTTTACTTCCCAGGACTTTACCTGGTACCAACTCGTTTGGGTGAACCCAAAGTCATTTTATAACTATAACCCGATTCAAAAATTAATGAACACGATTGCAATATGTTTGCACAAAAACTGCCTTTTAGAACGCAGTGAATTTTTTGTTTCTCAGGTCTTTGAAAATCCATGACGCAAAAATTTTGATTTTTCTTCAGGCCATATCTGCTCAGGATTTTGTTAATCATGCAGTTCTTTTGACTTGTTCCCGAACCCTTGTAAATAAATAGAATAAAATTTTAGATTCTACGGTAAACAATTTAAAGTCAAGTTCAAGTTCAGTTTTTTTTTTTTAGAGGTGTATCTTTATCATAAATAATGTTCTATTCATACCAACCACTAGTTTTTCTGGGTCTTGAATATTACAATATAAATGACCCAACTTAGATTCCTCGCGGAAGTGCTGGTACGGTAAAACGGTAACTGCTTGCATAGATAAACGTGCACCTCAAACTAATTATCAAATTGAGATCTATGTCAGTTTTGACAAGCCCTCTATATCGCACAATAACTCAACGCTAACTTGTGGATACGCCTTCAGCTAATAACCTTAAACGACGTCTTATTTTAGGTTCTGTTCACTAACAGGTAGCAGGCAGGTAACAGGCAGTCTGCTGAAAAACCATCAACCCGGCTGCTTCGAGATAGCAACTAAGTGATTTTGTGTTTGTGTGTGGTATTGTATGATTTGTATGTGCTGATGAAGGCTCCATAGCCGCAACGTTCACTTTTTGTTTGTATTTGTTATATTGTGAAGCTTGTTAATATACTTTTTGTTCCGTTTTATATCTTTTCCCGTTCACTAACAGTAAGACT
Organism: Candidula unifasciata; assembly: GCA_905116865.2. Taxonomy (NCBI): domain Eukaryota; kingdom Metazoa; phylum Mollusca; class Gastropoda; order Stylommatophora; family Geomitridae; genus Candidula; species Candidula unifasciata. Next base: position 19,313 of record CAJHNH020002463.1, on the reverse strand, counting down.
TTGCACACAAAAACATGAAATTACAGTTTCTACTTTGAACAACCCCTCCCCCCCCCCCCCCCCCCGTTGAACTCATTATAGTGTGCTTATTAAAATTACTTGATTGACTGGCGTTCAACCCCACCAGGACATCAAATCAAACGATAAATATCTGGTGACACAAAGTTCCACCATTCGGATGAGGATCACCCAGGGACAAGGTTCCAAAAACCACAGTCAACCGACAGGTTGGGTTATATTAGGGCCCCCAGCAATAGCCAGGGTAAGGCTTTAAAACAAAACAAAAATTGCTTCTCACAACGGACGCACACTTTATTTTGTTATTAACATTACTTCCTTAAACTAATCAAAGTAAACCTTCCAAAACTCTACCAAAACGGTTTCAAAATTTATATATATATATATATATATATATATATATGTGTGTGTGTGTGTGTGTGTGTGTGTGTGTGTGTGTGTGTGTGTGTGTGTGTGTGGTAAGTATGAAAGGAAAAAACTATATTTGATATTCGTCATTGGTAAAGCAATATTTCCTTAGTGTCATGGATATCTGGAGTGAGCATAGCAAATGTCATTACGATCGATCCGTTGGTTTTCAAAATATTAAAATCTATTCATGTTCATGAAATCTGAACGGACTGTAGTATTTAAAAATGTTAATAGTTTTATTGCTTGTATCTGTAAGAAATTCGCATTAGATTAGCGTTCTAGCATTAACTCTTTCAGTACCGAATAACTCACAGTATGTAAATTAATAATTCCCAAGATTGTATGATGTTCTTGTTTCCATTTCACCATAGAAGTTATATTTTTTTCTTCTTCACTTCCACCCGCTGTAAACTCAGGCGAAAGGACCATGTTGTTCGTCCACTTGAGGACTTTAATCATGTTCCAGAACATTAGCTTTGTGTGCAAATCCGTTTTACAGATCTGGTTTATTTGTATGCAGACTATTGTTTACTTTGCCTCTCAAACAGATGCACTCCGACTTTAGAGGAAGAATCTATGTTATTCGTCTTTTATGACACGGAGAGAAGTTTATCAACCCACTGTATCTTAACTGTGAGTTTAACTACTTCAGTTCATAATGCTTGTTGAACTCCTTCAGATCTATGTACGCTGGTATCTCGGTATACACCTGCTTTGGTACACGTTCACTTCGGTTAACGTCATGTTTAGATGTGAACAATTTTTACTGGTACGCAACCTTTGTATGGAATTGATTAGAACTTGTATTCGTCAAAATAAGTCACGACACCGCCCTACCTTTGTTTACCTCTCTCATTAATGAAGGAAATTTTGCCAAATTGATAGATTTATATTAAACTTTGCAGAGAAGTATCCCCCCCCCCCCCTTTTTTTTCCCAGACAAATCGTCATATTTCCGAAACATCCCGAGGAGAAGGCAGAAGCAACGTTCGTTGGACCGACTTTTAGTAAAGGTCAAACCTGATAAGCCTTAACCAGGGGCGTAGCTAGAGGTAAGTGATGTCCATGGCAACCAAGAGTATTTAGCGCCGATATTGGGGAGAGGGGGGGGGGGTGTAGGGGTTGTCAGATGTAAGGAAAAAAACTGCATTTGTCAACGATCACTTTGGGGGCTACTTTTAAAGACAATGAAGTACATAATTGGAAAACCTGTTTAATTCTTTTGCCAGTAAAATTCAATGGATGGTAAAAATTTATTGTGTGTATACAATTTTTTAAAGGTACGAGTACTTGTTGACAACTGTTGACAGCATCTGTCCCTGCACTCCACCTAGTTAGGTACAGACTCCTTGACTTTACAGTCTCAGGAAAGGCATGTTTTAGTTTTTCCTAACACTGTGTTGAACAACAGAAAAACACAGAGGGCTTCAATGGTTGGTTCAAAAAAAGAAGTCACCCTCATTTGCTCCTGCTTATCTTCATGTACACCACTTTAGTGTCCAGCCATCACAGCAGCGTTGACAATCTTCTAGTTCCATTTCTACTTGCCATACCTCAGTTACGTTACTAGCTTCAGCAAGGTCCAAGTAGAGAAAAGAAATAGAAACAAAAAAGTATAGTGTGTTTATACAAGGCTGCTCAAAGTGGGGTGTACACAGTACTGCTCAACGTAGAATGTAAACAATACTGCTCACTGTTAAATGTAGATTAATTCGGTTTGAGAAAGCAGATTGTGGGCGGCTATGATTGACTCGCCAGCCTGCAAGGCATTTGATGATGATGATTAATTTCCCTTTACTTTGCGAATGTCTGTAACAACGAAACAAATACTGGATTTTCTTAGTAAGAGAGGTCAGAGGTCAACCCAGGGGAAACAACAATGGAAAAGAAACCGTTGCTGAGTAGCTGTGTGCTGTGGTTAAGTGTCCAGCTACTGTGTCACTGAAAGATTCAAGCGGTAACTAACAAACGATCATTCTTAACGAAAATAATGCATGTAATTTTACTAGAATAAATTATGGAAGCCGTGGTACCTCACTGTCTAAACTAAAGGCAATTGCAGTCGATCTGATACCGTAATCAAGAAATGAAAAAAAAATGATCAGAAAGCTTGTCGGAATGGAATGGGGCTAGTGATTATAATATATATATATATATATATATATATATATATATATATATATATATATATATATATATATATATATATATATATATATATATATATAAAATATATATATATATATATATATATATATATATATATATATATATATATATATATATATAATGATAATCGGCCTCGATATGAGACGACCAAATGGTTTAGAACAACTACCAGCATGATGATGATCCCTAGATAATCTAGATTTACACACACAGTTTGGCACGAAAGCAAGAGGTATCTAAAGGACAAGATGGATTCAAGACATTAAAGACAGTCTGCTTTAACATGGAATGACAATATCCAGTGCTACACATGAAGCACTGGATTGGGCGATCCTCCGAAAAACGGTCCTAAATTATCGAGGCGGAAAATATACCCTACGCCTCAGTCAATTGTGCACTTCCGTCATCTTACATTGCGCACTTTCGGCGACTTCCGCCACCCCCGAGAGTATCCCCTACGATTGGGGCTAAACTAGATGGCTGGGACTCATGAGCAGCAGCTACCGCGTCTCCTGCAGCTTCCTTAATTTTATTTGCTCGTGAGTCCTAACCATCTAGTTTAGCCCCAATCCACAGCAGCGTAAGCGGCGTGGGGGATACTCTCGGCGGTGGCGGAAGTCGCCAGAAGCGCAATACGGCGGTGGCGTTATAGTCCCCAGAAGTGCGCAATTGACACGTGACTGAGGCCCTGTTAGGGTATATTTTCCGCCTCAATAATTTAGGACCGTTATTTGGAGGATAGCCCTAAATTGTATTCACACCCGCCCCTCCCCTATGCTGTAGGGAAAAAAAGTGGGAAATGGCAATGATGGTGATAAATTTTTTTTTTCATATGTGTGTCATATTGTAGTGTTTTTTAAATAATAAAAATAGAAAGTTAGTCTTAAAATATTCATACAATTTTTCAGTTTAAAGAAAAAGTCTATGTGAGCCTGCAGTGTCCAGCGAAAAACTTTGACTTGGTCTGTTCTGTTTGGACGATTGAGGAAATCATTTTCATGGTTATGTCCTGTGTTGGCTTTCTAATCTGTCAATATCTAATAACATCATCATCATGTGCCCTGCCAACTGGGATAGGCGCTCATACATCTCTACAGATCACAATTCCTGGTTGCCTGGAACAGCTCTCTTTATGACATCCCCCTATGCCATCACTTCAGCCCATCTAGTACCATCTCTCTCGGTCTGCTTCAACCCCTTTCTCAACTGATCTTTCTATTTGTCATGATGTTCTCCAATGTCTCTCTTCTCATTACGTGGCCAAAGAACAGTGTTTGTCTCTTTCTTATTGTTGCATATAGAGATCTACTTTCATTAGCTTCTTTCAGACAATCGTTTTTAGTTACTCTGGCTGTCCAAGTTGTTCGTAACATTCATTTCAGAAACCACATCTCTGTTGCCTAATAACATGGTGCAGGTTTAATAACAATCCCTGTCTCTACATTGCATGCTGATTGCGTGGATGTATCATGCTCACAATGTTCAATCGCTATCACCTGTTTCAGATGTTCACTTTTAGACCCAAGCAAAGCATCCTTTAACACAAAGCACACTTAGTTCATTTATTTACACATTGCAGTGGGGAGTCTTTTTGGTGAAATGGTCAAGCCTTTTGCCCTATTCTCTGAAGGTAGTGGGTTCATTCTTTCTTTCTTTTGACAATATCTGCTTATGCTGCTAGGCATTGCAGTTCATTAGATGATCAGCAGCCAAGCCAGGGTGTGCTCAGTCGCTTGATATGCTGTGATGTTATGCAGTCTCAAGCTGTCAGTGACTACTTCAATCCATCTTCTTCTCAGTCTTTTTCTGCCTCTTGATGTTTCGATTTTCAGGTTGTACATTCCTCTGCTGGCATAGTTGGTTTCATTCTCATTTGATGGACAAACCATTTCATTATACTGGTTTCATTGTATGAACTTTATTGTTTGGTTCACAAATGCAGAGATTCCTGGGGGATCCCAGTATAAGCTACAGAGTTTGTGCTTCATCCAACACTCTCTAATGTTCTATAAACTTGTCTCTGATTGACCTTTTCATCTGAGCCCTTAGCTCGACCCTTCTAATCCTATTTTTGACACACATACAGTAGTTGGAATGTGAAAAGTGCTCAGCTTTAAGACATGTTGAATTGTTTAAAATTAATAATGGTACAACCTAAACCAGAACAATTCTTAGAATACCATGGACCAAGAAAATTTTTTTTTAATGTCGACATCTTACATCATCTGAACCTCAAGGAGGATTAGCTCATAAACATTATCCTGTCCCGAAGACTGAGGTATTTTGACCATGTTAAACATCACGTGGCCTGGAGTAAACAATTATGGAGGGTACAATTTCTGGAAAACGAGGCAGAGGCAGACCTTCGTGGATGTTGATACGGGACATTGAAGATGCATTGGCTATGAAAGCACATAGGGTTAAAGAAAAAGAAACTTTTAGACGTGCCGTTATGAGAGCGATGTTCTGTAAAAACAGACTGATGAGTTTAAACATTGAATGTCTTCTATCTCTAGACCTCACCATCTAGCTTGTTTCTTACCCATGCAAAACAACTTATACAAAATGATGCACTTGTTCATGGTAATTTATCATGCTAATTCAATGTATTTTTTTCTATTCACAGATGGGACTGCTACAAAGATTATTCTTATTTAAAATTTTCAAAACTCGGAAAAGGAACACCCGTCTAATTACTCTGTTGTTTGGCTGTGCCTTTTTTGTGGGTCTTCATTACATTCTCAAGTGGGAAGCAGCAGACAGTCAAGCATTTTTTCATAATCTGGACATAAAAATTCCCAAGAACTTTGTCCCAGTAGGCATCCGAGAAAGAGAAACATTCCCTTCTGAAGGAGTCCCCCTTATACCTAAAATAATTCATCAGACTTGGAAAGACATCCATATACCTCCTGAATTTGAAGTATGGATCAAGTCCTGGCTGGAAAAGCATCCGGACTGGGAGTACTGGCTGTGGACTGATGAGAGTGCCAGGGAGCTTATTAAAGATAAATACTCGCATTTGTTGGACATGTTCGATGGCTACACAGAGCCAATACGGCGGGCAGATGCCTTGCGTTATATTGTCTTGTATGAGTATGGTGGAGTTTATGTTGATATGGACATGGAAGCTTTATCATCTCTAAACCCACTGATACTGAAATATTCATGTTTTATTGGACAAGAACCATACGAACACCCAGTTATTGATACAAACTTTGAACAACTTTTAATCAATGCTCTGATCGGGTGTCGCAAGGGGCATCCTTTTATTAAGTTATTAGTCGATAATCTACTTTCTTTTTCAATCATGTGGCATTATTTAGACAGCACGGGTCCTCACTTTGTCACGATGATATACCGACAGTTTCAGTCGCAGAATCTTCTACCTGCTGATCACAAAGATGGCGTCTATGTAGCGCCATCTGAATACTTCTACCCGACCATTGATCCTGCAAAACTCCACTACATGTTCACAAGATGCAGCAAAGAGAGCAGACTGACTAAGCTGCAAGTTAAAGCATGTATCAATTTAAAGTTTAAGAGTGTAAAAGAGAATAACTATGATCCTCTTTCCATAGCTTTTGCTAATCATCACTGGTTTCATACTTATCTGAAGAACATGTTGCCATCTAGGAGATATAAGTCAATATTCGATATTGTATCCAGGGTTAAAATTTATGAATAATTGTTCAGGGTTTTTTTTTTTAATCGATAAATTTTGCCATTGTCCTCTGCAGTGGAATATAGGTTTCGTACTTATCTGAAGACTGTGTCCGTCTTCATGGCTCCTGAAGATGAGGACGGAGCATGCATGGGAATGCCCTGATTGCTGTGATATCAATTCTTGACAACTCAACTCAACTGAAGACTGTGTCTCTGTCCAGGAGACTTGTCAATATTTTGTCAATATTTGATATTCTGTCCAGGGTTTAAAAAAATGTAGGAAAACATTTTCAGGTATTTTTGAAACTGGTAAACTTTATCCATGTCCGAGTGAATGGATTATAAGATCATTCACTTTTTAGTGGCCCAGCACCAGTGACCAGGTCACCCACTGGGTCACCGGTAGATGACTTCATCGCCGGTCAGGACAGTACTTAGGCCTCTCTCCTTTGATCGCATCAACACTGCTGGAGTCATTTTCAAGGCTCTTGGTGGCGTGCAATGCTAAAAGCCATTTTATATGGCACACATAACCTAATCACAATTATAACCTAAAGCTCCCCCTTTGTGGATGCTGGTTAAACGTGACTATTCTTTTTTCTAGCAAAACACCTACCTGCCTGCCTACCTAGTGACCCAGCTGGTTGCTGCATTCATAATTTGTATACCCAACCCATAGGACAGCCAGATTACTTGGTAACCGTAGAGTGCCTCAGTAAAACTGAGTTAAAGATTTAACTTAGGTGTCTGAGGTTTCTTCTGTTGGAATTGCATCTGAAAAGTGACTCTCTGAGTCATTGGGAGGGTTGCCAGTCTTTTAGGCTGCAATCCCAGAGGGAAATTAAATAATTAAAAAGAAAACATTCATCATCAAGTGCCTTGCCAGTTTTTGTGGGCAATTATTTCTTCACAGTTTGCAATCCTGCACCACTTCGAGTGCTGCTTATTCTGTGCCAAAACCAAAAACTAAAAACCTTAACAATGTTCTTTTGATGTCTTCCTTTATCTCTCTTTCCATTCATCTTTCCTTCAGTCACTATGTTTCCTTCATTATATTTAAGATGTATTATTCTGACACCTTCGACTGTTTTTTTATTACTTTAAAGTAACAGTTGTATGAGGCAGACAAAGTAAATTATCTGTAGAGAAATTTTCAGTGGTATAGCTACTTCCTCTTTTTTTTTTACTATAGTTATTCTCATTTGATTTATTTATCCGTTAGATTTAAATATTTACCAAAAGTTGTCAATTTATGCGTTATTATTATTTAATTTGTTATTTCAGAATTGTTCTTTTTAAATATATTGCTCAGTGATTCAAGTATGAATAATGTTTATTACACAATGTATGGGTTTTTTTGTGTTCAGCAACATGGCTTTTTTTTTTCTAATTGATGGTTTTAATTGCATTACTCTTACAATCTCAAGGAACGCATAATATGTTCAAAGGTTCCTACCTAGAAGCCCAATGAATGCAAGATGTGCCGATTTTACATCTCTCTTTACCACCCCTTGGGCCTCTGATGCTATGTAGTTTTTCCTTTATTGGATAAAACAGCAAAGAAAACGTTATTCCAAATGATGTACCCTGGTTAAAAACATTACGATATGATCTGTTAAATTTTGTTCAGCATGAGAAATGAAGTGAGTTGACTGCTGTAAAGCTATAAAAGTCTAAAGAAAAAGATCAGTAAAGCCAAGAAAGTCTTTTTTTTTTTTTTTAATGATAGGAGAGGCATAAAGTATATGTCAGATATACAGAATCAGTTGAGTAAACAAACATAGAATGTGGTGTTATAATGCCTTCAGCAGCTGAATGATAACAAGTTTATAAAATTCACAACAATCCAGATAATTATTACATACTTTATATCAGGTCTCTTCATATAAGTTTATTCAAGGCTGATTATGTTGAAAACTGCGATCGCCTAGGTAAATAAAAAAGTAAAGATCCCTTTCACGCCTTTAGGCGCATCGGGCATATGGAAAGAGCGCCCATATTTTTACAGACCATCAGCACTCGGTGGGTAATGTGGTCAGCATTACGCCGGCTGTCTTTACTTTCCCAGGACAGCCCATCCTGGTACCCATTTGAGGCTGGGTCGACCTGCGACGTCCCATACCACGATAAAAATCCACGCCTAGGGCCAGAGGCTAAAGCCCCAAGCATAGAAAGATCATTAAAACAATACAAATGACAATGATCCGCGGGCTGCTAGTTGAATAGCCCTGCTTTTTAAAATTTTGTTGCTGACTATTATTTTTATTTTATATTTATTTTACACAATATTTGAATACCATAATGCAGTTATTTTATAATCAGCTTTTTTTTTTTTTTTTCATCATCATGGTAACTGCCACAACATCCTATGTCTGTAAATTGAAATTGATTCTTCTGATATATAATTTTGTGTTTTTCTTATCTTTTTTAGACTTAATATGAGAAATAAATGGTCACATATTGACTGGTTTGAATATAAAACAGATAAAGGAAAGAATGTTAGGTCTTATATAAGTGTGGTTCATGGTAGCATCAATAGCTAGCATACCTGCTTGCAGGCCTGATGGTCTCATGTTTAAATCTTCCCCAGCACAGGGATGATTTTTTTTCTGGCGTTTAAAGAAAAAAAAAACATATAGGCATGCTTAAATCATCCCAGCCAGAATAAGATACTAAGAAATGTTCTTGTAAGTCATCCCAGCAGAATTAGATATTAAGAAATGTTCTTGTAAGTCATCCCAGCAGAATTAGATATTAAGAAATGTTCTTGTGAGTCATCCCAGCAGAACTAGATACTAAGAAATGTTCTTGTAAGTCAAAAATGGGTGGCATTATATTGTCCATACACTTTCTTTCTTCAGTCTGGCAGTGATGTTGCTACTGTCTTTTAACATATTTCTGCCAGCTTTCTACATATTTCAACTAGTTTTCTTCATGGCGTTTCCACTAGCTTTTTACACATTTCGTCTATCTTTATAAGTGATGTTTCCAGTAGTTTTCTAACTGTTTCAACTTGTTTACTAATTATGTTTCCACTAGCTTTCTACATGATGTGTTCCACTAGCTTTGTACATATTTCCACTAGCTTTGTACATATTTCCACTAGCTTTTTACAGGATGTTTCCACTAGCTTTGTACATGATGTTTCCACTAGATGTTTCTGCTAGTTTTCTTACAATGTTAGCTGTCTGGTGATGGTTCCAAGTTATTCTGGTGTGCGGGGTAATGAGCAAGCTGTTAAATTGGCTGCTGCCACTTCTCTATGTAGTGAGCTACGTTTTGATAAAGCAGAAGTGGTGAAGGCTCTCAGGGATCACGAAGATAGTGCAACAGAACAGACCAAGCATCCATGCATTCATAGACTAATTTAGCCAGGGGCTAGTAGAGGATCTGGAAGATATTCAGCATAGACACTTAATCAGGTTGCAACATCTACTATTAGCATATTGATTCCTCATTGGCTACTAAAGAAAGAGACGGAGAATATGTGGGAATGTCCTAAATGCAGGGATGTCAATTCTTGATTTTATTCATTCATTCAAAATTAAATTTATTTAGCAATTAAATTTATAAGGGAATGTATGACTTTAAATAGTTTTTAAATTAATATTACTTTATGATTATGTTAAATAAAACTTTTTTAGTAAACCACCATTCCACGTTTAGTATATTAGCTATTCCAGGTTTACCATATCACGATATATAACACATATTATTGTAACAGATAAATGCCGTGTTCAGTATAATACCTTTTTCAGACCCATGATTTTTTTACAAAGAAGATGGAGATATACTGAGCATACTGTGAGACAAAATGAGCAGAGAATTACGGAACAGGTGCTGAAATGGGGGGAAAAAAGGGTCTGAGAAAAAAGAAGGATGTTCAAGGGAAGCATTAAGTAGAACCTTATTACGAGAGGCAAAAATTGCTGGGCTGAACTCCATGTCAGAAATTCAGAAAGTTGCATGCAGTAGCGCGGAGTGAATGTATTGGACACGAGCCCTATGTGACGTCTAACAGCACACAAAGGATGATGATGGCTCGCATTAATTTGCCTTTAAATAATGGCAGAGGGAGTGGGGTAAAATAAAGGCAATATAAAATAAAATATAATACTTATCCTTTCACATATATATTTTTTTTAAAGAGGAATGAATTTGAATCTATCAGTGTTTAAAGCTCTTGTTTTTAGTGACACACACAAAAAAAGGAAAAAATCTGCATGTGTTATGTTTACAAGGATGACATTTTGCAAAATAATTCTTCACTTTTGAGTTTTCCTGCCACAAGAGCAGTGAGTATCAAAATATGAAAGTAACACTTAAAAGTTTATTTAGTTTCCTGTTGTTGGTTTTTTTTTTTTTTGGGGGGGGGGGGGGGGGGGGGGGGGGGGGGGGGGGGGGGGGGGGGGGGGGGGGGGGGGGGCGGGGGGGGTGGGGGGGGGGGTGGGGTGGTGGGGGGGGGGGGGGGGGGGGGGGGCACTACTTTCCTTCTTTTACACCCCCCCCCCCCCCCACCTTTTTTTTTTTTTTCCACATGAAAGCAAAATAGCAATAGAACATTCTCTGTATCAGACTCACAGAACTGATAGATTCTCTAACAGCTGACCGCTCAGCTGCCGTTGGTGTAAATTTACAAACTAAATCACTTTCCCAATCATTTATGTTTTTCCTTATCATGATCAGAATTACAAGCCTCTGACTGAAACAGTTTCAGAGCTTCAGCCGCAGAAGGGTGCATTCTGTGGTCTGTACTTGTGCTTCAAACATTGGAATCCATCTATGGTCAGTTGCAGATGAAATCAAAAAATTTACTTTCTAAAAATGTTGCTGGCAATAACTGCGATAAATGTGTGTCTCAGCATTTTAATAAAGACTGTAAACAAGTAAAAATAGAGTAAACCTTCCACTTATTTATTAAACTGTGTTTTTTTCTAAATGTGATTAAATATTATTATGCCTGTTTCATGATGCATGTGAGCAGTCCAGAAGATAGCTGAAGGCCAAATTTGGGATGTTTATTTCATGTAAAGTGAAAGAAAAGGACCTTTATCTTTAAATCGTGTCAGCCACTCTTACCTCCTAGGATTTCACTTACTGTTAATTCTAGTGTATGTCTTAGGATTCTGCATGAGTGTGTGTGTTGATCTGAAGTTGTGACATTGTTAAGAACACCTGTAGTTGCCCAACAAAGAAGATGGGCCAGGTTGTTATTTAGTTTGGTATCCTTGCGAATACATTAATCTTCTGCCACTGCCATTTATCTCTGCTGAAAACACTTTTCGCCTCTGAAATCTTGTATCTCAAGGAAAGTTAATCTAAATTTCTTGTTAGTACAGATATTGTCAGTGTGGTTTGTCTGTGTTGTGGCCTGGTGAAACTCATGCTGCTTTATGTAAAAAAAAATTTTTTAATGTGAAAAACTGTTTACCAATGATATTTTGATACTTTGCAAAAAACAATTGGCAAATAATCCTGTCATATTCATTAACACTGCCACATTTCCTATTTCTTGGTGGTTTTTCAAAACATGTACATGTAACTATTTCTGGTTTAAATAAATGGGGGTTTTTTTCCGCCTTTTTTGTGTGGTGCCCCCTTAATATGTGGAAAGAACTACTCACTCCCAATGTAAAGAAAAGTTGTGATTAAAAAGAGATCAAAGAGAGGTGACACAGAAAGAATGGAGATACACTTTGGTCAGATTGTGGCCAAAATCTTTAATAAATGCACACATTATTCTCTTAAGGAGATTTTTAATATAGAGGTACAGACTGCTCATAAAAACACAAACATCCTTGGCTTTTTTGTTGTATTAATTTTTTTGAAATTTTCATTTTATTTATAATTAAACTAAAGAGAATTGTAGTGTAACAAACTTACAAGTACAGATGCACTAAATTTCGCGAATTTCTCCCCCCCCCCCCCCCCCCCCCCCCCCCCACACCCCCCCCCCCCCCACCCCAACCCCCACCCCGCCGCCTTTTTTTTTAACTTCCCCTCTCCCTCCAGGTTGAAAACTGCTGGCTTAAATGGTCTGAAATGTTTGCCCAGTACACTTTTATACATATGGAATAAAAGTCAATAGTGTTATTTTGGGACAAGTACAGAAATTTAAGTATCTGGGCACATGGATAACATCAGATGGAAGATGCATTACTGAGATAAGAAACAGAATAGGACAGGCAAAAACTGCATTTTATAAAGTGAAGAACATCTTATGCAGTATGTCTCTGTCCTTGAAAGTTAGAAAGAGAATTCTTGCTTGCTACATACATCCAGTTTTAACATATGACTGTGAGTCCTGGACAATCGGCAGTAGGCAGGCCAAACAATTTCTTGAAGCCTTAGAGATGATTTTACAGAAGAATGCTTAAAATACCTTTCACAGCCAAAAAGAGCAACCAAGAGTTGTGAAAGAAGCGGAGCCCGAAGACAACTTATCACAGACATCAGAAGGAGACTGTCATAATTTTTCGGCCATGTTATGAGAGGAGGGAAAATGGAACATGTTGTGACCACTGGAAAGATCTGCGGAAGGAGGGATAGAGGACGACGACGAGAGAAAATTCTTCACAGTCTTGTTGCATGGCATGGAGGTAAGTCAGCACATGAACTGATACATGCTAAAGGAGATTTCAGATTGTGGAGAGGTATGATCGCTCACGCCAGTCAGCGAGTCACCTGATGATGACGATGAATGTATAATGTACAAGCTACATATGCATATGCTTATTGTTTTTAATTCCACCTTGCAGCATGAAGATTTTAAATCTAGTGACTCAAAGAGCCATTATAAAAATGCCAGGAAAAACAGATTTTCTGATTTTGTATGATCCAACAATACAGAAGATATTATTATAAGAAATACAGTGACTGCCGTTTAGTATTCATTTTATAAAGACAGAGGGAGCCAAAAGCTGTACTGGATTGTACTAGGCTACTGCAAATTGAACCTCTAAATTCCTTGTGTGAGGACTCCTACGCCCCATTATGGGGAAAACAAGAATAGACCCACTGCCTACCCAAAAGCATGTCAAAAGAGTCACACTGGGAGTTTCCTTTAAAGTCACAGTGCATCCATTTGAGAGGCAAGGAACCAACAGTCTGCATACTGAGTCAGATCTGGGAAATGGATATTGCACACAACACTCAGGTTCTTGACCTGGACTATAGTCCAAAAGTTGGCAAACAACCAGAACTTTGGGTAAGTAAGTGCAGAGAAGACGACCTCCCCTGGATTACTGTATTAGTAAGTCAAGTGTGCTAACATTTGAGCTGTCTTGTCTTACCCTCAGCATCACTATATGGAGCACCAAAGTTAGACTCTTGTCTGTCAGCCCAAAAATGTCATGGGTTCAGCTCCAGCAGCCAGATTTGTTATATTTGACGTTGGCTGCCAGGTCGACCTAGCCTTAAATTGGTAACCAGAAAATGTCCTGGAGTGTAAAAGATGCACGAATCACCTTTTGAGTGCGCATTGGTCTGTAAAAATTGGGCAGGGCACCATATGCAGTACCTGCCAGTATTGTAAAAAAGATCCTGTAAAAAATTATTTTTTCTAATTTATGGGGGTCTCCATGCCGAAGTCGTTTGCCTTGCGCTCTGAAGGTCGTGGATTCATTCAGTTCTAGAATGCACTTTTTACGAAGATCCCTGGTGCGACGCTCTCGGCAGGCAGCTAGCTGTTCTGCGGAGAGAGACTGAGCCATATCGGATAAAACTCTGTGCAATGAAGTTGATCCTCTCGCATTTACCTTTTTAATTTTATGTAGAGGTAGTAATTTTTCCAAAATATCCTGATGAGCCCTCAGGATTATAATTGGGATATACAGTGTTCATTGAGTTCTCAGGAGTATATATTTGCTATTTTACACATTGTATATAAATTGTGTTTAAATTTGTTTTATTTATATATTCACATGAGAATTGGTAACTGTTTCATCTTGTTTCTGTCTGTAAAATTTCATGTTCCCAATACAGAATACACATTTGAAGCAAAAACACTGGCTTTTTGACTCAATTCTGGTTGTATTTTCGTGTTCAACATATTTAGTCATTTTTTTCATACCATTATTTGATATATTCCGGGGGATGGTTTTTTTAATACACTCATATTTATGATTCAAGAGTAGGCAAAAGGTTAAGACTTGCATTGGCCACCTTCAAGTAATCATTTTGTGGAGACAGATCAACCAACGAACTGTACTACATTATATTTAAATGACTGAATGAATAAATGAAGAATTGGGTCTGTCCTCTTCCTAATTAGTCAATGAAAAGTTCCTATATTGATGTTGCAGGTTACAGTCTGATTACAAGTCTCTCTTCTTTTCCCTCTGCGTGTTTAAACTTGTCCAGTATGCTGATCACCCCTAGCTGATCTAGCCTCTTCATATATGAATGCTCTGTTATGTTGTACCATCTGCTTGATTTAAGAGTTTTTCCCTACATCTGCTTTATCGTAAAGCAGCTCATCATCAGGAGAAGCAGCAGCAGTTAATCTTTGAGTCTGCTCATAACTGTGCACACCCAATTCTAATTAGAAAAAAAATCCATGGTTCTTTGATTTTAGACAACCTCCATCTCGTAGATTTCGAGATTTGGTAGGGAAATTCCCCGAACCTCCCACAGTATATAGGGGTCAGGGGTAGTCTTTATTTAATACTAGGCCTAACCCCCTATAATATGGGACTGTCCAGAGAAATCCTTAGGAATTCTGTATGAAATTTAGAAAACGACAAGATGGGGTAATCTAAAATTATTTACATATGTGCCACCATTGTGAAAAATGGTACATCACTTCTATTTTTCCCAATTTTTTTATGTACAACACTATAAAACTGACTGGTCATTCTGAAAAATAGTTGACCATTGCATTTTCCTCCATATGTAGACTGAAAGGATATAGTTCTATCACCCAGCTACTGAGTTAAGTGCATGGCGGGACACAATGAGCTGAGGATTTCATTTGGAATCGTTTCAGCTATGCCCAGCATTGCTGCATTGTAAAATGTCCATTTAGAAAATGACGAGTGGCCTGCTGACAAAGAAATGATGGTATCTTATGCAATTCATTGTATGTGCAACTACTGATCTGTTTAACTGCAGCTTCTATTGTCAATGAACTGCATTTCTGGTATTGAACTGTTTGTGCTGGCACTTCTGATGGCTGCCTTATGCATTGAAGGCATGTGTATGCTACTGGATTTGCTGAGACTCCAGTCTATGTAACGTATGTGGTAATGCTGACAGATGCTAAATCAGTACTTGAAGGACTCCAGTCTAGGAAACTACCAGAATTGCAAACACTGCTGACACAACTCAGCCTTCAGCGAAGAGTCGTAATGCAGTAATACCGTCTCATTGTGGAGTGCCTGGAAATGAGAAAGCTGGTCAAATGGCAGGGGAAGGTGCGACAAAAGAGCAGCCGGATGTACCAGTCACATCCCACCAAAAGAAAAGAATCATTAAATCGCTGAGGAAACCACCAGCCCCAGCACAAGACGACTATTTTATTATGGACAGACCAGAAGAAGTCATTATCCTCCGCCTCAGAACAGGGCACAGCCGATTACGTAACCACATGTACACAAAATTCAAGATGGGTGTATCAGCCATGTGCACCTGTGGAAATGTGCCCCAGACAGCAGAGCGTGTACTCCAGGACTGCACCGATTTTGACACATTTAGGCAAACCTTTTGGCCAGAAAGAACAACAGTGGAACGTAAACTCTAAGGACCACTGAATGAACTAACAACGACAGTGAAATTTATACGAGAGACAAAACTGCTGATACAAACTTATTTCAGGCGAACGAAAGAAGAAGAAGAAGTCTATGTAACCTTTTTTTTTTTTTTTCACAAAGAACAGTGATGGACATTGAGTGTGGTTTGGGGGGGACCCGTTGGCCATGAAGGTGGAACTGTTGTTACCTGTACACTTGTTTCTGCAGCAGGGTGTCATCATTTGGAGGCGACACGTTCAAATCCTGATATGGCAAATTCAAGAAATTGATTAGAGAAGTTGGATGTTAACAGCCCATACATTTACAAGAGAAGCTGGATGTCAACAATCCAAGAGTTAATGAATCACACACAATCCATACATTTACAAGAGAAGTTGGATATCAACAATCCATACATTTACAAGAATAGTTGGATGTCAACAATCCATACATTTACAAGAGAAGTTTTATGTCAACAATCCACACATTTACTAGAGAAGTTGGATGTCAACAATGCATACATTTGTTATATAAGCTGGATTTCAACCATCCACACATGCTAGAGAAAGCTGGATGTCAACAATCCATACATTTACAAGAGAAGTTGGACGTCAACAATCCATACATTTACTAGAGAAGTTGGACGTCAACAATCCATACATTTACTAGAGAAGCTGGACATCAACAATCCATATATTTACTAGAGAAGTTTCACCTCAATAATCCATACATTAACTAGAGAAGTTGGACGTCAACAATCCATACATTAACTAGAGAAGGACGTCAACAATCCATACATTTACTAGAGAAGTTGGATGTCAACAATCCACACTTCTACTAGAGAAGTTCCACATCAACAATCTATGCATTTACTATGAAAACTAATTTGAAAACTTAGTGGCTAATGACAACAAGCTTGCCGGAAAAAGAATAAGTGAAAGACAAAATGATACATTTGTAGATGGTTTAACCAGCCGGCAGGCATAGAGGAGGATAGAAATGCAGATCTCGGAGTCAAGTAATCAGATAACAAACCATGACCATTTAAGCATATGGACAAGATAATGAGTCAATTCTAGCGACCTTATCATCTTGAGGGTTGCCTTATGCATTTAATGCATGTGCAGACTGTTGGCTTCTCCCTCCCCAAGACGTTTGTTCATATTTTCACGTGGGACACTGACTGGCATTTTATGAAGTTTTTGTTAGCACAAAGATTGTGGGTTCACGTCCGGACAGAGCCGGACTTTTTTCAAAAATGACTTTGACTACCAGCCTTGAGTAGTTACCAGGTGCAGTCCTGGGAAGTAAAGGTGGGTGGCGTGAGCTGACCACATCACCCACCAAATGTTGATTGGTCTATAAAAATATAGGTCTAGCCCTATATTCTCAATATGCCTAAATGCGTGGAAAAGAAACTTTCTTCTATTTTTGATGTTCACACAGGAATAGAGCAATTATGGGGCGATCCATTGACTTTGAAACTGAATTACAACTAAGACTGACTTACTATCAGCCATAAGTCTTTGTGGGGACAGGGTGAATCAATTTATTACTTCCTTTCTCTAGAAAATAACAAACAAAACATGCTGTGGACAAAGAACTGTGTCCCCCAACTGACAGAGAGTCAGAGACTGACTTTCTAGAAAATAGAGACTGACTGCCAAATATAAAAAGGCGACTAATTAGGAGTTGAGGAGCAGCTGCCATAATGGTTAGAATGCTGGGCTGTCATGTGGGAGACCCAGGTTCGAATCCTCAGTAAGGTTGAGATTTTTTTTTCTGTCGAGGGCAAAAATAAAATCTTCACGTGTCCAGTCCATGGTGATAGCACTAGCCATGCGGCCATAAATCCTCTGGCTCAAAGACACCCTCCCCCCCCCCCCACCCCCCCCCCCCCCGCAAGAATAGTATAGTAAAGGCAGGAATCGGCAGTATGTAATCAGGAGTTGGCTGAAATCAGATATCACAGCCTAGCTGTAAACCACACCACAACAAGACAAATCTCCATTTATGGGTGAATGCACAAGAAGAAGACTAAAGAGCCACCATTCGGATGTGAATCAATCAGGATCGAATCCTAGAAACCCTGTTCAGCGATATAAATCAGTCATATCAGAGCAAGGAGAGGTTAGTCGAATGATCCCACAGGAGTCAGTCCTTGCCGTCTACAAGCGTTCTGTTCCAGTGATGGGTGGCATAGGAAAAAGACCACTCTCCTTGCTTCTAAACAGTTGTACAAGAGCTCCACCGTGTAATATTCCCACACATAACCATAGATGTACAGTGAAGACTGCTAAAGGTAGTGGTTCTCAACCTGTGGGGTCGTGACCCCTTTGGAGGTTGAACGACCCTTTCACAGAGGTCGCTTAAGACCATCAGAAAACACACATTCCCTGAAGTTATGAAGTAGCAATGGAAAAACTCTTTATGGCTGGGGGTCGCCACAACATGAGCAATTGTACTGAAGGATTGTGGCATTAGGAAGGTTGTCAAGAACCACTGGCTCCAGGCGATCTTAGATGTGGTAAACTTCTGTTGTGAACAACAATTTGTTTTATCCTCGGTAATATTTCTTGCTCGAAATCCTATCCGAATAAGAGGAATTTCTGATAAGAAGAACTGTTTCTAAGGTCCCCAGTGAATTCTCCTTATTAGGTCGGCCCTGTATAGCAGCCAACCTCCACTGTGGAGACGGCACCATTTCCATTACATATGGCCGTTCTGTGATAACCAGCAAGTAAACTACTGTCTGGGCGACTTTTGTATTCAAAGTATAGTAGTATGAGTCTTCAAAATAAAAACTTAAAAGTGTGATAGAAATACCAGTATTGTTCTTGGATGTAAAGAGCAATAAGCACATGACATCAACTCTTTGAGTCCCAAGAAACGCATCATAAGTTATAGGTTACATCATAGGTTACTGCCTAGAAGCCCAATGAACGCATGATGCGCCGATTTTACTTCTTTACTTCTCTCTTGACTATCCCTTGGGCCTGTGATGCTAAACCCTCTGGGACTCAAAGAGTTAAGGTGCAGCCAAAAACGGTGATGTCATAATGACAGTTTTGGCCCACCCAACATCAGACAGGAGACAGCATTCTGTTATCAGCGTTTATTTACAAACAACAGTGAAACAACAAACAAGCTGTTAGTAAACAATGTATTACTATCAAATGTGGTATTTACAAATGTATGCTGGTGCTGCACATTAATGACAACAACACACTGACAAGGTGTAATTTCTCAAAGCATGGTGTCAATACAAAAAATACATTTAACATACATCCAAGTGCATATGTACGGGTCTGTGCTGCAAAATAA
>CAJHNH020002462.1:102500-107672 GCA_905116865.2 Candidula unifasciata | reverse complement strand
GTCGTCTTTGAAAGACGACAGCGATTCTAGTACTTGCACTTCTCTTTTCCTCTCCCGTTCTTCTCTCTTACCCTCGTCCTTGTCTCGGTTTTTCTGACTCGGTCGTCCTGCCTTACACCCATAGGCACCAGAATATGATGGTTTAGGCACCTTGAGCTCGTTCCTCCCCTCCCCTACAAACGTTTCTAGGGGACAGAGGCTCCCATCCCCACAGCAACCATAAATGGACGCTCTCCTTCTGTAAGGTTAGTTGCGTATCCTTTACAGGACGTTGCAGAACCAATCCTAACAGACCCTGGCTATTGTGTGGTTTTTCTAGGCAAATTTACGTCCAGTAGTTTGCCAATGCTCCTGGACGGTCGGCTTTCTTGATACCACTGTCGAAACCAACGCAAGGCGCAAGGCCTGCAGCTGGGATTGAACCCTGTATCCTATCATTACGAAGCGTTCGCATCGATCTAGCCACAGAACCGACTCTCCTTCTGTAAACATCTCTTTATATATTTTATTATTTCAGATTTATGTATTTTTATTTTACTTGCAATCCTGCACAGATAATTGTTATTATTATTTTTATTATTATTATGCCAACAACAGTCCTGAAATCCCATGCTATAACCATGGAAGACTTTTCTTAAATTTGGCGGGTCTGGGAGTCACCAGGGTGTAGCGGTTAGACGCTTGCCTGCAGTTAGGAAGGTTTGGGTTAGCGACTTGATGGAGCCGTAATTTTAAAAAAAATGACCTGGGTACCCAGGTCCACCCAGCCTTGAGTTGGTACCGGGTATAGTTCTGTAAGGTAAAGGCGACCGGAGTGATGTTGACCATATCAATCGTGCCGACTGGTCTATAAAATATAGGGCTAGCCTTATATGCCCAGTACAGCTAAAAGCGTAGCAAAGGGTCCCTTACTTTTACTTATGGTGGGTCTTGCTATTCGCACTCGCTTATGTCATGGGCTGTTAATACTTCTCACAACAGAACATAACACTATCCTCTGGGAAGACAGAAAGCTGCCAATAATAACAATAATAATGCGCACCTAAACAAGACTCAAGTTCGTTCATCCGTCTATATCCCTTTAAATTCATAAAGGGGCTGTGCGTCCAATAATTTTTTTGTGGATACACCCCTGCTGGCGCTACACATTTTGTTGTGTGTCCCGGTCTTCAGTTTTTAGTCATTGTTGGCGAGTCCGGAATTTGTGTCTTTTTTCTTCTTTATAAATCCCTCCTCTGTCTTTCAGTCGATATTTGTTAAAAGGCATTTTCGCTTCTCATTATATAAAAGACTGGATCCCGAAGTCCGCTTGGGGAGGCCTGTCCGGGGGCTATTATCAATAACACCGGATGTTGTGGGGAGTGCAGCGAACGTGATAGTGCAGACGTTGTGGTCGTCGGCACTTCATATCCAGGTCAGTCGAGGCTGACCGTGTTCAGTAGTTGGACGTCTTTGTGGGACTTTCTAAGGTGACGGTGGGGAATATCAGATGGTCCCTCGCTGGAGGTCAGAGAGTAAGAAAGGGAGGACAGACCAGACAACGTCTTCAATGAATCTGTACTTAAACGGAAGCTTGAGTGTTTCTTTTAAAACCAACACTATTTGCATAAGGTGATAGTTCGTCCTGTCAGGAAATATTACTGGACACAATTCTTGAAAAAAGGAATTACGGGATAACTTTAAAGGACATTAAGATTTCAAGTGGTGAAATTTGATCATGTTTAGGACACGTGCCAGTAGTATTCGTTTCCTCTTCACTAAAAAAGTTACATAAAGCAGCCAAATGGGGTATGAAATTTTGAATCACGTGAAAAAGACATTAGCATCAAGAAATGGCTCAAATTAGTGACCATAATCAGGTTGGCGGGGGAATTCGGCACAAAATAATAATACTCAAAAGCGATGGCAACTGTATGAGATCGCAGAATACACTAAACGATCGTTACACAAATCATTACTATCAGTGTGGAATTGTGAATCATTGTCTGCTAGAGGGGGATGGTGAGTGGATAAGCTATTAGCAAACAGATCTCTCAGTCAGCAAAGCCAGGCTCTTTTCTTTCTGCCTTCTATCTCCCAGTGGAGCATATTCCTTTAGTTAACTGACGGCAGGCCTTTTTGTTTAGTATGGAAAATGGTCCTTCATTTTACTTGTTTTCACTTTATTATAGAACACATTTTTATTTAGTATCCAGAAGCCATGAGTTGTTAACCCTTAGGCTCGGTATTATGGATATCGCAACCTTTGATTCCATGATAAATACCGTAAATCTGGGAGAAATGCGGCTTTTCTGCCTACTTCCGGGAGTAAAACCGCACCACAAGGAGTTCGTCACCCGGTCACCGCGCAATCCGGTTTAGCCAACTACGCTATAGAGCCGGGCTATAGAACACATAAAAAACATCACACTCATACCAGTTGTTACCAGTGCCAAACTTTGGAAATTATCAAAAGCCTATCATGCGTGAAATTACCACTTGTGAGGTGAGATGTCTTAGACTGATTTTCAACCACACCAGGACATCACACCAGCGAGACAAGCTACCACCATCTGAACAATGATCAACCCGGGACTGGTCGCAGAAAACTACGTTCAACCTGTAGGTTATATTAGGGCCCCCGACCCCAGCCGTGGTGGGGTTTTAAAACAAAACACCACTGGATCCCATATCGGGATGGCGACTGATTAATGTCTTGGAAAGCTGCCAGCTGAACCACTCCAGTCTCCCCGTGTCGGTGTCGGGCTCTTTTCAGAGAGAGAGAGAGAGAGAGAGAGAGAGAGAGAGAGAGAGAGAGAGAGAGAGAGAGAAGAGAGAGAGAGAGAGAGAGAGAGAGAGAGAGAGAGAGAGAGAGAACAAGCGAGAGAAAAGGGATATACCAACTGCCCCTAGTAAGCATGCCGTAAAAGGCCAATAACTAGTAATTTTTTTTCGAAGTAGGTATGCATCTGCCTGAGAGGAGAGTAACACCGAGTCTGCACAATAATAAGCCAGATCTGTAAAATAGATACACAGGCAAAACTCAAGTTATGAAACAGGACTGAAGTCAAGCAGTGAGCAAACAATTCCAGTTCCAGTTCCATTCTAGAAAGAAGAGAGAGAGAGAGAGAGAGAGAGAGAGAGAGAGAGAGAGAGAGAGAGAGAGAGAGAGAGAGAGAGAGAGAGAGAGAGAGAGAGAGAGAGAGAGAGAGAAGCACTCGACCACATTTATCCTGCTGTTGACAACAGTCTCTGGTTATGTTTGTGATCTGGTTTATTTGCGCTACTTGCGTAGCTAACATTGGGGTATGCTATTATTGTGTCCGCATGTCCTTCAATCAGTTTCCGTAGTTGACAGCCGGTGAATGCTAAGAAGAAGGGCTATCCGAGACCGAGTGAGAAACGATCCTGTCGAACAGATCGAGGAACGATTGACTGACTGATGTTTAAATCGAGCGACCAACACTCGGCGACACAAAGTGGCCCCACTCGGATGAGAATCACCCGGACACACGTCCCAGAAACCCCATCCAACTCGTAGGTAATATGTATGGCTCCCGACGATAAGCAGGATTAGGCTTTAAAACAAATGTGCGTGCCCACATTGCGACAGGGATTCATGACTGGAGGCCTACTGACTGACGGACGTTCAACCACATCGGGACATCACTTCAAACAGACACCAGGTGACACCATTAGAATGAGGATCACCCGGGGACAGGTTCCAGAAACCCCGTTCAACCCATAGGCTGGGTTATATATATAAATATATTTTTATTACGGCCCCCGGTAACAGCTAGGATTTGAAGGAAAAAAAACACACGGAAAGGTGGGGGGGGGGGGGGGGGGGGGGGGGGGGTGGTTTAAAAAAAAAATTTGCTTTCGAAACTGGAGCGCAGCATCTAGATAACGTGACTAATAAACAGCACATGGCGTTAAATTAATTGATAAGTAGCTCAAATGGTTCGACAACCTCTTTAAAATGCGCTGTACACACACATATATAAACACACACATGTATATATAGTAAACTGTTTAGCAAATATTATAATATATTTATTCGAAAATGAAATATTTTAGTAAATACTGAACAAAAAGTTTGTTTGTTTATTCCACGAATCAACATTCTGGCACACGGATGCAAGCCATAAGTGCTACTATCTACTTCTAACTCAAGCTCGAGTCTGAAGAATCACAGCGCAGTGCACCAACTTGGTTGCACCGGCGAGGATCCTGAAATACTTTGGGTCGATTGTTAACTCGCAATTTTGCCCAGGCAATGCCGTTAGGCTACTCTTTTCGATTTCCAACTGCCAAGGTATTGTTTGACGTGCGAAACAGTACACATGGGCGTCCGATCTCATTACACAGAAACCAGGGGAAATTACTATAAATACACATTAAAAATAATTCAAGCCTTTACCGGGGTTTGAACCTGAGACGACCAGCACTCGAGGCAAACACCATACAGAGTACGCCTAAAGAGTGGAAAGGGGACTCTTAGTTTACTTAATAGTGGATATCGCCGTGTGGGTTCCAGGGCCGCCTTGTAAGGAAAACAAGAATAGACCCACTGCCTGCCCAAAAGCGTGTAGTAAGAGTCGACTAATTGGGAGCTTCCTTCGAAGTCGGAATACAGCTGCCTAAGACACAAGGAACCAGTAGTCTGCATGCAAATTAGTAGACCTGTGAAATGGATGTGCACGCAAAACTCAGTTCCTGGAACAGAACTAAAGTTCAGAAGTGAACGAACAACTAAATTGTTTCGCCGGAGTTGACAGCCGTTGAAAGCGAAGAAGAAGAAGAAGAAGAAGAAGAAGAAGAAGAAGAAGAAGAAGAAGAAGAAGAAGAAGAAGAAGAAGAAGAAGAAGAAGAAGAAGAAGAAGAAGAAGAAGAAGAAGAAGAAGAAGAAGAGGAATAATTTTTTGTTTAGATTTATGTTGCTTTTGTAATATACAGATGTGTCATATGTTGTTAGTTACAGCTACATAGGTCTGTGTTGAGTGTGTTGATGTTATATAAATTGTGCGCCGGTTATAAAAAAGTAAAAGTAAGGACCCTCTTTTAGGCCTTTAAGCGTATAGGGCATATGGTCTAGACCTATATTTGTTATAGACCAATCAGCACAAGATGGGTGATGTGGTCAGCATTACGCCGGCCATATTTACTTTCCGGGACTGTACCCGGTACCCA
>CAJHNH020002462.1:95000-97500 GCA_905116865.2 Candidula unifasciata | reverse complement strand
ACAGATGAGCAGCTCGAAAGTCGCACTGAGCAGCTACTACGACTCCTACTACCACCCAACCACTACTAGTAATACGACTACTACTACTACTACTTCTACTTCTACTACTACTACTACTACTACTACTACTACTACTACTACTACTACTATTACTGCTACTACTTTTGCTGTTGCTGCTGCTGCTACTGCTACAACTACTATTACAACTACTGCTACTACTACTACTACTGCTGCTGCTGGTAGTACTACTACTACTACTACTACGACTACTGCTACAACAATTACTACTACTACTAATACTACAACTACTACTACCACTACTGCTGCGGCTACTACTACTACTACTACTACTACTACTACTACTACTACTACTACTACTACTACTACTACTACTACTACTACTACTACTATTATTATTACTACTACTACTGCAACTACTACTACCACCATTATTACTACTACTATTATAACTACTACTACTAATACTACTACTATTACTACTACTACTACTACTACTACTACTACTACTACTACTACTACTACTACTACTACTACTACTACTACTACTACTACTACTACTACTACTAATGCTGCTGCTGCTACCACTACTAATATTAATTATCCTTCCACTGCTACTATATACTTCCACTGCTATTACTTCTAGACCTTCTGATTCCTCTACCACTTCTGTTATTACTACTAGTATGACGACTACTACTACTGCTACTGAGGCTGCTTATGCTTCCACTACTGATACAACTAATACAACTGTGAGTGCTGCCTCGGTTACTGTTGCTGATGCTGCTGTCAATGGCTTCTTGCTAAACTTTGGAAAACAACGCACCCTGGCCTCGGTTATTTGGTTATTAGAGGGCTAGTTTGATTTAGATAATAGAGGATCACTTTAATTACCCACTGATATCTTCTCCATAAGTAACCCAGTGTCACGTAACAGACAAAGCCACCCCTTCGTCTTGGACTATTCTTGATCTTGACACCTCTATGTAAACGAGGCACGGTCCAAATGTGGGCCTGCCTCTATAGGTGTATAGTCTATCTTTTATATTTACGCTTCCTTATGTCAAAGTAAGTGTTCCTGAATGCTCTAAATCTTTTTAAGAGCTACAGTTTCTAGCTTACAGTTGTAGATGAGTGATTCATTATAATATTGCTTACATTCCTATGGGCACATCATCACACACCTGGGCGCGTATTATTCTCCCCCCCCCCCCGCCCCGCTTTCTTCGGGAGAGACGCTAAGATTCCCACGATTCTAAGCTTAGCGTTCACAGAGACCAGACGTTTTATGCTTTGGCTCTAACTGTGCAAAATATAGGAGCAGTTGCTGTCCAGGACATTTCAAAGGCTTGGGATGTTATTTCCGTGCAGGACAGGCAGTTAATCACAGTCAACAAAGCCACCAGCATAGTTACAACAAGCAGCCACAAGATAGCACCATGGGTCCTGTCGACAGCTTTGTCCAGTCGGCCAGGTAGTGACCAGTGTTTCCAGTGAGAGAGATCCATCCCAAGAGAGCTACCTGGAAAAGCCCGAGGTTGCCTGCCATTTGCAGTGATAAATATTTGTGCCAAATTAACTCTCATACAAAGTCTATGTTTTCGAACAGAATCAGACTATCTTATTCAGCTTGATATATCCAATGTGCAGTTTCTGAGATGCGGAGGAACAGACCATTCCAGGGACTTTGTCCCAACCGTCCCAGTTCGTGTAGTGGAGGTGTTTCTGTGGACCAGACCTGCGGGAAGATAAGTTTATCATTACTCAGTGCCAGGTTCCTGGATTCACTATCCTCACATGTGCCACGATGAACTTGACTGCTACTGTAAACAAACTCTTGTTCTGGTTATATTTGAATTGTCTTTGCCTCCTCAGTGTTATTAATTATATTGAATTCTTTTGCCTTATCCTTGTAGTGGTTATACTGATTACAAGTTGCTCCTGGAGATATTTTATGTTCTGTAGTTCCATAATTTGCGTCGCCTCACCCCTGAAGTAGGTTGGATGTTCATTGAAACTGTGGAATTCCGCCTAGACCATTGTCAGACTGCTATTTGGTTTATCAGGGAAAACCCTTACCAAGGCACGTGACACCAGCAGTATGTGACACCCAGTCTCTCCTTTAGATAATTTAACCAGAATCTGATTCTAGTACACGAAATCCATGCTTTATGAAAATATGTAAACACATCTTACTGAGCAAGAGGAATTAAACTAACCGGATACGCCGTGTCTTCAGTGAGCGATACTTATTCAATACCTATGCAGAATTGCAGAGACAAATGCTGGCTTTCGTGACTAACTGCTTGCATCAATAGTGGGCTACAATTTTGGTGGAAGACTGTTAGTGTTGGCAATCTGACGCTGCTATATTTATTTACCAGGAAACTTTTTCACATTCATTAATTGGTGCATATATATATATATATGTATATAAAGTACAGCTTTGGGCGAGAACTATACACATTCTAGTTAATCAATA
>CAJHNH020002462.1:87500-90000 GCA_905116865.2 Candidula unifasciata | reverse complement strand
TACATACATACATACATACATACATACATACATACATACATACATACATACATACATACATACATACATACATACATACCTCATACATACATACAGACTCTTCTGCGTCCTCAACATTTCTGGTTTTGGCGTCCGCCCTCAGCCTCGAACCCAAAAGCATCATCGTGTTCTTTGATACATTCAGGAATCTTACAAAAGCATTTAGTTTACTTTGGGATATTACCTTTTTGTTCTCGTGACACATTTCAGTATTCTCCTTCCTATGAATTCTCTCTCCCCCCCCCCCCACCCATTTTTACCCTTTTCCCTCTTGCCTTTTTTCTAATAAAGAAACCTAAAAGTAGCTGCAAATCAATTCTACGGTAAAGAGGATGCGGTCTCTCGTTCAATGTGGAGAATTAAATAAACAGTTTAATCATTATCGTTGTCACCAATGTTATCTTCATCTCCTTTCAACACAATGTTTCAGAGATCGTTGCCTGTTATCCTGTGGGTAACTGGATCACAGCTACCAGATTGGAGACACTCTGCTTTGGTATCATAAACCAACAGCCGAGTCTCAGAACTTGCCACAGAGTCAGTCGAATCTTTGAAGCCACTGAAAACTTCTTACTCTAGCGACATCTTCCTTTTCTTCTTTCTTTTACTGCTTGTTATTCGCCATTTGAGCATAAGACATGAATTAATTCAGACCAAATTCCTTCTTTCGTTTGTCATTAGTAGCAGCGAACTTCATGTCCATTCCATATTCACCACAGCCTATAATATACTTCTTCTTGTATCTACAGTTTTCCCTCTGCGTCGTTTGAATTGTCGGTTAAAGTTGGAGAGAAAATTGGGGGTGGGGGGGGGGGGGGGGGGGGGAGGGGGAAAAAGGGGGAGGGGAGTCTAGCTATACCAGTAATCGATTCTACCAATGTTCATTAAGCCCAATACTGACGTCTTTGTATAATTTATTATTTCTCTGAAATTTTTTTTGTGTCCCCTCTTCCCCCCTTTTTTTTCCAACTCCGCTTCATTGATTCTTTCATACACATTTTCTTTACTACCGATTTGACATTAGAGTTTAATACCTTTTCCTCTTCACAATAATTGTATTTATTAGTTTATTGTTATGGTAAGTAACGCCATCCGTATTTTACAAGTCTATGATGAGCCTAAAACTTAATTGTACAGTAATTAGGATTGTCCAACCGGATGTTGAGCGGCTAGACGCTCGTCTGCGGCTCGGAAGGTCATGGGTTCAATCCCTGGTGGAGCCGGACTGTTTTCAAAAATGACCTTGGCTCCCAGGTCGACCCAGCCCTGAGTGGGAACCGGGTGCAATCCGGACCACATCACCTATCTAGTACCGCTGGTCTATTAAATATAGGTCTAGCCCTATATACCCAATACGCCTGAAAGGCGTGGAAAGGGGTTGTTAAAAGTAAAAGAAAAGTGATTTTTGTACAGTAATTTAGCATGCACACACGGATGAAAGTTGCTTCTCTGTGTCTTTTCATGTGATTACATCATATTATGTTATAAGAAGCCATGAGAATCACAGCCAATGTGGATGGCGAGTGCGATTAGCAAGATCCCTTCGCGTTAAGAAAAGCCTTTCAAAATCAGGCGCCCAGCTCTGAATTAAAAGTCGTGAGCATCGACTTGGGGCTCGGTCTCTCTCGGCAGAACGGCTATCCGCCTGCCGAGAGCATCGCACAGAGTACGAACTCCATAGCTCAGGCGACGAACCCAGATATGTCCGTAAAAGTGGCGCTTTTGAACTGAAGGGCGTAGCCGTGGAGCGAACCCATGACTTCCAGAGCGCAAGGCAACCGGCTTGACCACTTCGCCACGGAGGCCTGCCGCTCGGCTCCAGACTTATCTGTAATAATTGTGTTGTTTTTTTTTTTTTTTTTTCATCCTTTGTGTTAAATATCATTCAAATGTTCGGAAAGTAAAACACACGATTTCCCTAGTGTCAGTCAAACAATTCAGCAGCCATTTCTAATTAGAAATGATAAGGAACATTGATTACTAGGACGCATAACATGTTCGTAGTAGTAGTTTTTACCCCACTGGGACATCACACAAGCGATATATACCCGATTACACTAAGTACCACCATGTGGATGAGGATCACCCGTGGAGAGGTCCCTGAAACCGCGTTCAGCCATTAGGTCATATTTATGGCCGGGCTATATTGCGGCCCCTGGCAAGTGCCAGGATGGGGCTTAAAAATAACGACAAAATGCATTTCACAAGGAAATGGCTGGATGACTGACTGACTGACTTTCTACCCCACCAAGACATCACACAAGCGACAAATACCCGATGACACAATGTGCCACCATGTGAATTAGGATCACCGTGGAGAGGTCCCAGAAACCGCGTTCAGCCATTAGGTCATATTTATAGCCAGGCTATATTGCGGCCCCTGGCAAGTGCCATGGTGGGGCTTCAAAAAACGAAAAATTTCATCCAAAAAAGGACAGTGGATTGTACTTGTAAAAATCGT
>CAJHNH020002462.1:77500-80000 GCA_905116865.2 Candidula unifasciata | reverse complement strand
GGAATCTTAACATATTGTAGAGAGTAACATTTACTTCATCAGAAAAGAAAACTAACGGAAAATACTTTTTTGTTTTATGTTATCTATTACCTTTTACAACATTCGATGAATGGTGATTGGAATGTCTAACTGATTTCGCCTGAATGTTTTAACTTTTTTTTTTTTTTTGCGAGGCAGCAGCCCCAAGTACTGTAGTCTGTTCAGGAAGTCATGACACAATTTAGGTAGGTAAGTACTTGTACCCTATCAGAACATCACACAAGCGATAAACACCAGGTGACACGAAGTGCCACCATGCCGATGAGGATCACCCGTGGAGAAGTCCCAGAAACCCCTTTCAGCCTTTGAGGCATATTTATGGCCCGGCTATATTCAGCGCCACCGGCAAAAGCCAGGATGGGACTTCGACTAACACACACAAAATGCATACCACACGGGGATACTGGGATAATGTACTGACACAATTTAAAGTTTTATGTAAGTTGTTGAAATTCGGTAAACAAATTATTAGTTAAACAAAGATTAACGGAATTAACATTTTTTTTTAGAAAACAGAAGCACCTCTGCAATTTTAAATTATACAATTATGAGAAATATAAGGCTACTTGCAAAAACTAATCGCGTTGATACGTATAAGAGTTTTCGAGATATTTGTTAAATTTTATGCTATGACTTCTGAAACGCACTAGCCGAAGAAATGGACAAGTACGCATTTCCACAAAAGCATGCATAGCTGTATGCATAAGTCAGTTAAATGCCCCAGAAAACCCTGACTTTGGAAACATCCATGTTTATATTTTGTGATTTTATAGAATAATGCTTAAAATACCTTGGACAAACAAAAAGAGCAGCCAAGAGGTTTTGAAAGTGGCGGTAGCCCGAAGACAACTTATCACATACATCAGACGGAGACAGTCATCATTATTTCGGCCTTGTTATGAGAAGATGGAAAATGGAACATGTTGTGACCACTGGAAAGATCTGTGGAAGGAGGGTTAGAGTAAGACAACGAGAGAAGATTCTTGACAGTCTTGTTGCATGGTATGGAGGTGTGTCAGCACACCGCAGGAGTTTGCGGATTGTGGCATAATCACCCACGCCAGTCAAAAGGCACATGATGATGATATTTACTAAAAATGGTGTAGTACATACAGAAAAATTTTGTCCAAGCGGGTAAGGACAATGACAAACATTCATTTCGCCTCGAAAATATATTAGACTCTCTGTCATGCTTAGGTAGGAGGTTCTTTCCTTGAAAAAAAAAAAAAACACCGTCACATTCAGCCAGCATCCTTGAAGGGGGAGCTTTAGGTTATAATTGTGACTAGGTTATTTGCCCCACATAAAATAGCTTTGCACTGCACGCCACCAAGAGCCCTGAAAAGGACCCCTACTTGTTGATGTGATCAAAGGAGACAGACTGAAATACAGTCCCGACCGCGGCGACGTCGTCTATCGGCAAGCCAATGGGCGTCTCGGTCGCGAATACATTGTCATGCCTTCTCACTGATTGTTTATATAAGCATTGGCATATTAGACATGTAATGCTCAACACCCATTTTTACAGACCGGTAAACCTTCGGTAGGTGATCTGGCCAAAATGACGTCGGTAATGAGAAATGTGTTGGCATCTGTGGCTTATGCGTTGCAAAGGCGCTTCGTAATGCCAGGGTGCCGAGTTCAATCACAGCTGTTGGCGATTTATCTTGCATTGGTTTCTACAGTTGTATCAAGAGATGACCGATCAGCATCAATGGCAAACTACTCAAAGTAAAATATGCCTAGTAAGACAACAGGCACGAAACAAGACAAAAAACAACAATACTGTGGTTGATGTTGCACCGTCCTGTAAAGGATACGCAACTAACTTAAAAAAGTAATATGCTAGCTCTGTAATTTCTATAGATCAGTTGGAACATGTGTGACTGGATGTGGTCAGTGAAAACCGGTAGCAGTCTTTATTTCACACAGCATATACTAGTACAATTGTTAGACTATGTATGCCTCTACTTTTAGCAGGAGCATCCCAGGGAAGGGCACTCACTTGCCCTTACAATCTGAAAAGGTTGCTGAAGGCTGAGGGCATAGACTAAAGTCATGTGATGTGGAAAGCAAGATGAAACTACCACATTATTCTCCCAAGAAACAAATTATGGAAAGAAAAGTACACGAGGCGGGAGAGCTGGCCAGAGACAGAGTTTCTTTCATGTAGACAGTGATGAGAGCGACGTTCTGTAAACTACATGCTACATAGTCATGATCACTATCATGATTACGATACTTCGGATAGTTTTTTTTTTTTTACTGTTTACTGGTCAAAGGGGCTTCCCAATAGTGACCAATAGGCCGGTCGTTGGATGTGCTTGCAACGCGTTACAGTGATTCGCCTGCGCACTCGAGTGGTTAGGTTTGTATGTTATACATACATACATACATACATACATACATACATACATACATACATACATACATACATACATACATACATACATACATACAT
>CAJHNH020002462.1:0-72500 GCA_905116865.2 Candidula unifasciata | reverse complement strand
TTACAAGTGAAATTGGAAGGTACAAAGAACCAGGGGGAAGTGACGTCACCACTATTTGTTCACGAAGAGAGGGACGAAGCACAATAATGGCTGTCTAAAAAATGTAGCGGAGACAATAGGACAGACAGTAGGAGTCTCCTTTTCAATTTGCTGTTCATTTCTTCAGGAGACGCCACACATCAGCATATAGACAATATCAAACAACGCCAGCTCCCCACTCCGGCGCCAGTGCAACCCAGTCCACCAGCCACACGACAATGCGTCCAGGTTAAGAGTCAATTGAGGTCCAGAGCGCTAGTCCACAGCGGAAGACGTTGCCCACTTACGGGCACCTGTCTCTTAGAAGCATCTTGTCCTATCGACACAGACCTAACACTGAACCTCTAACACTAACTACTCAGTATTGTGTTAGAATAGAGATCGCAGATTAAAGAATGTCAATATTGTAAAAACTAATTACTTCTTGACGTCACAATGACGTTAAGAACCAGTTTTTCTTTTCCCCAGATCAGTTCTTTTCATTATAAGTTTTTCTTTATGCAGTATCTTTCTGCATAACCATCATCTTCCTTTTATCGTCTTGGCTGTTATAACCAATAAAATAGTTTTTATTGTATACGCATTCACGTGTTTTTCTATCGATTTATCAGTCACGCCATAGGGCTGATTTTAGTGTGGGCTTGTTTACCACTTGTTTACCACTCTTCTGTAAATTACAACTGTATCCAGTATGTAAAATACATGTACTTTCATGTGTGCAAACTGAAGAACCATCATGTCAGACACACAACACACTTGATAACTTGAACGTAAGCCACCCAGTTGCAGCTCCCAGTTGCAGCTTCATTCCACAAAAGCTTCCTGATGTTCCCCTTGAAGGTTCGCCTACGGGAAACTTAGCTACTCCATATCTACATTCAAAAGATCTTCGTTCCATGTAGAATTTCGTCAAACTTACTTCTTCCAACCCTCCCAAACCATGTTTTTGGAGCTAGATCTAGTTGTTAACACATTTTCATGTTTTGAATTTCCCTCCTCTTGGTTGCCATGTAGCAACCGCGGGGGGAGCGCATGCGTGCATTGTATCAGCAATTCTTTTGTGGGCCGTGTCATAAACGTTCGTGCATTGCGCGAGCTGCAGGTTTTCTCACACGTGTTGTGGATCAGCTGATAGCGCGCGTCGGACTCACCATAGAAAGGTGACTGAGAGAAGACGGAACAAACCAAAACTCTAGAAATAATATGTGTGTTTATTTTTAATATTGATGCTTAATAGTGTGTTTTAATTCCTATATTGTAAATCGATAATTCGTTGTCGACTGCAAGAAGGTTTATATTCACAGAAAACAACTTTTCGCTCGTTTCTCCGGTTTCTGCCATTGAAACACGGTTAGGATGAAGCTGAGACTATGGTACGCTACACACGTATCAATAAAGTAATAAGAGAAGGTACAGCTGATTTCAAATATGTCAGAAGACATTACTAGAGAAAACAAAACAGAAATGAAATGTTGTTCCACGTAACCTGATATCCGATTTAAATAACAGTATTAGCCTATTGCATTTAAAAGTACATTGATAAATGAAGGCATTGGCGTGTTTTTATCGCCATTGTTAAAAGTAGTATAATAAATATTATTGTACTGTAATAATAATTAGAGCAATATGTTTGGTTTCAGATAAAGGAGATTCAAACTTAGAATCAAATGTGTATTACGCTTTTGTTAGCCACGACGAGCACTAGTCCGGAATTTAGCCTCTTATACTGCAAATAAATTAAAATCTTTCAAAATGTCTGAAAGCTCTGGCAGACTATAACAGTTACACAACAATAACACAACAGATCACCTAAACTGCAATCAGGAAGAGAAAAGTCACCTAAAACAAACTGATGGGAAAAAGAAATAATTTGTATGCAGTACTATTATTGCTTCTTTGAACATTAAATATGATTAATGGAGAATAGAAACCCGAACTGTTTTGTTTCCTCTAGTTCAGATTTATCCCGGATTTGAGAACTCTTTTCTTGCAGATTTTCTTATGATTTCCTTTTCTTTAACGAAACGTTTTAAGATCACTTTTAGTCTTCTGCGTTATACACAACACACAAATGTAAACACAATGGACGATCAATTGATTCGACAATCTCCTTTGTCCTTCGCTGGAGGCTTTAATTTCTTTTTTTTTTTCATATAGCAGCTCTTTCCTTTTATATAATTACCTGAGTGGGATTTTGTTTAATTTAACTTGGGAACGCCGCCTATTCTGTTATCTGTAATCACTTCTGTGACTTAATTCAGCATTTTGTAGGCACATTTAACTCCCTTCTTCTCATCCCTGGGGCTCGACCAGGGCCGTTATAATGGCGCTTGTTTGCCTAGTGGCGGGCCCAGCGGTTTCTGCTACCCCGAGAAGACGTGGCTGCTCTCATTTCGTCATAATAGCATTTGATGTTCATCTCCTCGTAACCAGATCCACGAGTCAGAGGCTGGAGACGACGAGACAAACAGCAGGTGCTTCCAGCAACTAATACGCTACGGTCTTGGGCGCTTCTCGCCGCATGCACCCAGTGCTCGGCTTAAACACGCCAAAACTAATCTGGGTTATTAATTGTTCCCCTGTTTTATCACGGTTCGGTCCCTTAGTATAGCCGGAAAGACTTTGGGTTTGAGAGTGGTGATAACCAGCAGAAGCGGAAGAACAAATAAACATGGTTATTGCCGGTTTGTTTACACTGTCTTTGTTGTTTTCGTGAAAGGAGATGTACTTTCGAATTTCCTCACACAGATACGCACATACATAGGCAAACGCTTGCCCTATATATACGACATAAACACACATACCTATATACAGACAAATACAGTAGAAGCCGTATACGTACTTATTCCCTTCCTGATCCTTTATTCCGTTACTGATCCTTCGAAGTATACCAAACAGTACGTATACCTAACGCATTTTCCGTAAGAAATAAATAAAGAATGATTAATCTGTTGTCATGAAAATAAATCAGATTGTTTTTGCCGTATTATATATTCATGGGGTTGTAGATAATGATATATACTGTCTGTTACTAAAATATATAAATACCAAAGAAATAAAGTAAAATAAATGAAAAAAACCTTTTTACTTTGCCGAAAGGAGCCGAGTATCGAAAGGATGGTGCTGAGAAGGGACAAGGAGGCGGTAATGATATTGTTTAGAAGGAGAGTACCATTAGGTTAGGCTCACGTAAATATCCCCAAACAAAGTAGGTCACTTTTCATTCACAAGTTTGTTGGGATGGTCGACTTTTGTTAATGTTACGAGCGTGTCCCGCTCATTTGTTTGCTTCCTGCGTTGTCTTGCATTTACGTTTTCATTCCCAGAAAGAAAATGCCCGTGACATAGGCTGTGGGAGTTGTGTTAGGGCCAAGTTCTCCATGTTCTAGAGTGTTGAAAGCGCTGGCGTGCTGAAATATATAACATGTGATATCAAGAACATCGCGAAACACCCCTCTGACTTTGTGCGAAGGAACTATCATTTAGAAGAGAGCTAGTGTGTATATTGGCGGGGCCTGTGGAGACTAACGTTAGGTGTTCCTACTTTTGCAGTAAAACTTCAGGAATCTCATTCTGGTATGTCTTTTCTCTTTCTGTCTCTTCTCACTAGATAGACTTGGCTGAGGCTCACCATGGGTGACTTTTACTATAAATCTCTATAATAAACTTTGCTTTTGCTTTTTGCCTAAAGTCAGTCAGTCAGTAGCATATTCTTTTGCAGAACCTTGCTCCCATAACAACTCTCTAGAAAACTTATCGATCACAAGCAAGATGTCCCGCCTCTGATACACCCATTTGGATATCATCCGCCAATCCTGCACCCATCTTCTCTTTGGCCTTCCTCTTTCTCTCTTCCCAGGTATATACCCCTCCATTATTGTTCTCTCCTAAATTTCATGACGTTTCATTAGACCAAAATATTTCAATTCGTCTTTAATAGCCAACCTTCTTCAATATTCAGTTCTTCAAGTATAGATGCATTTGTTCTTTCTGCTTAGACCTTTCCTGAAA
The DNA here is from genome assembly GCA_905116865.2 of Candidula unifasciata. Taxonomy (NCBI): domain Eukaryota; kingdom Metazoa; phylum Mollusca; class Gastropoda; order Stylommatophora; family Geomitridae; genus Candidula; species Candidula unifasciata. Next base: position 68,450 of record CAJHNH020002462.1, on the reverse strand, counting down.
TGTGGCATTCTCTGACCATCCAGACAATATAATTATGACTTTCCCTGCTTTCCCTGCAAATTCATTTACATCTACCAGTCGCTTTGTCTTTGTTGCGGTATCTGGACTAATTTTGACTCATGTGGGTGAAAAAAAAAAACAGAGGTCGTATACCAAGCACAAGTTTTCATGTCTAAACAGGACGTATACCAAGTTGGACTTATACCATTGCAAACGTCTACCGAGGTACCACTGTAGTTTCTTCATATATATATGCATATATAATATACTTGGTTAACTCGCCTTGTTTTAAAAAGCACCTTTTTTGCTAGCTAAGAATTTTAAAAAAAAAGGTTGTTGCGTATCCTCTAGAGGACGTTGCAGAACCAACCCTAACAGCCCCTGGCTGTTGTGTGGTTTCTCTAGGCAAATTTACGTCCAGTAGTTTGCCATTGCTTACTGGACGGTCGGCTTTCTTGATACCACTGTCGAAACCAACGCAAGGCGCATTGCCCGCAGCTGGAATCGAACCTGGCATCCCGGCATTACGAAGCGAAGTGTTCGCATCGACTTAGCCACAGAGCCGACAGCTAAGAATTAAGGAACTTTAAAATACGCAAGTGCAAGGACATGCACTGGTTACTCATATATTTCACTGTGAGAAAAGCAGCATGCTGAAGGATAAAAAAGCTACGCTGCTCTTTCTATTCTTTGCTTGGTGTTGTTGTTGTTGTTGTTGTTGTTGAAGGGGGAGGTTGGATAACAACGACGACAACAAGAACTACAATAATCAAAAACACTACAACCACCAACAACAATAAATTGCATTATATCAACTTCTCTTCCTTTTCAGGATGTAATTTTTCGTTTTTTGAAGCCCTACTCTGGCTTTTGCCAGGGGCCGCAATATGGCCTGGCCATGAATATGGCCTGAGGGCTGAACGCGGTTTCTGGGACCTCTTTACGGTGATCCTCACCAGCATGGTGGCACATTGTGTCATCGGGTGTTTGTCGCTTGTGTGATGTCCTGGTGGGGTAGACAGTCAGTCAGTCAGGCAACAACAATAAAAACAAGGAATATGAAAGAGATTGGGTCTTCTATACATATTTATTTGCAAGATTTTTTCCCCCAGTGCCAGCGCAATTACAATTGGTTTTTAAACAAAAAATTGTTTTATCTGACTTTCCGCTCATTTGACCTTCTATCTCTATTTCTTCAGCGATCTTTAGCTATGCGCCTAATCCATTGTGGGCCATAAACTGGGATGTCATCTCGAGGTCTCTTAGGTTTTTCGTGGGTTCCCGGGGTCCACTGTAGGAAAAACCAGAATAGACTCACTGCTTCCCCAACAAGCATGTCGTAAGAGTGGACTAACTGGTTGTTTCCCTTTGAAGACAAAGTACCTCTGCCTGAGAGGCAAAGAACCAACAGTCTTTATACAAATAAGTCAGATCTGTGAAATAGATGTGCACGCTACATTCAGGTTCTGAAGCAAGTCTAAAGACCAGAGGTGGAAGAACAACCAGAACTTTCTGCTGGAGTTTACAGCCTCTGAACGCGAAGAAGAAGAAGATGTCAGGTCGACTGGAGGTTGGCCACTTGCTGCTCCGCAGTTCCCAAAATTACCTCTGTCCAAAGTCATTATCATTGAGTTCAGTATCCAAACTGAAGGTGTGTTGTAATGTCTGTCCAGAATATTTGTCTCTGAAATGTCGTATGGTTTCACCAGCAACATTGCGTTGGGGAGGGGGGGGCAAGGAATAGACCCACTGCTTCTTAACAGGCAAGTTATACAAGGCAGCTAATTAAGGATTTGCACACAACACACCTACGGCCCTTCCCATGGAAAAGGTAGAAGTATCAGAAGACCGAAAACTCATATGGGCTAATTCCATTCCATATTCTTCATGTTTTCCACATTTATATGTGGTTATCTTCCTCTTGCACGCTTTCCTATTTTTATTTTTTTTTTTTTCAGCATATATTGTATTTTCCTCGCGCACTCTGCAATTTCCTTTAAAATAATCTTTGCCTTCATTTAAAACGCTTTTCCTTTAACATGTCCGGTTTCTTCCTCAATAAGTTTCACCCGGCGGCATTTATTTTTGTCTTCCAATAAAATCTTCCATTTTAACACACACAGACACACACACACACATGCAGACACACATACACTCACAACATAGACACAGAGCCTTTCTCTAAATCGTTACTCCTCCAATATATATATATATATATATATATATATATATTATATCTATTATAAATATATATATATATATATATATATGATATATATGCTGTTTTTTCTAACACGATGTTTCTTTAAAAATATCTCCTTTTTTGTCCCTTGGTCCTCCTCTTGCACGCTTTCATTTGAATATTATTTCTGTCCCCCTCTTACACGTTTCCCGTGTGTAATTTAGTGCCAGTTTTTCGATGTACAACACAACTCTTAATATGAGTATTCCACTCCCTTAACTAGAGTCACAAAGATCACTCGCGATTGCCCTACATGTTCTTTGCTGTACCACCATCGTTTAATTACAGTTTGACAACTATCTCAATTTTTTTTTTTGTGCAGCTTAACGAAGGGGAATGTGTGCAGTTGATATGTGAGTCCATGTACTTTGTGTTACGACCCGTGACCATCGCAATGTTTATCTGGCCCGCATATATTTACTGTGTCCACATACGTGCCAGACAGTCAACTGGCAAGTCAGACATGTGTGATACGTCAGTTATTTTGTGTATTCTCGTTCGTATTTGTGGTATAACAGATTTATGTAACGTACTGATGAAGGCTCTATAGCCGCAACGGTCATCTTGTCGTTTATGTTTTTAATATTGTGATGCTAGCTGGTTCTACTTTTAGTTTGGTTTAACATCTGTTAATATTACCACAGTCAAGATATCTTAGTCATACAATGTCGGACGCAATGTTTTTCTTTTATTTATTTTTAAAGCTCCATCCTGGCTGTTGCAAGGGCCCTAATATAACCCAACGGGATTTTTAGGACCTTTCAAGGGATCCTCATCCGAATTGTGGCACTTTGTGTCATTTGGTGTTTATCGCTCGGCGTGATGTCCTGGATCGGTTGAACGTCATCATCCACCGTCAAGAAGCAACGAAATTTTCTTTCTTTACACTTGCCGCAGTGCGGGTCAGACCCTGGTATTTTGAGGATTGACATATACGTCAAGTGTCAACGGCTGTTGTCCAGTCATACTAAACATTATGTTTTTGCGTGGGTTCTATGGTCCAGTTTTTGGGACAAACAGAAAAGATCCACTGCCCCCTAACAATCCTATCATAAAAGTTGACTAATTAGAGGTGATTCCTTCGAAGTCGGAGCTCATCTGCCTGAGAAGTGAGAAACCATCAGTCTGCATACAACAAAACCAGATCTGTAAAACGGACGTGCTCACTAAATTTAAGTTCTAGAACAACCATAACTTTCTACATAGTTTACAGTCAGTGAACGCCAACAAAAAATATCGACAAAAATGATCTATACCTACCAGCATACCGCTCTGAGAACTGAAATATGAAATTTGAAATTTTCAAAAGAATTGAAGTATCAATCTCTTCTATTGACCAGCCAGTCATTGTTGTATCTCTTACCCGATATACAGCGAGCCACCACGGCGTAGCGGTTATATCTTCCGCTGCTGGTCTGAATGTGGTGGAATCAAATCCGCATCGTGTGGGATTTCCCCCCCCCCCCCCCCCCTCCGCCTCCTAACAAGGACCTTGGCTCCCATGTCGCCCTTATCTAAAGACTAAGTAAAATAATGGGAAGTAAAGTGCCCGGGTGTAATGCTGACCACACAAAGAGTACCTACAGGTCGATAGGTCTAGCCGTTTTTCTCCCCGTTAAACAAATGTACCGGTCATCATTATCTTCGTAATCATCATCAGCATCGTCGACGTCATCATCAACATCAACAACATCATCGTCCTCATAAACCCCTTCTGCCGTTGAGCGTAGTGGGAGGGAATTATTTGCGATCTAGTGCACGCTGGCTGGCACTAGCTAATTCCATGCCATAAAGGCGTAGAGTGTCATTAATGTCGTCGTTCGATATTTTTCGCGTCCGCCCTCTTGATCTTGTAGCTGATCTTCTCAGATGTAGTCCCTGTGAGTTTATTCGGTCTTGCTGCTTTCTAACGAGATGACGAAACTAATTGATCTGCTGTTTCTCGATGAATCTAGTACAAGGTGTCTTCATACAATCTGTCTGAAAGCATCTTTATTCACTAGATTTCGGGTGCGCTGGAACTCACATGTAAAGTGTTTTTTAAAAAAAAAAATTAACAGGCGATGGTGCTCAACACAAAGTGTCAATTTCACAAGTATTACAAAAGTAAAAATGATGCCTAAAAAGGTGCAGGTACTGCGTACCGCCAGAAAGAAGCCCTTGGCCCTACACTATATATTCAATACACTTAAGGGCGTGGAAAACGTCCTTTACTTTACTCTACCGCGATATGTAGAAATGGCTGTAAACGCCAGGTCGTATCAGGCCATTTAAACAATGTGGATGCACCCTGACAAGGCATCCACAATTAAAAGTATACCAAACAACAGGCTAATTTTTAAGATGATAATTTTGTATGGCCCTGGAATGGTGTTAAAAATATGAATATGGCTTTTGGTAGCAAAAAAGATCCCCAGTCCTGATCTGCAGTGACCTCAACATAAGCATCTATATCTTCTTAGGTGGGATTTCTAGGAAATGAATGAAATATTGGAATTATTCCAAAGGTTTAAAGCACTAGTGATTACCCCAGTGATGAGTTAACCTCTTTTGTATCTCTTAAGAAAGAAAATAGGGACTTTTAGCTGAAATGCTATAGAAAGATTCTCATGGACAAAGAAGAGAATAAAAACTGACATTTCAACAGATCTGAACATTAAGGAAGAATGGCTAATAAACAGCTTCTTGTCTCAGAAACCGAAATTGTTTGGTCACCTCACGCGCCATGGTGGAATTGGGGTGGGGGGGGGGGGAGGGGATGACAGAAGGCATAGAATCCGGAAGCAGGGGCGGGGGCTGACCAGCACGAAGATGGGGACAGGATGTGACTCCTTGAATATGAAAGTTCACGAGGCGAGAGACAGAGTTTCTTTCAGGAAGACCATGATGAGAGTGACGTTCTGAAAAAGACCTGCTACATGATGATGATCCCTAAACCTGTGTCTGCAACGACCTCTCTCTCTCTCTCTCTCTCTCTCTCTCTCTCTCTCTCTCTCTCTCTCTCTCTCTCTCGCTGTCTCGCTCTCTCGCTCTCTCTCTCTCTCTCTCTCGCTCTCTCTTTCTTTCTCTCTCGCTCTCTCTCTTTCTCTCCCTCTCTTTGCCTCACACACACAAACGCGCGCACACACACACATACATCAGCACGATGAACTCAGAATGAACATTTAGAGCCCATCGCACCGTAATAATTTAATTAAATCTGTAGGAAACCTTTGCATCATTTCCTGTTGCACAATAATGCTATCTTCAGGATGGAAAACGTTTACGCACACAGTTTAAGGCCAAGCTAAACTAAAAGTAACCAGAATGCAGTAACAATTTTATTTCTGTGCCATCTCTACACAGAGTAATACTGTCGCCTCTGTAAGTATAACAACGTAATGCCCGAATCTCCTCAACATTATTAGGCCTGAAAACCATGACTTTATTTAAAAAAAAAAAAAAGGCCATACAGCCGAAAGGGAATCGCCGTGGCTTTGGTGGCTGGACACCAGCCTGTGGATCGGAAGGTCGAGGGTTCGCGCCCTGTCGAAGAGGGATTATTTTTCCTTCTAAAAAATCACCTTGATTCCTATGTTAACCCAGCCTGGAGTGGGTACCAGATGGAGTCCTGGAAAATAAAGGCGGCCGGCGTGATGCTGACCACATCACCCACCAACTGCCGATTGGTCTATAAAAACAAATGCCTAGCCCTCTATCCCAATGCGCCTAAGGCGTAGAAAAGGGACCTTGACTTACTCTTTTTACTTTTAAAACCAAGAGGACATTCAACTTCTGACTACCAAATAGTCTAAAAAAGTGGTAAGCTCTTTAACGACCTGAGTGGGCCTCAGACAGTCGGCAAAAAATCGGTTTTTACTCTGACGGACATTGTTCTTGACAAGTTCTTAAAAGGAAACATAGCTTTCAAAAAATTGTAATCGGTCGTCCTGCTGCAGATTTTTGGCTCTTTTGACTTATGAGTTTGCCGACCACTGGTCTAGCCAGAATTATTGGGCTTAGAGACTAATTGCAGCGTGGTGGGTGAGATGATCAGCCTCATGCCGGTCGCCTTTACTTCCCAGAACTGTACTGGTACCCACTCAAGGCTAGCTGCGTCCGTCACCACACCACATCGGCTACACGTCAGTGTGCGTCCTTTTTAACTGGGAAATGGGAGAGGGAAAATATGGAAAACATGATGAAGGAAAAATAACAAATTCTATGTTTCGTTTTGATCGATCTTTCATTGTTATCGCTGGTGTGTTGGGAAATAAACAGACGGCCAGACTGGCTGGCTCTGCACAACTTGGTGGAATACTGATACATGATAAGGCAGACGTAGTTAGTGCCTTGTGGAAGAGCGTGTACAGTTCGGAGGAGTAGATGGATCACCACAGTCTGGTGAGACTGATGCAAAAAGGGGGGGGGGAAGGGGGGGGAGTGACGAGATGTTCTTATAGATCCTCGAGGCTCAGAGGAAAGGCAAGACAGACGTTTCGTCAGAATGCTACTGGCACCATTAGTATCGGAATTCTTCGCTGTCTGCTGAGGATGGGGACGGAACGCTTATGGGAATGCCGCAAAAATACAACTCGAAATGGGTTTAGAGCAATGCGAGTTCTTGAAATGCAAAAATATATAACAAATGTTGTATATGTCATGAGACATAGAAAGAGACTCTCTGCCCCCCCCCCCCACAAGACATGTATGTCGTAAAAGGTGACTAACTAGTCTTCTTATTCTGCTTCCTATCTCCCAATTGGGCATAGACCCTCAACTAACTCACGCCAAGTCGTATTGTCTTTCCCTATTGCATTCAGCTCTTTCCATGCCACACCCATTTTTTTTTCAAGGCCTTACATTATTTCGATGTCCCTGTGGGTTCCAGTGCAACAACAATTTAATTATATTGTTCTCAGGTTTTCTCAAGTGTGTCCTATCCAATGCCAGCGTCTTTTCTTCACATCTTGGTCCACTGGAACTTGCTTTATAACTGGGAAGTGAGATCGAACACTCGTGTGCATTGTTGTGTACGTAAAGAAATCCCTAGGCAGCTGGAAATCGGAAAGAGTAGCCTAACGACGCTGCCCAGGCAAAATTTTGAGTTAAAAATCTATACAAAGTATTTCAGGATCCTCGCCGTTGCAACAGAGTTCGTGCACTCCCTGAAGCCTTCAGACTCAGGCTTGAGTTAGAAGAAGAACGGAGCACTTGTGTGTTACTACCCGTGTGCCATGATGTTGATTGTTGTTTAAAACCTCAAAAACCTCAAAACCTATTTCGCATTTCGTCATCCTGTTTGCGAGCGCGTGAGATCACTGAGAAGTGTTGCTGGAGGCAAGGAAGTCATGCTGCAGGCAACATTCACGCGTTCTGTGGGGAGAGTCTGGGCCATATGGGATAACAACTTAAAGCACTGAGATGCTTTTAAACACGGTTTTAGTTTCAAATCATGACACATTTCACAGTCCGTTCTCACTATATATATTATAAAGAATTATAATCACCACAACACAAAATGTGATTTAAAAATTTCATGGAAGATAAGGAAAAGATAACACGTGTAATGAAGAACGTTTCAATCAAAGTCTTTAACAAGGGAATACTAAAACAACACAAACTGTGACTGGAAAACTCAACGAGTAACACAACAAAGCGGGTAAGCAATCGAGGTCAAAATCAAAACAAAGAAATACATAATAGGAAACAATAGGAACATAAGGGTAATATTATGAAACAAAATAAATATGAAGGTGTTTAAACACAATAGGAGAGATATAATGCAATTAAACAAATCAATAAAACTAAATGCAGTGAAATGAACATTAAATATCTCGAATGCTGATTCGTGTAGAACTGAGAATACCAGAACTGAATAACTCTATTTTACCAGTAATAACGGCTGATTAGATTATAGAGAATCATCATCATCATCCTCATTATCATCATGTGTCCTGCCAACTGGTGCAGGCGCTCATGCGTCTCCACAGATTACGATCCCTGGTTGCCTGTAACAGCTCTCTTAATGATATCCCTCCATGCCATCGTTTAAGCCCATCCAGAATCATCTCTCTTGGTCTGCCTCTACCCCCATTTCCACTAATCTTTCCAGCTGTCACAAGGTTCTTTAATGTCTCTCTTCTCATTATGTGGCCAAAGAACAGTATTTGTTTCTTTCTAATTGTTGTATATAGATATCTACTTTCATTAGTTTCTTTCAAGCAATCGTTGTTAGTTACTCTGGGCGTCCAAGGTATTCGTAACGTTCGTCTCAGAAACCACATCTCTGTTGTTATAAAGAATGCTCGACACAATTCGATGCAACAATGTCAATAAAAAAGTTTCAGGATGTAGGAAATTAGTTTTCAGCGGCGGGTTTCCCCGGGTGACTTCCAGGGTCCAATTTTGTGAAGAAGAAGAAGAGTCGAAACCACTGAAACTTAAAAGTACGTACAAGTGACCCGCTGGACCGAAAGAAGCAGACATCGCCATTTTAAGACAGAAACAGAAGTGAAGAGCTGTTATTGCAGGAACTGCAGTAATTATACTTGTGCAAATATCGCAACCATGTTGTAAACATTTTCGACACGTGTACGTCCTCGGATCAACGAAGAAAAGAAGAAGAATCTTCAAAATATTGCTACTTTATTTCATCGTCACTCATCAGTATTTAGAGACTGCTAGCATAAAAACTTACTCCAAAGATGGCAGCAAGTGCTCAGACACAAAGAAAAAAAACCTTTGTGTGTGTGTATGCGCGTGTGTGTGTGTGCGTAGACGCACGCATCTGCAGATATCAGTTACCTAATACATTTTCTTGGGTTTGGGGTTCAAGGACCTATATCTCGTTTTAGGTGAGTTGTAATAATAATAATAATAATAAACATTATAATAATACTATTATAAGGTGGTGCATGACAAGTAACTAAAAAAAAAAAAAAACATTTGAAATAATATGAAATATATAAATACATATTTAAATAGAGCCATCATATAAAGGATTCAGTGATTGGGGAGGGGGAAAGGGGGTGGGGGGTGCTGTACACCTATAGCAACTTTTTTTTAGGGAAGAGAGGCCTGAGACACCCAGCCCCATTCTTTTGTCGCTAACGGTGACCGAGCCTTCAAGCTGAGGCGCCCTTGAATGAGAGGACTACAATTACAGTAACTTAGATTTTATTCAGAATCACAGCTATCAATAAACTCAGTATAAATCTCTGAGGTACTTCCTATACGAGTAGACTGTACGATACACAAAGCGAGGTCAACGTCTGTGGCTTAGTCGTTGCGAACGCTGTTTAAACAACCAAGATCCACAGTTCTAATCCAGCTGCGGGCGATTGGCAACAGATCGCTTTGGTATTTTAAAAAAAGGACCATTCAGTAGCAGTGGCACACTGCTGAAGGTAAAAATTTCATAGTAAAATCACTAATAGCAACAAAAGGCTGGGGCTAGTTCTGCGATGTCCTGTGAGGGATACGCAACTAACTTTAAAAAAAAAAAAAGCAAGGCACAAGCAATCGTGGCATGGTTGATGTTTATTTAGAGGAGACATTGTCATAGTGACAATTTTTTTCTGCTAACAGCATTTGTTCCCGAAAGATTCTGCCCCTTCTATCTGCATTTAATTCCTCCATTAACCTGCAAACTTTGTGCTGTTTTTGTATCTTACGTGTCCAATTTGGTTAAGCCCTTTTTATCAAAGACTCATGCTAGGGATGGGAAGTAACTAATGTAATTGTGCAAACATTTTAGTTATTGGTGGTTATTTCCCTTTTAATATTTTTACATTACGAATTTAGGTGTGTCGCGCATTTCACAGATATTCGAAGGTTTATTTTCTCGCCACAAAGTATCCCAAAGAGGTGTCAGGACTCAACGCAAAATGTCTAGTATAGAAATGCTTAAAAAAAATTATATTCTCAGCTAGTCTGTAAGGCTGTGCTAAATATTAGCCTAGCAATTTCATACGATACGCCACAGCCGGTAAGTAGTTAAGTACCAATATTGCACACTTTCCTTAATTTCGAATGTTAACCAGTTTCGTCCTTCTCAGGACGAAATTTGTTGTTATTTGAAGACCCACCCTGGCTTTTGCCAGGGGCCGCAATATAGGCAGGCCATAGATGTGGCCAATTGTCAGAAAGCGGTTTCTGGGACCTCTCCACGGCGATCCTCATCCACATGGTGGCACTTAGTGTCATTGGGTGTTTATCGCTTGTGTAATGTCCTGGTGGGGTAGAAAGTCAAGTAAATATTGCACAGCGCTGTGGATGAGATACTGTGCGAACTATCATCACAGCAATCCTTCACAGCCATAGTTGCACTGATCTTCTCAGTAGCTGCTCAAGTGTAATACGACTGATGACTCCAGCTCTGTGTTAATTATTCATAGGTCTTGTGCCCTTATTGAAATGCCAATGCCTGGAAGCTCCAAGTTGCTCCTACATGTTTACCAGCCTGGAAAGGGATATGGGGATAAAGTCTTTTGCTGTAAAGTAAAACTTCTATTTACCGTCACCGTTCGAACAAGGGATGTGACGGATAACCGAATAAACAGATAACAGACATCTCTTAATACAGAAACGTGACTTCACTTCGGGCTGGCTATGAAACTGAAAATACAATCCTTTACAAGTGAATAATACATAATACACAAGATTTTTTTTAAAGAAAATGATCAAAAGAAACTTCAATATAAGAGTAGTGATGTACGGAAATGTATTGTAATACTACGAACCTACGTCACTTTAAAATAATGTCATCTTCTTCTGTGTCAGTGTGGTTCGAGTTTTTTGTGTAGCAATGTTCCGTATCTAACGAAGAAGTAGCATCTGTGTTATATTTGCCTCCTCGTGCATTTCAAACCAGTCGATGTACTTTGATAACATTGTTTCTGATGTTTGCTGATACTCACTTGTTTTTAACGATAACGGATAGCAGAAACTGACAGTTAAACGAGTGAGGTCCAAAATGAAGCAATGCGCATCATCTTAGCTGCACCAAAGACACATTGTCTAGAGCAGTGGATCTAAACCTGTCGGTCGTGACTCTTTTGTGTGTGGCTCAAACGACATTTCACATGGGTCGCCAAAGACCATCGGAAAATACATATTCATTGAAGTTACAGAAGTTATGAAGTAGTAACGATAATAAATATATGTTTGGTTCTCGTAACAACAGGAGGGTCGCGGCATTACGAAGGTTTAGAGCCAAGATGTGGAGCAATGAGATACCTGCTAGATCTTAAAGATATAAATAGCAGGCTTGAATTGCGCCAAGAGTGTGCCTACCTCAAAATCACTGCAGTATGTACACATACACTGCACAATTAATTGAGCACATGTAAAGGCAACAGACTCAGTGCATGGACTTTCACGACAAGAACTAAAGGAAAAGTCATCAGAGAAGAACTTGGAGCCTTTGCTTCTACCACTAGTAGCATGATAATGGAAAACGTAGCTGTGTTATAAAGGCGCTAGATTGGCTAAAAACTCAAGAATTCACCAATGCATTCTTTCTCAGCGACGCATTGAGAATGCTATAGTAGATATACGCAAACCGTGGCTCCATCTAATACAGCATGCCACGTTACGCAGAATCACTTTCAGTTTTGTCCCAATGTATTCTAGTGTGAAAGGCAAAGAGAGAGCAGACACCCTGGCTGGCAGTGCGACTATCCGGGATGGGCCATCTGTGGACAGGAGAGACATCATTAGAGCCACCCGAGAGACTAAACACTGTGAGGCTTTCAGCTTCATGGAAAAAGATTTTCCCCTTAATAGACCGCATATATAAATGGATCTACCAATTGGAGCGGCCAGACAGGAAAATCATACGGAAGCCACCCGTCGTTGTATCAACCAAACAAAATGGGGGCTATTAGCCTAAAAACACTTGGAGACATAATCAGGATGAGATCGGAGCATGTCTGATGTGCGATGAGGATGATCTTTAAATAAACAATGAACAATGAAGTTTTACTGTATTAGTCGTCGCAATATCTTCTTCTTCTTTCGTTCGCATGAAATAAATTATCTATATCTGCAATGCTGTCTCAAGTATGAATTTCACTGTCTTTTGTATTTCACTAAGCGGCCCTTAAAGTTTAACTTCCACGAGTGTCTCTTTTGGCCAGACGTTTTGCATGAAAGCGTTGAATTTGGGACAGTCTTGGATGATGTGATCTGCTGTCTCAGGTGCCAGTCCACAGGTACACATAGCTGATTGGCCAATCTTAAATTTGTTGTACATGTGGCAGCGAAGTCGATTGTGCCCTGTTCTAAGGCGAAGGATAATGAGTCGTCGCAATATGCATTACGTTTAGAAAGCAGAAGTGAAAAATATCTCGACTACGTAGTACTTGTAAAAATGTAACTTTTTGGCTAGTTTTACGTTAGTCTCCCCAAACAAAGTACGTCATGTTTCATTCGCAAGTTTGTTGGGCTGGTGTCCTTTCCTGCAGGTTGCACGTGTGCCGCTCTGTTGTTTATTTTCTGTGTTGTTTTGCATTTATTGCATTTACGTTTTTCTTCTGAGAAAGAGAATGCCCGTGACATAGGTTGCAGCTTCCTCGGGGAGGGGGGGGGAATTGTGGCGGCGGGGAAGGGGGTGTCAGACCCAGTTTGACAATGTTTTTGGAGTGTTAAAAGTAGGGCTATACCGAATATTCGCTTCGTATTCGCTTAGTGGACCCAATAACTATTCGGTATTCGGCCGAATAGTTGCGGTCGGGCCGAATACGAACAGTGGTTACCTCACAACCGTTTCTGGACTGGTGGAAAAAAACATCAAGACTTCCCACCTTGGTTTATACTGTGAAGCGTTATCTTTGTGCACCACCTACGAGCGTACCAAGTGCCCCTTTATTTCCATCTTGCATGTGTTGCGAGTATAGTGTTTTTAGGTGTGTTGCTGTAGAAACAAAATGCAACACTTAAAAATGTAAGAGGGGCAGAAAAGCAAGTGTTCTAGTGTTGTCGGCTTGATTTCTTTGAGTGGAGTGTCCTCTTCGTTGATTCTTTGAAGAAACGGGAGTCGTCATCATTTATGGCGTCGTATCTGTTCTTTCGTCGTCTCGTGGAAACGGCAGCGGCTGAATGTTTTGATCGACGTTCGGTTTTTTGATTGTCTTTGTTGTTTGCTCGCGGGGTTGGCTGCCCGGTGACTTGTCGCGGGGGCATTGTTGTAAGGACGGCATTGTTTTCGTCGGGCGTTATTTTTGTTTTTGATGTTTCGCCTTGCGGGTTTTCATTTTGACTCTCTGTATTTGTCGTATTTTCCTGTTTAGTACAGCTGGAAATACCTTCAGTGAGACAAAAAGCTGGCCTAATGCTGACAACATGGAACGAAGGTTTTTCATGGAGGTGTGTCAGCACACAAACTAATACGTGCTGCAGGAGATCGCAGATTGTGGCGAGGCATAATCGCCCATGCCAGGGGCAAAGCACATGATGATGATGATTCACTATTCGTATTTGGCCGAATAGTTGGTCCAGCTGTTCGTATTCGACCGAATAGTGAAAATCACTTTTCGGTACAGCCCTAGTTAAAAGCGCTGGTCTACCAATCAGAAGTGAGCTAGTGTGTACGGCTGAGTAAATGGGGAGACAAGTTAGTTTTATCAATATTTTTTTACTCAGTCGGGAAAACGTTTCCACGTAATTCTTACGTTGAATGGCACAAACTTTGTTCCGGGTTCAGTTTAAGTAAACTCCAGACTGCGTAAAAACCGCTATATGCCAGTTCATTAGGTAATGCCATTACTGTGACATGTGCAGGAGCGCTTACACAAAGAAAACACTGGGGGGGGGGGGCCTCAAGATGTTTAAACCTTGTTTAAGTGAGTAATGATAGTAATAACAGTAATAATACTGATTTAACTTATATTTCAGTCTGTGGCTTAGGCGTTGCGTCCGCGCTCCGTAATGCCCACGTAGCTGGTTATATTCCAGCTGAGAGCGATTTGACAGCAGACATATTTGCATTGATTTCGACAGTAGTATCAAGAACCAGATGTATGGGGCGAGACAAAAACATTGAACAGTTGGGATAAAAGAACTTTTATTGCTAGAAACGGTATAAATAATGATATAAACGAAACTGAGAAATATCTGTTTGTGTCAGATGCAGCTAAAGTAAGGCAAAATAACTGTGACAGATAGGAATAAAGTAAGCAATCACTGGTTTTCCCTTGATCAGCCCATCCCTAAATTATTTTGCTGGGAATGTCCGAGTACCGATAATTTGTTCCATCACTTGTGTAATAAACACTTTTTCACGAGTAAAAGTACCTTTTAGGATACTTTGTGGTGAATGCCACCACTTTTTCTCCCCTAGAAAAAGCCCTGCCTATATAGTATATGTAAAGCCTAGCCAAAAAACATTTGCCACCACCCCATTGTTCCTCTAAAGGACAGAACAATGAATGCGATATGCGAGCTCTTCTGAACTGGAAGATACAAATTACGTACAGTGTGTTTTGTGTCGTCTGTGTTCTCTCTGACTTTCATAGAAGAGTTTGTGTTTTTGCCACCTCCTATTTGACCGGTAAAGATTGTAAGACAGTAGACAACTAAATCCTTAGTGGTTGTGCGGCCGCAAACAAAGTCATCTGTAACTTGACTATGAAGTCTGTTACAAGCGCTCGGAAACGTATCTTGCAGTACCCAGAGGCGTTGGCAAGGTGTGCTGCACAGGTGGGAAACATTTTTATTGAGGTTTTTACACACTCAGTTACTGCAACTTTGTTTTGTATTTATTTGTAACAATTTGTTAAATTTAACTGTAGGTAAGAATTTAAAGAGTTAAAATTATGTATACACGCAAACGCACACACAGATTGTTATATCATTTGTAACAAATACATTTTGGGTACTCCTGTCAAATCCGGACGAAGAATAAAAAGCCTTGGACGACTTAGTCAGAGTTCTCTCCCTTGGGCGCACTGCGAACAGTGATCGGAAAAGCCAACGAAACAAAGAAGACAGTCACGTCGACATCAGGGCTGCCAATGCTTGGTTGTTTCCCCCAGATCTGGGTTTTTTTTTCGACGCTGCAGGACAATTCTGGGGTTTTTGTTGGGTGTGTTTTGTTTGTTGGTTTTTGCCGATTTGTATGCTTTAATGATCGATAAATTTGCGTGGTTAGGGGTAGGGGTTAGGGTTAGGGAGTAGGATTAGGATTAGGGTTAGCGGTAGGGTTAGGTTTAGCGTTAGATTTGACAATTTTGACGCCGGATTTCCCTATAATCGCGCACAGTCCCATACACACACAAAAACAATCGAGGGCCTCTGGATGCTGGTCAAACGCACAATTCGCCAACGATTGGGGGCACCAGCCGCACGCGATTGGCGTCATATTTGGCAGCGTTTCAGTGGCGCCACTCCCACAAACATTTGATTGTCGGCCAGTATTTCGAAATCCTACGTCAAAATTTTCACATCTAACCCTAACCCTACCTCTAACCCTATCCCTAACCCTAACCCTAACCCTACCCCTACCCCTAACCCTAACCCTACCCCTAACCCTAACCCTAACCCTAACCCTACCCCTAACCCTACCCCTAACCCTAACCCTACCCCTAACCCTACCCCTAACCCTACCCCTAACCCTAACCCTACCCCTAACCCAACCCCTAACCCTAACCCTACCCCTAACCCTAACCCTAACCCTACCCCTAACCCTAACCCTACCCCTAACTCTAACCCAACAACCGCATGATGATGACTACACAACCATTCACAATGCCTCACGAAACCGTACGCAGCCCTACACGCAACCGCAGGATGATAGGTAAGTGTGTCGTTTATTTCGTTTGTTTTCCGATTACTGTTCGGAGTGCGGCCAAGGGAGAGAACTCTGACTAACTCGTCCACGGCTGTTTATTCTTCGTCCGGATTTGACAGGAGAGCCACATTTTGTTACTTAACTACAACTTTGTTTTGTATTTTATAAACTCAACTTTAAAAGGATTATTATCATTAGTAAAAATAAACAAATAAATTTGTGTTTTCAAAGTTAATATATTTAAAAATTAAAACATTTTTAGTATGGGACTAGCTCAATGACCACAGCCCCCAGGTCGACCCAGCCTTAAATGGGTACCAGGAAAATCATGGGAAGTGAGGGTGGCCTTTGTGGTACTGACCACATCACCCACAATGCTGATTTGTCTATCAAATATAGGTCTAGCCCTATATGCCCATTACACATGAAGATGGGGTAAAGGGTTCTTTAATTTACTTTATTTTTATGGGACTATCTATTCTTCTTGCATTACATACAGCTTCTTTATATTATTATTATTATTCTAAACTTAAAAAGAAGGCCTTGGGAAGTATTCTTTTTTGTGCTGGCAATCAAACTGATTCTGATCATATTCCACATCAGGGCATTATTTTTTCAAGCAAATAAAAGGTGTCGGTACCCAGCACTGAGTGTCTAAAAAGGTTCTGGTGCTGCACACTGCCAGAAAAAAAGTGACTTGCTGCTTACTCGATCAGTTTCTAGGGATTCATGAGGCCATTAAAATAGCATAATTACAGAAGTAAAGGAAATAAATATAAAACTATATTATTTGGTAAATTAGTAACCGTTCGAGACAAAGTTAGAAAGGACATTATCAGACAGACTGTAAGAACAAGACCATGCAGCAGATTCAATGAGATCTGATTGTTTGGTCATCTAGTTTTGATCATACTCCACATCAGGGCTTTTTTTCCCAGCAAATAAAAGGTGTCGGCCTCGGTATTGAACACAGAGTGTCTAAAAAGGTGCCGGTACTGCATACCGCCTGAAGAAAAAGCCTTGCTGCGCACTTTATCAGTTTTTGGGGGACTCATGAGACCACTGAAATAGCATAATTACAGAAGTAAAGGAAATAGCAGGAAAACTATATTAAGTCTTGCACGCTGGGATTTGGTGTTCTGCCTCACATAGTACAAAAAGTTAGTTGCTTATCCTGTACAGGACGTTGCAAATTTGCCATTGCTTTCTATATGGTCATCTTCTCGATACCATTGTCGAAACCAACGCAAGGTGCAAGGCCCGCAGCTTTGATCAAACCTAGCACCCCATCATTACAAAGCATGTTTGCAACACCCAAGCCACAGACGCCGACAAGTACTTCAAAACAGTGTTGAATATGACTTAACTCTTTGAGTCCCAGGGGGTTTAGCATCAGAGGCCCAAGGGGTGGTTGAGAGAGAAGTAAAATTCGGCTAATCATGCGTTCATTGGGCTTCTAGGTAGGAACCTATGAGCAAATGATGCGTTCCTTGGGACTCAAAGAGTTAATGTTTTATCCCTGAACTCTGCTACATTCCATTACTATTATGTTTGATCAGTACTTTCAGGTTCCCTGTTTGGGTTCTGTGGCCCTATTTCTGGGGTAAAGAGAATAGATCCATGGCCCCTGTAACAAGCATGTCATAAAAGGCTAATTATGGGTTTCCTATCAAATCAGAGTGCATCTTCCTGAAAAGCAGACTAAAAGTCTGCATACAAATAAACCAAACCTGAAAAATGGTTGTGCAAGCAAAACTCAAGTGGGTTGGTTTGATCTTGGTAACATCACAGCAAATGAACCTTATATTTGTGACAGGCATAGATAGGTAGACAAGGCAATACTTGACAGACAGATTATTATCATTGGAATACATATATTGTTGATAGAGTCAGTCTTGTGTATCTGTTTTTATTATTTATAATATAAATTGTGGCACTCCTCCGAATAACGGCACCAAATTACCTAGCTTAAAACCCTACCCTTACAGGGTATTCACACTTTAAAGAACAACAAAACACCAGGCAAAGATGAACTGCCAGCAAAACTTCTCAAAGTAGATCCCAACACAACTGCTAGCATTCTAGAACCATTGTTCAAGGATATTTGGGAAAAAGAAGTGTTGCCTGATGACTGGACTGAAGGAACAATAGTCCAAATCCCCCAAAAAAGGATACTTAACAGACTGCAAAAATTGGAGGGGAATTACTCTACTCTCAGTACCAAGCAAAATATTTTGAAAATCATCATAATGCGGCTTGAAAAAGGAGTAGATAAATGCCTATGAATAGAACAAGCAGGATTCAGAAAGGGCAGAGGAACAACTGAACACATCTTCGCCATACGTAACATTTTAGAACAATGCAATGAATGGCAGAGAAGTATATACATAAATTTTGTGGACTTTGAGAAAGCTTTTGACAGCGTCCATAGAGACAGTCTATGGAAAATTTTACGTCATTATGGAATTCCAGAAAAAATAGTCAACATAATTGCTCTCTTCTATAAAGACTTTTCCTGCAGTATAAAAAATTACAATACATCCTTCCCAGTAAAGACAGGTGTAAGACAGGGATGTGTTATGTCATCTCTCCTCTATAACCTTGTGATTGATTGGATACTAAAGAACACAGTAGACATGACATTGAGAGGCATACGATGGACTCCATTTACCATGCTTGAGGACCTTGATTTTGCAGATGATATAGCACTCCTATCACATATACATGAACATATACAAGAAGAACAGTAACAGATTCACAGCACAGCAGAAATGGTGGGACTGAGAATAAATACAAAGAAAACTAAGATCATGACAAGCAGTCCAAACCAACAACCAGTGACCATCAATAACCAAACTCTTGAAAATGTAGAACATTTTACATATCTTGGCAGTGTGGTGTCCCTGCGTGGAGGGACCAAAGAGGACAAACAGTCACGTCTGAACAAAGCTTGAGCTGCTTTTGAAAGGATGAGGCAAATCTGGATATCCAACAATTACTGCAGAGGAACGAAACTGCGACTCTACAAGAGCATCATTTTGCCAGTTCTTCTTTATGGAGCGGAATGCTGGAGGGTGACCAAAAAGGATAGACACAAGCTGTCCACCTTTCACCACACATGTCTACGTAGAATTATCAAAATTTCCTGGCTAGATGCAATCTCAAACACTAAACTACTTCAAGTCACAAACCAAGAAACTTTAGACAGTATGATAACCAAGAGAAGATGGAAATGGCTTGGCAATGTTATGAGAATGAATCATGATTTACCCACCAAAACAGCTCTCACGTGGACACGAGAGGGAAAGAGAAAACAGGGGCGCCCAAAAACAACATGGAGACGAACGATGGAAAGTGACCTGAGTGCGGCATCTTTGACATGGAAAACTGCACTGAAGATTGCACAGGACAGGAACACATGGAAAGTCCTCTCTGAAGCCTCATGTGCCACTAGGCATAACGAGAACTGATGATGTATTACAGGGCCTCAGTGATATGTAAAATTAGGATTTATTTATTTCTGGCAAATATGGAAGGCAGACTATCAGCTCCGACACACATTAGCGATAATGTTCTACCAATTTATGAACTGGCAGCTGTAGATGCTGGACCTGCCAACTTATATAAATTAATGAATAATAAACTACAGTGGTTGCAATGGCTTGCTACACACTGATTAATACAAAACAGTAGAATGTTCTTGCTGCAAACGTCTGATGTCATTAGTTTTGCAGTTGGACTGTTGTGACAGATTCTCATGGCTGTGTTAGGGTTAGGGTAGGTTTTTGACCTAGATAATTTGAGTCTGTTTTTCAGAGGAGTGCCCACATTTTTATTTGAAACAATTTTTAGGCACACATATGATTTATATAAAGAATTTTTTTGGCTCTTTTTGTAGGCATCAATTTATGGGAAATGTGTGGCTTCAAAAGAAAATATTGGAAAATCAAACTGTGTAAAAGAATTTGAGGCATTGCAGGAATGTTTCAAAAATTCTGTGAGTAATTTTGCAATGATTTTGTGTTTGTATTCATACTCGTTATCCTGAAGGTGAAAAGTAGTTGAAATAATTTGCTGTTATTGTGAAAAGGTGGGGAGTCGCCATGGCAAAGCGGCTAGACAAGCGCCACATATCGGAAGGTCGTGGGTTCGCTGACCACATCACCAATCTTGTGCCGTTGGTCTATAAAATATAGGTCTATCCCTATATGCCCTATACGCATAAAGGCGTGGAAAAGAGCCCTTTACTTTTTTTTTAATTGTGAAAAGATGGCAGCTGTGGAAAATCATAGGTATACAAAATGGACTGATAAATGTTTGAGGCATTTACTTAGTGTTCTAAAGGCTGTCTTTTAGTTTTGCGGACTGTCATTCGATTACCAATTGCAGTTTTTATGAAATTCTGTAAGATCATTGCTGGAGCTGCAGTGTGTGTGCTTTATTTTAAAGCTCTCGGCAGGAGGCATTAAAAAGAATTAAACTTTTTACAAACACTTCTATGTGTTCTGGGGTACCATCATAGGAAAAAGAAAAGAATAGACCTGCTCCCTTTCCAGCATCCCTCCAACGAGCATGTTGTAAAAGCTGACTAATTAATTAGGGGTGTTACTCTTAAAGTCAGAGTGCATCTGCCTGAGAGACGAGGAACCAACAGTCTGCCTAGAAATAAGCCAGATCTGTAAAACAAATGTGCATGCAACAAGAATAGAACAAGAATAAGGTCTAAAAAAAAATGGACGAACAGCCAGAAGTTTTCACCATGATTTACAGCTAATATACGTTAAGATGTATCTTTCACAGTTAACATTTTTGCAAAAACAGGTAACTTGCAAAGAGAGCTGTTTAGCCACATCAGGCTTAATTTCATATTTTTAGGGCAAGGAAATGAGAAGGAAAACTTGAGTACTTTGTAAGAACAGGGAAAAAAAGAGGCGGGCAGAGACCAGGAGAGAAAACATTAAACATTTTGGTATCATGCTATGGAGAGTCATCTGTATCAGAACAGAAAATGTTGGCAGTATGTGATGTGGAAGGTGAGACACAGCATGGTCTTTAATAATAAGTGTTCTATTGACAAGGTCAAGTCCATGGAATGGATGTGAATGTAGTAATATTTATAACATGGACAAAGAAGAAAAGAATTACTGACATCCTAAAAGATCTAAACATCAAGATTGGCTTATAAAGAGCATTTTGTCTCTGAAACTGAAATATTTGGACCATATAAAGCACCACAGAAGTTTGGAATAATTATAGCAGAAGACGTAGTTTCAGGAAAGAGGGGATGATGATGAGTAATAACCTTTGAAATTTCAGTATACACACTCTCCTCCCTGGGCAGTGATATTCCGTGGCATGGAATACTATATATATATATATATATATGAGTATGAGGTTAAGACCCCAAATACACTAGGTAATTTGCTTTATGAGATGAGGTGACCTGTTACCTTCTTTTGTACCTTTATACCCAAAAAAAAAAAAAAAATTTGCTCAACTAATTTCATTTTGCTAGGAAAACAGAAAGCTGCATTTTGTTGATAAAATTTGATTATATCAACCCTTATGACCATTAAATTAATGGTAACTCATTTATAGTCATTGCCGTGTGGTTTTGGTAGTCATGTCTATCCTAACCTTCTGTCTCATGTACTTTTTCAGTCAGTTCCGACACAGATTATCTTCCATGACATGATGTCACACTGTCCAGCATCTTCTCTCTTGGTCTCCCTCTGCCTCTTTCCCTTCCAACTTTCCCATCATCATGATGCAGTCCACTTTTCTCCTTCTCATAACATGACCAAAGAATGTAGATTGTCTCCTTCTGATGTGGACAAATCAGTTTTCTTTGTGAGTCATTTTCGTTCCAGACATTCTCTTAACTGTTTTTATCTGCCCATGGTATCATTCGTCTATAAAACTGCATCTCCGCTGCTTCCAAATAGTTTTTCACTATTTCTGCCATTGTCCATGATTCAGTTTCATATATCAGGATAGGATTTATAAAGCTCTTGAGAATTCTTTTTCTCATCTTGGTTGACAAAAAACGATTACATAAAGTGTTGTTCAGTTTGTAAAATGATTGCTGGGGGCTGCGTGGTCTCGAGGCATGGTGTCCGTCTTGAGAGCTAGAGAGGTTCTGGGTTCAATCCCTGGTAAGCGCTGAAATTTTTGTCCCATGGACTTGGACTTCCAGTAACTCCCCCTGGTCTCTGGGTGAGTGAGATGGGACGCCCTTAAAAAAATCGCTTGGCAGTTGAAAAGAGTAGACTAACAGCACTACCCTGGCAAAATGTTAAGGTAATAATCTACCCAGAGTATTTCAGGATCCTCACCGGTGTCACAGAGCCTGTGCACTGTGCTAAGCTACTTCAGACTCAGACTTGACTTATGGGTTACAACCGTATGCCATGATGTTGATCCATTGTTCACAACCTCAAACCTCAAACCTAAAATAATGGCTAGATCTAGCAGATTCTAATTAATTATTGACACATTCTCTGTTGGAAGATGAAAGACAAAATAAATACCAATTCTGTGAGAGAGACTAAGAATTACTGGATTACACCAAGTGCAATAATGTTGATACTGCAACAAAATAATACCCATCCTTTTCCAATTTTTATTTCTTTTTTTTTTATTAAGATTATAAACTTGAAGTAAAATTATTTATTTCAGAATATATGTTTAAAAAAGAAAATACTTGTTTTACAATGTTCTCAGTTCATATTTTGTCATTTGTATTTATTTTCTAAATAGCTGAAACAAATGAAATAACCGAGACAGGAGCTGGAGAAATGTGCAAATTCCGAGTGAGAAATCATAGAGTAAACATTATTTATCTTTGGTTCATTCTCAGTCACCACATATTTTCATAATTTTAAATTTGTGACTGTTTGTGACCCTTTTCCCTCAATAACACCTACCCACACTGAACTACAGGTTACTTTATAACCATTTTGTGTTGCCCCAATATCTCCGTGACGAAGTGGTCAAGCCTCATGCTCTGAAGGTCATGGGTTCGTTTCACAGTGGCATCCTTCAGTTCACAAGTACAGTTTTTATGGAGATCCCTGGGGATTGTCAGCGGAGCTACAGAGTTCGTGCTCTGTGCGGCGCTCTAAGCAGGCGGCTATCCGCTCTGAAGAGACAGACCGAGCCATATGGGAAAAAATCCTGTACAGTGAAGTCGATCCTTTCGACTTTAACTTTTAACCAGTATAACTGTTGTACGGTTAAACATGGTTTCTGGGATTTGATTCCCTCTTTGATTCTCTCCCTTGAAATGTTAATTCTACAGAGTGCAATCCTGAAGGGAAGAAACACTCTCTTACTGCACATATCCAAGCGGACGTAACTGTGAAGGAGTCATTTTTTTCTTTTGTGTCTCAATTTTCATAAACTATGCTGAATGGGCGGTTCTTAAGTATAATATATGAGTGGACAGACGGAATGTCAAGTTGAGGTGAACACGAACGTTGAGAGGTAAATAAATCTTGTATGGAGGCCAAATAGTAATAGAAAATGAGAAGTATGAGGAATGAGAACATTCTAGAATGAAAGGAAGAGGCTATTTGAGCCATGAGAAACTGATGTTGGTTTAAATCTGGTCTTGCTGGAGGTTGATGTGTGTTGTGCGAATGAATCCTGAGTTGTGAGCATGATTTCTTCAACTGGTTAACTTAGAGAAACCTGGCTACTGCCTCCATGACGTCACAGTGCAGTGACAGAATGAATCTTTATGTTTTGATAGTAAGTACCAACATACTCGTGAACTCTAAGACCCTAGCAGCATTCATCCTGTGACATGTGTGTTGAGAGGACATCATCGTTGCAGAAGAAACTGAATTGTTATCAGCTCTTTAGTGTTTTCTCAACTTGTGTCCCAGTTCCAGTGTGCTGTGTTACAGCGCTTAACCAGTGTGTCAGAGTAGACTGCATTGAACAGAGTCCAAGGAGAGTTATTGTAATAACCATCATGATTAAATGACTTTCAAAAGCAAAATACAAACAGTTGTATACTCTTTTCCCGAATCTGCTTTTAAACTCCCTTTAGAGCTAAAGCCCTCAACCAGTTCACTTCAGACCCTTTTTTTTCCTGCTAAGTATTCACTCCAGTATTCACACGTTCTCAGTTTCAACTGACCAGACAGATAAACATGTGGATTTTTGTTTGAGAAACCTCGGTTATATGATTGTTTTTGTTTTCTTTTTGCATACTTGTTTATTACTGTCTATTCATGTCTTGTGCTGATGAAGGTTTTTTAGCCACAACATTCACTTGTTGTGTGTGACTGTAATAATATGAAGCTGACTAGTTCTGTATTTTTTTTTTTCATCTGCTTTCATAACCTTTAATTCAAGCCCTTTTAGACTGGTTCCATAATTAGTTAGATGTTACAGCCAAAGTTGTGTAAAGGTCGAGGTACCCAGCCTAGCAAAGCCTCTTTATTAGCTTCTTTTGCATTGTGAGTTAGGCAAAAGTGTTCTTTTTTTTGCTTTGCTTCTGTTATAGATCCCAGCAACAGACATATATTAAGTATGCTCTGATTATGAGAAACTAGAGGGCACATTAAACCTCACTATCAGGTAGCTGGTTTTCTGACTTTTAAATATTTGTTGATGACATGATATCTTTTAGCAGTGGTCAATAGGCCTACATGACTGCTTGGATAAGTAAGTGGGAAAGTAGATTTTACCCCACCAGGACATCAGACACAAAGTGGCACCATGTGGATGAGGTCCATCCACCCATGGAGAGGTCCAGGGAAACCCTGTTCAACCTTTAGGTTATATTAGGGTCCTGGCAACAACCAGGGTGGGGTTTCAAAATAAGGAAAAATTGCATCCCACGAGGGGTCGACAAATAATAGCTTGGATACTGGTTGCAACTCCATAATATGTTTGTTGACTTAGTGGGTATGATTATAATTTTAAAAACTATGGCAATATTATTTGGGGTGGCCAAAAAAAAATAATGTTTTGAGTTATTATGTCATAATCAGCTTATGATGATGTCACTTTGCCCTACTTGGCTGTGTCAACAGAACCACAGGGAAGGGAAGGAAAGCAGTTATTTCTTTGCTCCATTTCTAATCAGTGATTACTTCCCTTCACATATTAAAAAAAAATCCCCTGCTGTACAAATTAATAATTTGAAATATGTTTTGAAACTGAAAAAAAAGGAGAAATAATTTGTAATTTTTATTCTAGACAAGCTTACGCTGTGCTTGTTTATGCAGGTTTTCAGTGGTTAGTGTGAACACATATCAACTCAGGATTCCTTGTTTGAGTACTTCGAATTACATCTAAAATAACACCTTTCTGCGGTTGAATGTGGTGTCTGGGATTTATTTCTGTGGGATTGGCATCTCTTCTTCTTTTTCTTTGTTAACCGTCTGTAAGCTCCGGCAGATAGTTCTGATTATTCATCTATTTCGACTTTTTGTCAGGGCCTGAGTTTTGCGTCTACATCCGTTTTACTGGCTTATTTGTGAGTAGTTGCTTTTTTCTTGCCGCTCAGGCAGATGCTTTCCGACTTCAAATAAAACTCCCAATTAGTCGGCTCTTATGACAGGTGTTGTTATGGGGGTGGGGCGAGACAATGGATCTGTTTTTTTTTTTCCCCCCCCAAATAGGGCCCCAAAACCCACACTGGGAGGATTGGCATCTCCAAAATGACTCTTTGAATTACTGGGTACCAGTCTTTCAGGAAAGATAAAAAAATCTCGTCTATTAGAGCCCAGTTAACCTGTACACCCCTCTTATTTTTTAAGGTCTTCCACGAACTCTGTACTGCCCTTATGGGTTCTGGGGTTCACTTTTGGAGTTATTAGGAATAGAGCCACTGCCCCCCTGACAAGCATGTCGTTGAAAGGCGACCTATTGGGTTTTTTTTTTCTTCAAAGTCAGAGTGCATTTACCTGAGAGGTGAGAAACAAACAGTTTGCATGCAGTTAAACCAGATCTGTAAAACAGATGTGCACACAAAACTCAAGTTCTAGAACAAGAACAAAGTGCAGAAGTGGATGAACAACCAGAATTTTCTGCTAGAGTTTACAGCTGGTGAACGCTAAGAAGAAAAACTCTGTAATGTTTAATAGTCATACTATACATATAATTTTTTTATATTAGAATCCCAAAAAGAGTTGCATTGTAAAGCAGAAGTGTTTTTTGTGTGTGAATATCACTGGACCCCATAAATATCTCTCACTTATCCCCGGGGTCTAATGACCACTAAACAGGGAAACACTGGTCTAGATCACACAACAGAATCAGATGGCAGATTAAATGTTGACTGATATTTGTATTGTCTTTATTTCCCCTCAGATAGTCTGAACTTGAAACTGAAGAGAGTGAGCACTTTCACCAACTGCTGTTTGCTGTGTCATGATTGACAATGGAGGTCACAGACATTACATATAAATGATCTCTTTATGCTGGCTGTACTGTGAGGACAGTCTTCAAATACTGGATAAGCATTTATTATTGCATATGAAAATGAATTATCTCAGCCACATTAAGAGATGTAACACTCCTATTAAAATCATACTGGAGGGAAAATGTTGAAGGCCAGCTAGCAAGAGGTAGATAGTGTTACAACTGGGAGAATAGAATCAAGAGATGGGCAAACAGCAGACTCAGAGAGTGAACAAGTGGGACAGAAGACAGAACATGTTGACAGACTTTGTTGTATAGATGGCACATGATAGACTGATTACTTTTGAATATTGTTTCAAAGTGGATAATAATGGGGAATGAAGTTGAATGAAATGAAACAGGTTTAGTTTTGTAATTGAGTATAGTTGTATTTTTGCATTTAATTTGTAAAGGGTCTTTTGCACATAATTAAAGTGCTCCAGTTTCCTCCTGTAGAAAACACTAAGACAATTTCACCACAATATTTTAATTTCATACTTTTGGAAAGGAACTTATGTATATACGAGACCCCCAAATATTCCAACCTTCCCTCATTTATATGTAGCTAAGTGACAGGTGGTTATCTATGAAACTTCAAGGATTTCTGCTTCTTCATTTTCTTCTTCTTGTTCTTCCAGTCTGTACATTTTCAAAATGTTACTGGGCACAGTTCGTCATCATCAAGTGCCTTGCTGACTGGCATCGGTGATCTCCACAATCTACGGTCTTCAACAGCATGTGTCAGTTTGTGCGTTGACACCACTCTACACCATGACAGAAGGCTGTCAAGAATCATCTTGCATTGTCTTCATCTGTCTCTTTTCCACAGATCTTTCCAGAGGTCCGCAGAATGTGTTCCAGTTTCCTTCTTCTCATACATTGTCAAAAGAATGACAACTGTCTTTCTGATTTTTGTGATAAGTTTTCTTCGAGCCAACCTTGTGTAAATACCAGACCACAGTTATTCCATCTTTCTCTGGTTTATATGTGTATCTAAGTGTCAGGTGATTATCTATTAAACTTTAAGGATTTTTGCTTTATCGTTTTCTTCTTATGAATATATTTAAAGACAGCAGCAGTCAGCTTGAATGTGTTGCCATTTTCATAGTTTTTCCTCGTGTGGATCTTTATTGGCTAGAATAATGGTCTCTTTTCCTTGTGTATGAAACTTTCAGAAAATTATTATTTTTCTATCTTTACGTTGATATTTGTCAGTGTCTCCTACCTTTATCTTATTGAACAAGTGATTTTTCAGCCTATTATTCTTGTGCAAGTTAGCCAGTTAGTGAAAAATTATGTGGCTGCAGCAGATATAAAGTTTTATGGATCAGTGAGACACCCTAGACTGATGAAAAGTGTAATAAAGATGTTTTGAAAGAAACTGACCCACGAAGAGAGCTTATTGTCCACATCAGAAGGAAATAATGTGTATTATTTGGTTTTGTCATGGAAAGGAGAAAACTGGAGCACTTCATGATTGTGGGAATGTTAGGGGGCAGAACGAGGCCGAGCGAGAAGATGCTGGACAGTTTAACATAGCGGCATGGAAGATCATCTGTTTCAGAATTGATTGAAAGGTCACAAGAAAGAAAGTTGTGGATAGACATGGCTACCAATGCCACACAACATGGACTATAAAAAAAATTATGCCTGTGCAGAGTTCGAGGACTGCTACTCGTGGTTGGTCAAAATGGTAAAATGCACAATCTTTCTGGTGGTCTGTTTCTGATGTTTCCCACTTGGTTAAAAAAAAAATCCTTTTGGAGCTCTTGGAATCATTTTAGTTTCTGTCTTTATTAGCCTAGTCACTGAGGAGTAGCTAGCCAAATGGTTAAGAATGATGTGCTTTCATGCGGGAGACCCAGGTTCAAACCCTCACTGCTTGTAGATTTTTTTTCACAGCTAAAAATACCATCCTAACCTGCATGGTTTGTGGCAACAGCACTAGCCATGTGGCCCTAAATTCTCAGGCTCAAAGATCCCCCTTCTCACCTCCCTCCCCCAAAGTGGTAAATACAGGCAGGTGTTGCAGTCCCACCCCCCCCCCCCCCCCCCCCCCCCCCTCCGCTTGTTCATGATTTGTGTTTGAGATGAGCTTTATTGAAAATTGATGGGTCGTAGGGAAAATATGAGCATTAAGTCAGAGATAAAGGTAGAGAACATGACAAAGAAAGAAGGAAAGGCAGTCAGAAACTATGTACACTTTACACATTTTTCATAATTTTGTTTCATAATCTGAAATTAGAATGGACACAAATACTTCACAAACAAGCATTGATCATTTGAAACCTTGTATTTTGTGGTGTAATGTTGCATTTGTTTGTAGGCATTTTAGTGCTGATGATTTGGCATCCCAATCCTTTCATGTAAAGATGCCATTGAAATGTCCTGGGTGTGTAGTGGGTTATCATTTCTTGAAGATAATTGTGTGGCTTTTCCAGTAAAAGACCCTTTCCATGTATTAAACTTAGGATGTTAGCACACTATTTTGTTTGATAGACCAGTTTGCACCTGTGGGTGAGTTTGTTAAGATCATGCTGGCTTCCTTTACTTTCCATGACATTTCCTGGTAGCAAATATAAGCTAGGTCAACCTGGAATCCCAGTTGAATGTTTCAAAGCCTTCCAGAGATAAGCATTATATATTGTGCTATGGGAGGTAAGCATTCTATATATTGTGGTGTGGGAGGTAAACCACTCTATATATTGTGCTATGGGAGGTAAGCACTCTATATTTTGTGCTGTAGGAGTTAAGCACACGATATATTACAAGTGCTATGGGAGGTCACTCTACATATTGTACTCTGGGATGAAAGCACTCTGTATATAGTGCAATGAAAAGTAAAGGAGCTTTTTTTCACATCAGTACTCCAGGCATTTAATGCTATGCACATATTGTTTATGCACTAAAGCACTCAGTGTGATTGATGTGGTCACCTTCATGCCTGTCACTTTTACTTCCCAGGATATTGCCTGGTACCGGTTTTAGGCTGGGTCCACCAGATAGCCAAAGTCAAATTTGCCTCAGTGTTGCTTCACACCCCTGCTGTTACATGGACAGCATATGCTTGTGTGTGTGTGTGTGTGGAAAAACAAAATAAATCAGCCAGCCAAGTCCAGACAAAAAATAGCTTGTGATTTCATTCAGTATATAGAAAAACCAACAAAATACTATAGGAACAATTTAACAAATACACAAGAGTTACAATATAGTGGAATGGAAAATATAGACACTTTCAATAATCATAAGTAGATGATGAATTCTTATGATAAATAAAGACACATAAAATTGTTTGTTGTGCATTACAGCTTAAATTTGTTTACTTTTTCCAGTGCATCTCTGATGTCAACCCCACATCATAAAAATGGGTTCAGAGCATTTTAATTTTCTTCGAGTTATCTGGGAAGGAAGGCAACTGGTCACACTACCTCATATGTGAAGGTTAAGCACTTCACAACAGAAGTACACAAAACGTATGACAGCCACTTCACATTCCAACTGCAGGATCTTTTATGGGAGCAGCATAAAAAAAGGAGCTTCAAATGAAAACGTTAAACATCATGTCATAAGCAATCTTGACATCCTTAACAAAAATATTGACAGGTTGTAAGAGGATAGGAAGGCGTTCGTGGCTTAGGCGTTGCGAGTCTGACTCGTGATTCCAACGTACCGCAATTGAAACCCACTGCTGACTGCGTGGATTTTTATCATGGTATGTTGCGTCGCAGGTCGACCCAGCCTAAAATGGGTACTAGGATATATGTTTTGGGGAAGTAAAGATGGCTGACTGCATTACTTACCTAGTGTCCATTGGTCTGAAAAAATATGGGTGCTCTTCCCATATGCCAGATGCGCCGACAGGCGTGAAAAGAGATCTTAACTTTACTTACAGGAGAATGGCTCGGTTATTGTAATTTCTGTCACACTTTTTAGGGTTTTCATTTGAAGCCTCCTTGTACCATTACTTTAATAAACTGTAAAGATTGCATGATGGAAATGACAGTTGAAGAATGGAGGAAGCAGTGAGATAAATTCAAAGATTACATGGCAGAATAACTTGCGTTCTTAGCAAGTCAAGGCAAAAGTAGGGTGCTTCAAACCACCAAAATGATCCATAACCAAGGGTGTCTACTTCTTCTGCAGCACCACTACTCATCATAGCAACTTAAAGAAGCAAATCTCATGTTAGGAGTGCTGATCATTAGGTTCTGGAACTGAATGTGTTTTTTGGCAGTAGGTTGGTAAACCTACTGTGTATTGTTGCTGTCATCCTGTTGTGATGTCACATATGGCTCAGAGCATATGTTCTTTCGTTCTGCTTTATCATGTGCAGTATTTTCTCCTAATGTTTCTTTTGGATGTACTCATTTCTTCAGTCCATTTGATTCCCATCTCAGTGCCTGTTGATTCTCTGTCCGCTTCTTCTACTGTTAAAGGGTGTTTTTTTCGCTTTTATGCCCCTCTTTGCATGTTGATTCCCCATTTTGGGAGGAAAAGAATAGACACACTGCCTCCCTAACAAGCATATTGCAAAAGATGACTAATCAGAGTGTTTTCTTTAAAGTCAGAATGCATTTGCCTGAAAGACAAGGAACCAACAGTCTGCTTACAAGTAAGCCAGATTTATAAAACAGATGTGCATATAAAAGTTGAGCTTTGGAACAAGACCAAAGTCCAGAAGTGGACGATTAATGAAAAACTTTTTCACCAGAGTTTCATCATCATCATCATTCTGTAACACTGCATGTTGTTGGGTCACCAATTTCTGTTGACTGTCTGATCAGCTCTCTGCACATCTGGAGGTCAGTTGCAAAGGATTTCATAGTTGCATGCCAGAGGCATATCCAGTAAGTCAGGTTCTGTTGCCTCTTCTCCTCTTTTCTCTATTGAGCCCTGCAGTATTGTTTTTGACAGGCTGTTAGGTCTTATTACATGTCCATACAGTTGCATTTTTTTGCCTTTTCACTATAGTTAAAAGAGGTTCATAGTTGCCAATAGAGTTTACAGTTGGTGAATGCCGAGAAGAAGAAGAATTTTTTTTTTTCAAAGTAGTGCCTTTCTAATTTTAAACCTGTGTATACCTATATTTTAGTGATCTTCAAGCCAAAACAGTTAGACAATTGAAGGATATTTAAAAACAAAAAAATAATGATATCATGCCTACCATAGGTGCTTCCTTTATTATCATGAGTTGATATAATTAGAAGGAGACTACTTTAAAGAAGATAAAACTTATTTACAATTGGGAAAAAAAAACTGGTTCAGTTACAGAACTAAAATATCAGTCTTCATAAAATTTTTACAGTTTTGACTTTCATTGGCAAGTACTAAGTGTTACTCAGAGTGCACATTAAAGATGATCATAAGGGAATATAAAACATTGTAACAAAGGCAGTTGATACAATGCTAACTATCGGATGTTTGACTCGGGGCGGAACCCAGTATTTTGTTCATAACTGGGACACTTATAAAGGTAAGGCAACAAAATTTGGAGTGGTCTGACCTCTGTTCATGCAAAGTCGGGTGACATCTTAACAGATGCTAGAAATGGCCACCACTGGCATTCAGGCAGCAAAACACCAGTGTGGCCATCCAAGCAGTGGCACCTGCTTACTGAGACGGATTTTCCACTACATGGAACACTGTGTCCGATCCAGTAACATGGATTTATTGCATAAAGTTCTTCACTATATTCATGCCAGAAATGTTATTCAGGCTTTCATATTTACAAGGTTAACATAAAGTAGGATCAGAAATGATGATATCAGTGCTAAACTTCATAAAGAGACAACATATGAAATGGTGTTGACATGTGTCAAGATTAACACAAGACAGTGCACCACAGAAAGCCCCACTTAGTCACAGTGTAAGCAGTACTAGAGGCTACCCATGCAAGCAGTGGATAGACGAATATTTAAGGCCATGAATACCAGCATCAGTATAGCACACATCAAGGCTCTCTAGATGACTTTCATCACATGACACTGAAAGGAAGAACAGGTTCTGAAGAAAATAAGGAAAGATGAAAATACAGATGGTCCCCAGTTCAAGGAAAAATTACCGCTATTTGCAATAAATATTGAATGTTTTACTCAAAGGTTAGTTAATAGAATTTAATAATTTAACCCTCTGAGTCCCAGAGGGTTTAGCATCAAAGGCCCAAAGGGTAGTCAAGATAGAGGTAAAATCGGCGCATCTTGCCTTTATTGGGCCTCTAGATAGGAACCTATGAACGTATGATGTGTTTCTTGGGACTCAGAGAGTTAATATTCCTCGAGTACTATTTTCGTTTCACATGGTGGATGGTTAAAAAAAATGTGTACCCTTGGTTTTTTGGGCAATAGTAGTAGTACTTTTTTTTGCTTGTCCAAATGACATAATTGTGTTGAGCCTGTTTACAGCGAAGCTGCGATATTTGTGCCTTTTGGCCAACACATCGGCCTTTATCCAGCATTTATTGATGGGGGTTACCTCCCTGGGGTAAGTGGCACTTATGGGTTACTACCCTTATGCATGGATGTTGATCTGTTGTTTGAAGCTAAACTCCAGTGGAAATTACTGGCTGTTCTTGTCCTGTTAAAGAACCTGAATATGGCATGCACAACCATTTTATTAATCTGGTTTATTTGTATGCATATTGTTGGTTCCTTGCCTCTCAGGCAGGTGCACTCCGACTTCGAACGAAGTCCCCAATCTGTCAACTCATGTAACATGCTTGTTGAGGAGGCAGTGGGTCTATCCTAGTTTTTCCCCATAATGGGGCCCCAGAACCCACATAAAGACTGATAAGAAATAAACTGGCTATATGTAAAATTATACATAATAATAAATGTACACATATCAATAAAATTGAAAATACTTACAATGAAAAGTAAGCTTTAGGTATATACATGTAAAAACACCACAATTTTACGTCCAGGGTCTATTTCATTTGTTTTTAAAATGACACTAATAAATTTGTTAACTTAAAAAACATTTTGTGTGAACAAGATTACCTTAACAAAAAACTTCAAATACAAAGGAATAAAGGAGCGGCTGGCCAAATGGTTAGGGTATTGGGCTCTCAAGCTCGAGACTCAGGTTTGAATCCTCAGTAAGGTTGGGGATTTTTTTTCTGTCGGGGGCAAAATCAAATCCTCACCTCCACAGTTGTGTCCACAGCACTTGCCGTGCGGCCATAAACCCTCAGGCTCAGAGTCTTCCCCTCCTACACCCCAAAAGTGGTAAAACAAAGGCAGTAATTGGCAGTTTAATACAAGAATAGTGTGTATGAAACTATGTGAAAATTAAATCCACTAGGTTTAGGTCAAACTAAGCTAATCCAAGTGGTTGTGGCATAAAAAAAACTTAAATGTATTGTTTATCCCAATGGTTCTCAGTTAGCTTAGATCCGTAAACCTTTTATATTTTTAAAGGTCTGCTGTAGATGTACGCGTATTTGTTAAAATAGTCATTTAAAATGAAAGAAAATAACTTCTTATAATTTATAAATATTGTTCTTCTTATAATCCATGCCATGTGGTTTTGGTAATCATGACTATCCACAACCTTCTGTCTTGTGAAATTTCTATAAGTTCTGACACAGATGATCTTCCATGCCATGATGTCAAATTGTTCAGCATCTTCTCTCTGGGTCTTTTCCCCATCCAACTTTCTGACCATCACATTGTACTCCAGTCTTCTCATTCTCGTGACGTGACCAAAAAATTTAAACTGTCTCTTTTTGATGTAGACAGTCAGTTCAATCCATGAGCGAATTTCTTTCATCTAAATTACTCATAAATATTATAATCCCTGTCTCTCTCTCTCTCACAAACACACACGCATGCCCACACACACATACAAAAGCATGCTACAGTTGAAGTTTTGTGTATGTGTATCTAAATGATATTCTAGATCCTTTAAATTTGTTTCGAGGACACCTGAAGTATGCAGACTATCAAATGGGAATCACTGGTCTATCCCATCACCATAAACAATATTGGCAACAACAATAACCATAGAGTGGAATGTTTAACTCATGTACCGTCACCATATATTGACACTACTGCCAGAAAATTCACACGGTTGATACATTTGCTGACATATGAAACTGGTATTTTTTTTATAAGACATGTGACAGGCTCGCTTCACTTATTCTTGTTGGATTTACAATTGCAGAACTCAGATACAAATAATATCTTTCTCTCAAACAGCACAAAGCATAAACTAGTTGATTTTGTTTGTCAAGAGATATAAGTTAGTTGCGTATCCTTTACAGGACGTTGCAGAACCAACCCCAGCATTTTTTGGCTGTGGTGGTTTGTCTAGGCAAATTTACGTCCAGTAGTTTGCCATTGCTTCCTGGACGGTCGGCTTCTCGATATCACTGTTGAAACTAGCGCAAGGACCCACAGCAGGGATCGAACCCGGAACCCTGGCATTACAAAGCGCGTTCGCAATGTCTAAGCCACAGACGCCAAGAGATATACGGATGATCGAAATCAGATTTGTTTTGGTGTAGAGAAAACACAAATAATACAGCAGACACAATAAAATGTCATTACACACTAATAAACCGGGAAGGCTTACCCGGTCAACAAATGCCCGCAGAAGTAGGATGTGTTGGCCGAAACGTGCAAATATCGCAGCCATGCTGTAAACAGACACAATGCAATCACATCTTCTGATGAACGCAGAAGAAGAAGAAACACTAATTATAAACACTGAAGATGGATGGAAACTATCACAAACTTAGCTCAATAGTTAGCAGTAACGAAGAATATTAAACAGAAAACTGAAGATGGGTGGAAACTATCACAAACTTAGCTCAATAGTAAGCAGTAGCGAAGAATGTTAAACAGCAAACTGAAGAAAACTTACCATATGCAAGAATAGTTTAAATTATGATTCGTCGTCCCCATGTAGGATACAATTTTCCGCTATTTTGAAGCCCCATCCCAGCCTTTGCCGGGAGCCCTAATATAACCTAACAGTTAAACGTGGTTTCTGGAAACTTTACACGTGTGATGCTCATCCTAAATGGTGTCACCGAGTTTTTATCGCGTGTGTGATGTCCTGGTGGGGTAAAGCTTACTATTGGCATGAGGAGTATATGGCAAAACACAAGCAGGAGGCACCAAGCGGTACTCCACTTCTGCTCCAGATGTGCCAGCAGATTAGCTAATGGAAGGATCCCTGAAATCCTGTAAACAGTGTACTCTTCCATCTGTCAATTCTGTTCACTAGATAGCTTAGGGCATGTTATTCTATAATGAACGAAAACAATAAAAAATTAACTAGGGTCAAATATTTTGTAAATGTAGTCAGTGAACAGATGTCAGATGTGTCAGCACATAGGTGCACATATTTAAACGTGTTATAAGTAGTAACAATATACATGGCATACATTTTGCCCCATAACAATGGAAACTTTCAGAAAATTATCAAATGGTTCACCACAAGCTCTGCCAGAAGATACTGGCTTTAAGAAAACTATTGCTGGCTCTACCATAAGCTTTGTGACAATGAACTGACTGAGAAAATTATGAATGATTTCATCATCAGCTGTGGAAAGCTAAGAAGATTATCAATCGTTTCACAATTAGGTTTATACACGGAATTGTCTTCAAAGAAAACACTGGTTTCATCCTTAAATCTGGTCCTATGAGCTGACTAAGAAAATTATCAAACTGTTTCATGGTCAGCTCTGACACAGTAAAAGGCCTTTGAGAAAATTACATTATCAATTGTTTCAGCATCATTTTTGGCGCAAAATTATCAGTTTGTTTCACCATAATGTTTGGCACAAGGAACTTACTGGTATATAAGGAAATCTTTGTTGTAAAGGGTTTTCTTTCTTAAGTAATAAGTACTATAACTGATATTTACCAAATGTTGTTTATACTAACCCTACTGAAACTTTTGGTATACATTTAAGGACAGGAAATTGCTTTATAGCACAGAAGCCTAGTTAGGAAATATTGTTACCCCCAGAGATGTGATTTTATAGAATAACAGATCGTATTTTATTAAAACAGAAACATAAGCTCTAAAGATACTGGAAATAAAAAGTGTTGTTAAAAAAATGAATGACCCTTTCATAAGGGTCGCCTTAGACCATCTGAAAACATATTTATTGAAGTTATGAAGGAAACAAAAATTATTTGGGGGTCGCCACAAAATGAGGGAACTGTATTAAAGGGTAACGACATTAGGAAGATTGAGAGCCACTACTCTGCTATATTTTAAAATACTTGGCCAGATTGTTCTAGCATACTCAGGCCAGTAAAAAGGCAGGATATAATGCCTTATAAACAGACATAAGCTCATCAGATGGTGTGTGTTGTTTGGGGCACACAGAATTATAAAAGGAAAAAAAACATTAACACTACGGTGAAGGAAAAAAAAGTGAAGGCTGGAGCACAAGAGGTATGTAGCGATACAAAAGGGACGAAATCAGCAATAGAAAATCTTCTTTTTCTTCTTCTTCTTATTTTTCGCCGGCTGTTAACTCTGGCAGAAAAGTTCTGGTTATGAACAGCAGTCTAAGAGAGTGTACAATCGGGACGTTAACCAGAGAATATTGGAGATTGACTGAATCTAACCCTGAGTTCGTAGACAGCATTTCAGATTGCTGGAGTGAAGCACTGCTGCTGTTATGTCTCTGTGGAGAATATTGGTGAACTCATAACGAGGTAGCGAGTGGCTGGCCGAATGGTTAGGAACACTAGCTTCTCATACGGAAGACCTAGGTTTGAATCGTTGAAAGGGTTGTGTGTTTTTTGGGGGGGGGGGGGGTGCGTTAGGCTGCGTGGTCTCGAGTCATGGTGTCTGCCTCAAGTGCCACAGGTTCTGGGTTCAATTCCCGGTAAGGGCTAGGATTTTTTCAGGTGGACTTGGACTTATCGTAATTCCCCCTGGTCTCTGGTTAGTGAAATCGGACGCCCGAGTGCATTGTTGTGCACGTAAAAGCTCGCTTGGCAGTTGGAAATCGAAAACAGTAGCCTAACGGCACTGCCCAGGCAAAATTTGGAGTTAAAAGTCTACCAAAATGTATTTCAGGATCCTGGCCGGTGCTACAGAGCCTGTGCACTGTGCTAAGTGAGCATCTTCGGACTAACCTTGAGTTAAAAGAAGAACGGAGCACTTATGAGTTACTACCATGTGCCATGACGTTGATCGGTTGTTCACACTTCAAACTTCTAGGCAAATTTTACGTTCAATAAAAAATTGGCCATTGCACACTGAACGGTCAGCTCTCGTTACCATTGTCGAAACCAAAGAAAGATAAAGCGCCCGATGCTGGTATCGAACCTGGCGTTCGCAACGTCTAAACCACAGAGGCCGACCGGAGAAGACAAGGTGATTTCTGTTTTTTAAGAAAAAGTATGCGGGTTTTATTCTATATTAAAGCATTTCTGTAGTATTGCATCTGAGTAGATACAGCTTAATATGCTAGGCAATTAATTCTACAGTGTGTGTGTGTGTGTGTGCGCGCGCGCGCGCGCGTGTGTGTGTGGGTGGGTGGGTGTGTGTCCATATTATTTAAATTTACTACATGAAAACTGTTTTGAAGTTATAATCAGCGAAACAAATAGCCTGCATTGCACACGGCCTGAAGATAACTACATATGAAAAAGAAAACGATAAGCCGTTTCTACCTTTGTGTATGTGCACACACAGTTAAGGCAGGATTAACTATTCGGCACACTAAGTACGTGCTTAGGGCATCATAAACACAGGGTGCACCACATAAAGTTTCAGTAGCTTTGGAAGTGAGCTTTCATTTTCTCGTTTAAAGTATTTTTTTAAAATCCTATCAGAGCACAATGCAAAAAGTGGCTGGTTGCCTTATCTCTAATAAGTGTAAAAGCAAATGTGTTGCGTTAGATTAGTTTGAGGATCTGATCAAGGATTTTGCAATTACAAAAAGGTAGCAGAAAACTTTTCAAATATAAATAAAGTCGAATTATTCAAAAAATAGTCATTGTTTTCCATCTTAATGTAATTTTTGTTTAATTTCGGCACAGTTTTGTTAATGGTTTATATTCTGAATCACATTTAGATGTGGGCTGACTGGGTACTTGCCCTAGGGTTTCCACAAGCATACGGCTCCCGCGCTAATATGTGTATGTCGAGAGACAATTTTACATTTTATTCTTATGAGTTGTCGTCGTAGAAGCTCTAGCATACTGTCTATACGCACATAATGCTATTAAGGCAGCGGGGGTGGGGGGGGGGCCAATATCTTTTAAGTGTTAGGGGGAAGGGGAGCACAACATATTTGAAGTGCTTAGGGCAGCGATTCTCAACCTGTGAGTGGCGACCCGTTGGAGGTCGAACGACCCTTTTATAGGGGTCGCCTAAGACCATCGGAAAACATATTCACTGAAGTTATGAAGTATCAACGAAAATAATTTTATAGCTGGGAGTCACAACAACATGAGGAACTGTATTAAAGGGTCGCGACATTAAGAAGGTTGAGAAGAATGTTTGGGGGTAAAACGACCCTTTCATAGGGGTCGCCTAAGACCATCGGAAAACATATTCACTGAAGTTATGAAGTACAACGTAAATATTTTATAGCTGGGGGTCACAACAACACGTGGAACTGTATTAAAGGGTCGCGACATTAGGAAGGTTGAGAATCACTGGCTTAGGGTATCAACGGGTTTTAGTCCGGCCCTGCACACAGTACACATACACCCAACAAGATGTAGCACATACCCTTAGCTTTAACACATAAAAATATATTTTGTTTAAATGTTTAAGTCATGATTACTTTCTTTTTAAAAATACCATGAATTAGACAGAAACCAAGTTCACAGAGGAAATTGAAACAGAGATCAAATACAAAGTATCCTTAGTTGGCAGGCATCTTAGAAAGCCAGCCGGCAGTCAGGTGATCTGCGTTGTGATTGTTAGCTTCCTGTGAATGTTCTGGAAACAAGATGCATGGCCCGTCAGAAGGACGTCCTTTGAGTTTTATGATTTGAAAGTCACTTCTGCATCACTTTTCCCTGCTGGCATCATCAGCTGCAGTTCTGTTGTATCCTGAGGAACAGATGAAAATAACAAAACAATTATATGCTGTAGTTTGCACACTTAACTGGACGACTTCAGAACTAAAAACAAAACGGGAAGGCTACCCCGGTCAACAAATGCCCCTCAGAAGGGACACATATTACAGTCATACTGTGTACAGATTTACATCTTCAGATCAACGCAGAAGAAGTAGAAAACATGTCAAAAAGTGATTACACTAGTTATATGTAAGGATTTTACTACATAAATAAGTTCCGGTATGGACCACAAAGTGTTTATAAATATATTGATGGAAAAATAAAATGCCTGAACTTCTTCAGTCCTAAACAACGTATGATGTGTGATAAGCACTTGTCTGAATCCCACCCAACATGTAACATGTTCTAGTCCTTTCCATAGCTGGTCACAGTTTACCAAGAATCTGGCTTCCCCAGTACTCAGCGTCTTTAAAAAAAAAAGGAATTCCAGAGAAATTTGACTAAACAGCTCAACAAAATGGGAAAGCAGAAAGACGTGCACAATACAACACAAATAACGTAACGTTTCGGCCGAGCAGCCTTTCTACTTTTATCCCGGTTGAAACGTTACGTTATGTGTGTTGTTTTGTGCACGTTTTTCTGCTTTCCCATTTTATTGAGCTTTTTAGTCAAATTTCTCTGGAATTCCTTGTATTAGCTTGACTGCAGTCACCCCCATAATTTCACCGTCTTTAAAAACAATACATTCGTAATTTTCTTGCTGGTTATTTACGCATATGGGAATCTCCGGGACAACTTTTTGGTACAGTGGGTTAAAAGGATGCCGGTACTGCGTACTGTTCGTACCACCAGAAAAGAAAAGTCCTAGTTATTTGACCTTTGAGGTCATAGAAACATTACATAAATAATAAACAAACAGGCAATGCATTGATCGGGAATCATAGACAGAAGTAGAAATATAGAAGGACACGTAAGAAAACATAAAAACAAAAGCTAATGTTACTGTGCTTTCCATACTTCGATTTCTGGCATGGTAACCAGCTTTCGATTTTTATGTTAGCCAGTGTGTCCTTCTATCTTTCTACTGCGTTCTATGAGTGCCGATCAATACATTGTCTGTTTGTTTATAGCCAAAAGAATGATCGACGACCTGGTTGGCCATCGGCTGGGCGGTAGACGACTTCGTCACCGGTCGGGCAGCATTTGGCTCTGTCCCCTTTGATCGCACCAACACTGCAAAAGTTCTCAGAGCTGCATGGTGGCGAGCAATGCTAAGCTATTTTTATGGCGCACATAACCTAGTCACAATTATAACCAAATAACTCAACTTCCGGGATACTGGTTGAAAAAAATGAGTTTTGTTTTTCTTAAAGCAAGCCAAGTAAAGCCCGGAGGAGACAAAGTGATCGATGGATCGAACGTACCTTTACATTGTTGGTAACAGGCCGCACCAGCCGGTTGCTACCGTTCTTCAGTATTGTACAGGTTGTGCTGGTATCATCCATTGTAATGGCTGTTGTGCTCATTGAGGAAGGCCTCCCCATTGCAGGATCGTAGGTATGGTGACACTGATTCCACCTTCGTTTCAACACTGCCAGAACCTACAATGATGTCATTGAAGTAAATCTTGACATTGCGTAAAAACGTAGTTTTGAAGCAAACATTTTGGAAGCCATGATATACATAGTGGTTGTGGTCGGACGTGGGAAAAATGAGGGTTCGGTGCCAGTTCCCTTCCTCGGTGCTTTTCCTTCATAGGCAACTTCAGAATGTTAAAATAACGATATTACCTTCCTTGGAGCAACAGTCTTTGAGTCTCAGGTAACTCGAATAGTAGAACCCCGCCCCCTTTCCCCCTCTTTTTTCCCCCTTTTTTTAGGGGCTGGATCCCGTTTTGGGAGGAACAAAAATAGACCCACTGCGCCCGTAACTGGCTTGTCGTGCACGCAGGTTTCCTTCGAAGACAAAATGTATCTGCAATTATGTTGATCCTGGGGCCCTATAGGGCGGAAAAGGGGGCCTGGGGCGGTGCGTATGGGAAAAGTAGACCTACTGTCCTAAAAATAAGAATGCCCTAAGAGGCAACTAATTATGAGAGTTTCCTTCACAGTCGGAGTGCATCTGCCCGAGAGACGAGGAATCAACAGTCTGCATAAAATAGGCCAGATTTAATACAGAATGCACAAGCTAAACGCAAGCGTCAGAACAAGCCAAAAATCCAGAAGTGAAAGAACAGCCATAACTTGTCGTCGGAATTTACAACCCGTGAACGCTAAGAAGAAGAAAAAGAAGAAAAAGAAGAAGAAGTAAAAGAAGAAGAAGAAGGAGGAGGAGGAGAAGAAGGAAAAAATAAGTAGAAGTAGTTGTAATAATAGTAGTAGTACTGTAGTAGTAGTAGTAACAGCAGCAGCAGCAGTAGTTAGCTAGCATTCCAACAATCAACATATCTTTCTGTGGAAGTTTATGTCGCCTTTCTTGTATACCATGCTGTTTCTAGAGAGAGAGAGAGAGAGAGAGAGAGAGAGAGAGAGAGAGAGAGAGAGAGAGAGAGAGAGAGAGAGAGACAGAGAGAGAGAGAGAGAAGAGAGAGAGAGAGAGAGAAAGATAGAGATAGAGAGAGAGATAGAGATAGAGAGAAAGAGAGAGAGAGAGAGAGAGAGAGAGAGAGAAAGATAGAGAGAGAGAGAGATGCACAGCATCATCACTGTAGAACTGGAGACGGGTCTCCGTAGCTAGGTGGTCAAGCAGTTTGCTTGGCGATCTGAAGGTCATGGGTTCATTTCACGGCAGCGCCTTTTAGTTCAGGAGTGGTATTTTTAAGGAGATCCCCAGGGATTTTCGCACTCCGCAGGCAGCTAACTGTTTCTCAGAGAGAGAGAGAGAGAGAGAGAGAGAGAGAGAGAGAGAGAGAGAGAGAGAGAGAGAGAGAGAGAGAGAGAGAGAGAGAGAGAGAGAGAGAGAGAGATTGAGCCAAACTGGATAAAATCTTGTGCAATGAAGTCGATCCGCTCATCTTTACCTGTAGAGATTGAGCTTTGGTATCTGGCTGGAAGCCATCACCCCAACTTTATTGGTACTTTCACTTTAAATGAGCCGACACACGGGGAGCTCCAGAATACCCGGGAAAGTCCAATATTATTTGGGTGTTACCCTAACAATAACCCTAACCACCGCCTTCCCCAGAAAACGATTCAAAAAAGCTAGACCCCACCGTGCCCTAACCATAACACCCCTAAAATATTGGGCTTTCCCGTGTTTGATATGAGTTAAAATGAAAGTACCACCTTATTTATATTTATACAAGTCTCTGTGAGGACACAAACAAGAACAAATAAAAAATTCCAGATTAAGGATTTAAAACTCACAACACTGATAACCTAGCTGTGAGCCGTGACTTTTGCATCAAAACCATTATGCAGAACGTTTTGCAGAACGTCGCTCTTATGTTGACACGCTTTAAAGCGATTCGGTCTCTTACCTACTTCTCCGCCTCCCGAACTTTAATTCCCGGGATGTACTTGATAAATTTAGCTTGGTTGCATCGACGACTGGGTCGCCTATTGGTTCGCCGGTAGACGACTGCTTCGCCGATCGGGACAGTATTTGTGCCTGTCTCCTTTGATCGCATAATCACTGCTAAAGTCCTTTTCAAGGCTCTTGGTGGCGTGCAATTCTAATAAGTACATTAAATGGCGCACATAACCTACTCAAAATTATAATCGAATGCTCCCTCTTCGGGGATGTTGGATGAACGTGACGATTCCCTCCCCCCAGCCAAGCTTCAGATTAGATTCGTTAGCGCTTGTATTACTGTTCTAAACAAATCATTATGGCATTTTACGAAAGGTAAAGGTGAGGTAAAGGTAAGGTAAAGGTGAGGTAAAGGTAAGATAAAGGTAAGGTAAAGGTAAGGTAAAGGTAAGGTAAAGGTAAGGTAAAGGTAAGGTAAAGGTAAGGTAAAGGTAAGGTAAAGGTAAGGTAAAGGTAAGGTAAAGGTAAGGTAAAGGTAAGGTAAAGGTAAGGTAAAGGTAAGGTAAAGGTAAGGTAAAGGTAAGGTAAAGGTAAGGTAAAGGTAAGGTAAAGGTAAGGTAAAGGTAAGGTAAAGGTAAGGTAAAGGTAAGGTAAAGGTAAGGTAAAGGTAAGGTAAAGGTAAGGTATAGGTAAGGTAAAGGTAAGGTAAAGGTAAGGTAAAGGTAAGGTAAAGGTAAGGTAAAGGTAAAGGTAAGGTAAAGGTAAGGTAAAGGTAAGGTAAAGGCAAGGTAAAGGTAAGGTAAAGGTAAGGCAAAGGCTAGATAAAGGTAAGGTAAAGGTAAGGTAAAGGTAAGGTAAAGGTAAGGTAAAGGTAAGGTAAAGGTAAGGTAAAGGTAAGGTAAAGGTAAGGTAAAGGTAAGGTAAAGGTAAGGTAAAGGTAAGGTAAAGGTAAAGGTAAAGGTAAAGATAAAGGTAAGGTAAAGGTAAGGTAAAGGTAAGGTAAAGGTAAGGTAAAGGTAAGGTAAAGGTAAGGTAAAGGTAAGGTAAAGGTAAGGTAAAGGTAAGGTAAAGGTAAGGTAAAGGTAAGGTAAAGGTAAGGTAAAGGTAAGGTAAATGTAAGATAAAGGTAAGGTAAAGGTAAGGTAACGGTAAGGTAAAGGTAAGGTAAAGGTAAGTAAATGTAAGGTAAAGGTAAGGTAAAGGTAAGGTAAAGGCAAGGTGAAAGTAGGGCAAAAGTAAGGTAAAGGTAAGGTAAAGGTAAGGTGGAGGTAAGGTAAAGAAAAGGTAAGGTAAAGGTAAGGTCAAGGTAAGGTGAAGACAAGTTAAGATAAAAAGGTAATGGTAAGGCAAAGGTAACGTAAAGGTAATATAAAGGTAAGGTAAAGGCACGGTAAAGGTA
Source organism: Candidula unifasciata (assembly GCA_905116865.2). Lineage (NCBI taxonomy): Eukaryota > Metazoa > Mollusca > Gastropoda > Stylommatophora > Geomitridae > Candidula > Candidula unifasciata. The sequence continues at coordinate 24,144 of CAJHNH020002462.1, read as the reverse complement.
ATGTAAAGGTAAGGTAAAGATAAGGTAAAGGCACAGGTAAGGTAAAGGCAAGGTAAAGGTAAGGGTAAGGTAAAGGTAAGGTGAAGGTAAGGTAAAGGTATGGTAAAGGTGAAGCACATGTATAATTAAGGTAAGGTAAAGTTAGGGTAAGGTTAAGGTGAGGTAAATGTGAGGTAAAGGTGATGTAAAGGAGAGGTAAGGTAAGATAAAGGTAAGGTAAAGATAAGGTAAAGATAAGGTAAAGGTAAGGTAAAGATAAGGTAAAGATAAGATAAAGGTAAGGTAAAGGTAAGGTAAAGGTAAGGTAAAGATAAGGTAAAGGTAAGGTAAAGATAAGGTAAAGATAAGGTAAAGGTAAGGTAAAGATAAGGTAAAGGTAAGGTTATAGTAAGGTAAAGGTAAGATAAAGGTAAGGTAAAGTTACTTTCTCGTGAGAGCGGTGTATTAGTCATACTTTGATGATAGGTTTTTTTTTTTTGATAGACCAATCGGCACTTAGAGAGCGGCCGTGATGTAGAGGCTAGAATCTCGTATACGGATCCAATGGCCGTGGGTTCAGGTCCTGAAAAAGCTGGACTTTTTTCAAAAATATCTTTGGCTCACAGGTCGACCCAGCCTTGAATGGACACTAGGTAAAATTATGGGAAGTAAAGACGGCCTGTGGGATGTTGATCATATCACCCATCGAGCGCCGATGGGCTATTACATAAATGTCTCACCCTATATGCCCAATATAAAACTGAATGCGTGGATAAAAAGGTCCTTTGCTTAATCGATGCGTCTCGAGTTCAAAATAAGCCGCCTTTTAGTGTTTGATTATTACCTAAATATTTAATTTCCTGTCACGTCCGCTAGGACGAGCAGCCTCATTGCACACTTGCCATTTAAGTGCTACTATAAATATTTCTCCAAGCTAAACTTCAGTTCTTAACATTTTCCCACGTCTCTCTTCCCACTGAAAATTTTCTGTTGCCACATTTTCCAATTTCCGCACATCTCATTTTTGTTTGGAGTTTTCTTTGCGAATTGATTTCTTTCAAGACGGATTCGTTATTCTGTTTATGTTTATTTTTCTTCGCATTCTTTTATTTAATAAAATAAAACACACACACACACACACACACACACACACACACACACACACACACACACACGCGCCTCCAGAGCTTTCAAGTTTCTCGGTATTACAAGAGAGATCGGGATTTATTAAAAAAAAAAAAAAAAATACACATGGAGAAAAAGGTAAAGATTCTGTTTCCAATTTACCATGACATTTTGCAATTACATGTTAAGGAAATGGGCATTTTCAAGCACAAAGACGCGTTTAGCATATGGTGCTAACACCCTGTTTTAATTCCCAAATATGAATACGTAATACGAGGGGAAGTCAATAAGTTACAAATGTTTGTCTAAAAAAAAAAAAAAAAAAAACAAAAAAAAAAAAAAAAAAAAAAAAAATTAACGACGATAACAACTAGAAAACCGTTTATTTTCAAAGACACACTGTTCCTTTAAACATAATTTCCACCACCATTAATGAACTTAACCCATCGCTTTATCAGTCCTCCAAAACCTGCTGCATAGAACTGCGTGCCCTGTTTTGTAAACTACAGTTTTACTTCAGATTCAACTTTTGCGTCATTCGCAAAATGTCTCCCGCCAAGGTGGGTTTTCAGTGGACCACAGAGGTGGAAGTCGCTAAGGGCTAAATCGGGGATGTTCCAGAAGTTCCCACCCTAGATGGTTGATTTTCTCCTGAGTTAACTGAGCCGTATATGGTCTGACATTGACGTGAAGGAGCAGTACTCCTCTAGTCAGCAGGCTTCGGCGCCATTTTGTTTATGTGCTGCGATTGTACATGCATCACCTTGCGCCACCTAACGAGCTGAGACATAAAGTTCGATGTCTGCTGTCACCTAATGGCACCTTTAGAAACCACTAGCTACATTGTCCTGCTATCCCATGGTCATGTATGACTTACTTATGGACTTTCCTTTGTGGAAGAAAATTTGATCATGAAGAGCCAGCTGACGAAACGAACAAATAAGACAGCGTGAGAAAAAATCCGAGGAAAGTTCTAGTCACACTTTGCCTTGTGTTTAGCACTTCTTGTTTTTACTTGACTACAGTCACTGTTATTTTTGTCATCACTGATTTTTTTTAACGATTTGCTTCCTTGTTCAAAGAGTGCTGTTTGTAAAATAAAGTGCATTGAACTTTCACACTTATTGTCTATTATAATAGCTAAGCGAGAAAACCATGTGATACTTACTTCACCATTGAAAAAACAGTATATCAGTGCCACTACTGCTCCCTGTCAAGAGTAAATAAATAAGACATTAATTCCTCCATACATGTTCGTACTGTACACTCAGGCAGAGTACTGTTCGTCCAAATCTTTGCATTATCTCCATAACTGCATCGCACAAATCTTTCTTCTATTTCACAATTCTCATTTATGGCTGCTCCACCATAATGTGCTTGCTGTTAACATCTTTTACCGGTTTAATATCTTCAGCTGTATATTAGCTGGTAACTTTCCTATTTGCTGTTAACAACACAATTTACCGGTTTAATATCTTCAGCTGTATATTAGAGGTAACTTTCCTATTTGCTGTTAACAACACAATTTACCGGTTTAATATCTTCAGCTGTATATTAGATGGTAACTTTCCTCTTTGTTGTTAACAATATTTACTGATTTAATATCTTCAGCTGTTAATTAGCTGGTAACTTTCCTATTTGCTGTTAACACCATTTGCCGATTTCATATCTTCAGCTGTATATTAACTTGTAACTTTCCGTCTATCTAGACGATATATTGTGCTTTATGGAGGCACTTGAATAACAGCCCTTGGTAACGGTCAAGGATGAGTGTCCCTGCTCTCTATAGAAAATAGCCTAGGCAGTATTGTGGAGTGTCCATTCAGTAACATCCCTCTCTCAATGTGCTTTGTTTTCTCTAAAGGAAAGGTAACAGCATTACACTTGGCATACTGTAGCTTATTTGGCTAGAGACCTTGTAAGGCGACGAGGAGGAAAAAAAAGGGAGGGGGGGGGGTGGAGGAGGAGGGAAAGGTATCACAGACTCCTATTTTTTATTCTAATTTATTGGCAAATTGGGTGGGGTTGGGGGGGGGGGGGGGAATGTATGACCCCTAACGTTTTCTTAACCAAGGGAGGGAAAAGAGGGCACCTCATTTTTAAAACTTTTAGGGCGGGGCAAACAGGCGCACCCCTCTTACTCCCTTTTTTTCGTGGCGTCATGTTTTCCTGCTACATAATTAGGTGAGTGTTCTAAGCCCTTTTAAAACTGTTTACATGGTTGTTAAAGACAGCAGGGATATTAGAAAGGAAGAGATGCAGGCAGAGGGCGACAAGAAAGAACATCGAAGAATGATTGACAGTACACGAAACAGAAGTCTGCTCGTAGTTATGACTACAATTGCCAGGCAGTGTTGACCACAAGAAGGAAAGACTATTTTGATAAGAATACAGTTCACCAGATATGACAACTTAAAACGAATTTATATCTTCGATCGAATTAAAATATCATCCAACCGATTTATGAAGCAAATGACAGGAAAGGAAACAACATTACCTGATATGAAACCAGGACAGCAGATGCCATGTCCCAGGCAAAAAGTCCTGGCTTGTCCAGTTCGGGTTTTACCAAGGTCAGCATGTTCTGCAGTCCTAACAGTGGGATTAGAATTAAAGTGGCTTTCACTGCCCTCCTGCAAAACACAGAATCGTGAAGTCAGTGCCCGATTCTTCACTTCTAAACATTATTTTGTGGTAAGAATTCGCTACATAGGCAAGACACATTTCCACCAATTCTCACAGTTCATAAACCAGTCCCTCACTGTCTCTTATTTGAGTTTTGACACTGATCTTCTCTGAGTTTCAGTGATAGAATGATAACAGTGATCTGAATTATAATTTTTGTAATTATCTGTCTGCTTTTGTTATTAGTGAGGGTCATAATCACAGCACCACTAGACAGATAAATAGGTGCTCTGATCTCCTCCTCAAAAGCTCCGAAAGTGTAAACCGACTGATGACTCCTGTTCTGTGTTGATTAATGAAATGTCTTGTCCCCTTGGTAAAATGTTCATTTCTTGCAGCTCCTGGCTGCACTCCAATGTGGATAAATATAGACAAGGATACAGAGTCATGTCCTTTGCTGTATTTGTCTTCATGTTAACTACTGAGCATGGTTCTGATGACATCGCTTCTGTCCAGTACCGGACCAGCTATAGAAACAGCAATGACTGTAATGTTAATTTGAATGCTTATTGCTTCGTACACCATCAAAAGACAAAACAATGATGAAAGCCATTCACAGAGTTCACACATTAATACAGTCTATTTTCATTCAGTCAATGATTCTGCTTTAGAATACCTGAGAATGGGATCACAACACCACTTTTGGAAACATTCATCTAGTTAGGACAGAGTCAAAGGGTCGCAACTTCATTTCTAATGTGGAAAGTTCCCTGATCCAAATCCAAATATGAATAACTTTTAAAATGATTTATTTTCTAGTGAAATACACAAGTATGGCCATTGGCGTTGGAGTTATAACATTTCTTAACTTCTGTCCGTAATTCTGTTCTACCTTAAAGTCGCGACATTCACCTTTTTGCCTTGCCTGTGACAACCTTCACTGATGTGATATCCTTCCCTGCTCGTCATTTTTCGCTGATGTTAAATTCTTTGCTTGTGTCACATCATCCTATTTGTGCCAGTAAGTGACTATCCTAATATATGGGACTCCCAGTTCCAGAAAAAAAAAGACAGCTCAGAAGTGTTTGCTTATCTCAGATCATTTCGGTTCCCAGAGCTGCGTTTGCCGCAGCAACTATACATACACGACGATACATGTTAAGTTAACACACATTATTTGAGTGTTAAAATACCTACCTGTTTTGACTGTGTTCGGCAGAATTAAATGCTCTAATTTTGGACAATAGAATGCGGAGTATGTTGAGAAGCAATATGAAGTTCACCTGAAGAATATACGTAACTTAGATCATAAGTTATTTATTATAAATATTATAGTTACCTTTTTCCATATAATAAATACATATACCTAGACTACATCTGTCTTCATCTTTTCAGTCTATGTCATTAGGCATATCATGAATTGGTAATAATGAATTAAATTTAGCTGAATTGTTAAGAATCGGCTTCTTAGTACTCGGCGCATTCCCATAAGTACTCCCAAACCACAGCAACTAGAACAGTGTTCCAGTAAAAAGCAAGATATTTATCCATGTCAAAATGCTAAAGTGTCTAACATTCCCTCTCTCTTGGTTTCCATCTGCCTCCCTGCCTTGTTAGCTTTCTATTGTCACGGCCTTCTCCAATTTTCCTTCTCATCACATACGCAAAGAATCAGGATGGTCTTTTTTTTTCCTTTTTTTTTTCGGATAACCATTTCCATTTCTGAGTTAACTGCTTTTAATTTATCGTTAAAATGCCCTTTATTCCATACTTTTTATTTGCCATGTTGCTATTCCGTGTTCCGTGACAGTGCTCGGCATGTTCTTCGACAGTTAAAACATTTTGCATCATGATCATCAGATCTTTCCCAGGTAGCAACATATTTATTGCCATATCTCTCTCTACACATCTCGATCCTTGATGTTACAAAGCAATTCGACTGATGATATTTATCCTTGCAACTGTCGTAATACGCAGCATAATTTCTCCGTGTTGGCCTTTGCCATTTAATACTGTCTATCTTGCCAGTATCTACCGTCTTATCCGGTAAATCTTTTACAATAATGTAACCACTATTTGCCTTTTTTCCCCTATAGCTGCGAATAATATTTAACGCTCAATAGTCCCCCCCCCCACCCTTTTTTTTAATTCACCCTTTCAGGCAATCGTTGCTGTGGTTTGGAAAAATGACTGTCTAATAGAGTCTTGGCAATAGTCTTCTAAGAAACCGCATTCATGCTGCTTTCCAAACTTAACATTTTCTCAATAAATGGGTGAAATTGCCCCCATCTGCATTACCCGTTTTTGACAAACCGCTGCAGAAAACATCCAGTTTATATCTTGTTATCATATCCCTGCTTTCATTGACCCCATTCAGAAGATTAGTGTGATGCTTATTATATTCGTCTATAGGTACTTGGGAAGTCGCCGTGGTGTAGCGGCTAGACACTAGCTTACGGGTCGGAAGAACGTCGGTTCCTGCTCCTAAAGGAGCCGGACAATTTTCATAAGTGACTTTGACTTCCAGGTCGACCCAGTCTTGAGTGGGTTTAAGACACAAACCCTGGGAAGTAACTCCCTATAAAATTTAGATATAGCCCTATACGCCCAATACGCCTAAGGGGGTAGAAAATTATCCCTTATTCACGATTTACAAGCACTTATAAAAATTCCAGCAGGCATTAGAATAAATTCTTAACATGAATGAATTATCAACAAACATATAATAAGGTTCAGAACAGACAGAGCACGAAATAATATCTTTAGAATACTCATTATGATTCTTATACTGCGAAAGATAACAAACACCACACTACGTCTTTATTTTAATTAACAACGAATGAGTTAAGCGGATTTAAAAAAAAAACCACTCCTATTTAGGACCACGTTTTTTGCCTATTTAATTCCCCACCTGGCTCTTGCCAAGGGCCCTAAATATAACCTACGGTTTAAATGGGGCTTCTACTATTTGTGCTTGTGTGATCCTCATCCGAATGGTGGCACTTTTTGTCAACGTTTGTTGGTCGTTCGTTGTAGGGTCCTGGTGGAGTTGAAAGTCAGTCAGTTTAAACGGTAACACGCTTCGCAAAATGTCACGATGTACGTACCACTAGAGATAAAACAATGGGCGTACTCAGAAACCACATAGTCCATGTTGGGTGAAGCCAGCACCTGGAGAAAGAAAATGATCATAAATATCTGTGTTATTTGAGTTTCTAGCCGTAATTTTTCCATTTATTGTATAAGGCAGCATTTGCAGTTAGGATGTGAGGTGTTATTATCTCACATATTTTATGCATCAAAATATTAAGTGACTGGACTTTTGAACCCTGACCCCTGTCTGAGTAAAACACTTGGTAATGGGCAATTGTCATTTTTATTGTGCATTGGCGTCTTGGTATACCTCCGATACCTCCACTTTCTAATAAGACCAACTTAGTATAAGTCATGTTTAAACGCGAACAGTTTTGCTTAGCATACAACCTGTGTTAGAATACGAATAGCCTGCTAGAAATTATATGAGTAAAAAATGAATCACAACATCACCTAACAAAGCCCTAACAAGCCGTAATAGAATTGTCTAGAATGACCAGAAAATCTTACATTTTAGAACTACCATGAGGAGAAGGCAGATGTAAAGATCTTTAGACACATTTTTAGTTAAGGTCAAATCTGGAGAACCTGGACAAGGCCCACGTAGGGAAAAAGAGGGAACAACATTCAGATTACTGGTTTTATTGGAAAACTCTTCCTCCAAACAATAACATCTCCACCTCATCCCTTCTCAGCACCATCATAGTGGGACTCTCGACTCTTCTCAGTAAGCTAAAGCATGGTTAAATTTAGATTCATTTTATCTGATAGCTTTTGCATGTTATGCATTTTGTTACTAATCAGTGTTTACATTATTTTATACAATCCCGTTAATGTATAATATGCCAATAACAATATAAATGTTTTCCCCTCGGTTAGAAGGATTACTCATTCTCCTCATATTTCTTATGAGAAAATTCGTTTTTCGTCTGTCGCTTAGGCGCTACGAACGCGCTTTATAATACCTGAGTGCCGGGTTTGATTGGAGCTGCGAACGCACACACACGCACGCGCACGCACACGCACACGCACGCACGCACGCACACACACACAATATAACAATGCTGGGGTTGATTTTGCAGTGTCTTGTTAAGGATACGCAATTGACTGTACGTCCTGTTTCGTTTGCGTCAAAGTATCTGGAACGGATTAATTACGTATACAGAGGTACCACTAAAATTACGAATAAAAGACAACTTCGTATCTCATGGCCTAGACTATATAACGGCTTAACATTCGACAATACGAAGGCTATAACTACTATACAAGTAACTAGCTAGAATTACACAAACTCTAATGCAAGAAGAATGTTACTGGCAACTGCCTAATGAGATAAATATTTTTGCGTGTGCCATAATGTAGTGAAAAGACAGACATAGGCGATTATCGTGACAGTTGAAAATATCAGTGGTAGAAGAGACACAGACAAACTAAGACATTCCGTGAGCTGGTCCTGGTGGTCCAAAGGTCTTGGTGTCAAATCTGCTTTAGACTAATTTGTATAAAGGTTCTATCTAGGCTGCCAAATCAACTCAGCCTAAAATGTGTACCGGGAAATAGTCCGGGACGAAAATGCGACTGGGTGGTATCAACCACTTCACAGATCAAATGCCTACTGGTCTAAAAAGTATCAATGGCATCAAAAGGGTTATTATTTTACTGTCTTGGTAAAGAGAAGAATTAATAATGACTTCGTAACTTAAATTTAGAACGTTATTTATGCAATCAGAAAATGTTATTTTGAATAAATATTACATATATAATGTAGTAGTTACTTACATAACATCATTTACCGTATCCAAAGCTCTTGCTAGGACGTAGGCTGTTACTGGTAGAATTGGCAATCCTGTAAAAGAAGTCAAAGAGCCGGACTTTAACAGTTTTAGAGTTTCACAGTCTATAATGTACAAAATCGACTAACAATTTACATAACATGTAATAATAACAACATATGAAGTACCCCTGACGCAAAACTAAGAACACAATCGTCTGCCCTTATGTCCTCCAATGGAGCAGGGACTTAACGCACTGTCTGTATTTCATATAGGTATTTTTAACAAGCTGGATGTTGCGAGGGCCCTTTGCTCGAATAGACCTCGGGCAAACTGATACGGGTCCCTAAAGAATTTCTCTCGCTCCCTTTTGGTTCTTCTTCTATTGTTACAGAAACGCTCAGCGCGACAGAGGGCACTGTGTTTGTTCTTTAAATGCAACCAGACTTCGTACAGCCTCCCGTTCGCTGCCGGTAGCGGCTTTGAACCGTTTTCTAAGAGCATTCTTGTCTGCCTGACACTTAAGAATGTCCCTCTGTCTCCTGCTAGTATTCTGCTTGGCACCCGGCTGTGCTTTCTCCACTGTCCCGAGCTGACGGGAGCAGTGTTCATAAATAATATCACCAAATTTTGTAAGCTTGTCGCCTAACGACTTTTTATTTTAATCATGTTTAAGTATCTCACATAATGTACCCTCTAACTCGCACCACACCACCTTATTGCTCGCAGGTGGAAACCTGATTTTGGAACGTACTTATTCGGGAATCATCAAAACGTGCGCCTCCGCAGTCGACGTCATGGGCCTCTCCGGGCGAGTGGGGAACACCCTGCCCGTCGTTCCCTGACGACTCAGAAACCACCACATGAGTAGTAGTTTTGCGACGACGTTTACTGCATGGAGCACCCTCGCATTTCATCCTTCCGGCATGAGTTCTCAAACCATGCAACCGCGTGAAGCTCTTCCCAGATGTACGGAGCTAGCCCGGACGTTGGGCAAGAGTCGGAGTCCGGGGGCTAGCATTGTCGTCACCTTTTGTATCAATTTGATTGGGCCCTTTATTCTCCCCCTCTTTCGAAGGGCCCTAGGGACATATTTCTATATTGGTTTGCGAAATCGGAGGTATTATACTGTGTTAGGGGTGATCAACCCGGTCCACCAAAACCAATCGAGGGCCAGATGGCCTATAAAAAAGTAACGTTGTAATCATATGCCTCAGTTTCCCCCCTGAGTTTCTGCCACTATTTCCGTTATTTCCCAGCAGCAGCCTACATATTCAAAAGTGCTTTTCTATAATTCATCTTTAATGAATATATCTATAGACGTATCTGTTTAACCAGTAGTCACAATTTTTTTGATTTTAAGGCCAGCAATAAGATATAAATTTGCATTACTGAATGCCGACTGGTCTTTGAAAAACCGAGTCAACATTATTTACCCAGTATGCCACTTGCGCGAAAAGGGTCATTCTAGTTTATTTACTTTACTTACACTGATTTTTTTTTTAAACTTCTTATTTACAGACTGGGGTAAAAAAGTAAAGATAAAATCAGGAAATGTGAACCAGCACATTTATAAACCACAAGTGCTCTGCCACCAGTGCGGACAGCTGATGAGAAACGTCCGCACGAAACTCCGTAGCTACAGCGACGTTCCTCAATTTACCCCAGAGTTTTTACTCTGGTACCCATTTCCCAGAGGCTGTGTGAACCCCGGGATTTCAAACACTGGCCGTGGACTGCAGCGAGTGGCAGCTGGATTTAAAAGCGGGTCTCCTATCGACTGCGCTAACGCGGCCTCCGTTATCACAGTTTAAGGTAGTAATATTAATGTAAGATAGAGAAAATCCATATCTATTTTGTACGAGTTCTTTAAAAAAAAAAAAATTGCAGCCGATTAAAAAAATACAACCCTTGCAATGTTAGGTATTTAAAGATTTATTTGGCACTTTTTCTGGGGGTACGCAATATTCTGCACTACCAACACCTTTATAGGCATCGTGTTCTCATCGAGGTTGCAACATACACTTTGCGGTAAGTACGTCACCTTCTTAGACCCATTAAGGTGAGTATAGGCATATTTGTTTTATCGACAGTTTATGGACTTTCACGGCTGTGGTTCGGGGAAAAATTGTAAAAGAAAATATCGGTGTTTTTAAACGACTACAGTATAGTCTTACTATGGAGGGGATGGTGGTAACAAAAGCATTGATTTCGCTAGAGAATACTTTTTCCCAGGCAAGCTTTCTAAGTCATTTCATGAGCATACTTGAAAAGATCGAGATAGGATGGGATCGAAGACAACGGTTGGAGTCTCTGAGGAAATCTTATCTGATAGGAATCAGTTACATTTTATGTGCCAGGGCACTCTGGGGTGAGAGGGAATGAACTAGCGGACTGGCATGCTGGTAGGGTCACGTTAGGTAGATGACAACCAATGGATCTCTTTGACGCTCTCAATGATCTCCAGGAGGCAAGGTGATTAGGTAACTCAGCAGACGACAGATAATTGGCAACATTAAAAAGACTATACAAATGTGTCAGGTCAAAAGAGGTATTGCCAGGCATGAGCACTAACTATACAGGTAGCCAAAGAAGAATAGTAAACCAACACAGAACTGGTGCCATCGGTCGCCACACTGTAAGGGATATACGGAAGATAGGATCCGCGCACATATGGTCTTGACCTATGTGCGATGAGAATATTCGATCTACTAACTAACTAACTAACTAACTAACTAACTAACTAACTAACTAACTAACTAACTAACTAACTAACTAACTAACTAACTAACTAACTAACTAACTAACTAACTAACTAACTAACTAACTAAGCAACTAACTAACTAACTAACTAACTAACTAACTAACTAACTAACTAACTAACTAACTAACTAACTAACTAACTAACTAACTAACTAACTAACTAACTAACTAACTAACTAACTAACTAACTAACTAACTAACTAACTAACTAACTAACTAACTAACTAACTAACTAACTAACTAACTAACTAACTAACTAACTAACTAACTAACTAACTAACTAACTAACTAACTAACTAACTAACTAACTAACTAAGCAACTAACTAACTAACTAACTAACTAACTAACTAACTAACTAACTAACTAACTAACTAACTAACTAACTAACTAACTAACTAACTAACTAACTAACTAACTAACTAACTAACTAACTAACTAACTAACTAACTAACTAGCTAGTCAGTTAGTTTAGTTATTAGTTAGCTAGCTAGCTAACTAATAACTAAACTAACTGACTAATTGACTGACTGATTGACTAAAGAATTAACTAACAGATTGACTGACTGACTGACAATCTAAAGAGACTTTGTTGTTTATATGTTTTTACTAATATGTAAGTTCAAAGTTTCACGGTGCACTAACAAAATGAATTTAGACTTTGAAATTAGATTCGGTTCTTCACACATAAGACTAAAAGGTACGCCAGGATAATACTCTGTGGAACCGTTTCCGGTTATAATTTAGAGGCTGAACCGGATCGAAGGAGCTTTTCCTTTTTGTTTGCCCTCCCTTTGAAGTTGCGGCAGTGGCCAAATCTTCAGTTATGTATCCGGAAGGGAAAAACTTACTTTCGAATTATTTAATTTTTCTGTTGCTAAAATGGCTATTGCGAAATTGGAGCATTCATAGACTAAAGGTCCCTGAACAATATTTTAATTGTTAGTTGGGGTTGTGAGAGGTGGTGATGGCCTTCACCTCTAGGTTCCTGCATCACTGTTTGCAATTTGCTTTTAACCTGTAATATGCTTTTTTCCCCCTGTGTCTTTGCAAACAACTACTGAGAGTGAGGATGATGATGATGATGACGAAGACGATATTGAGGACGATGATGATGAAGATGACGATTAAGATGAGACGATGAGGATGATGATGAGGAGGATAAGTACTATGTTGACGCCATATTGCATGGATTCAGTAACATTAAAAATAATTTTAAGGAAATATGTTCAGCGCAATAATACTGTTTATTGCATGAACACATCACCGATGAGAGTCAAACAGATGACAAACTTCGAGAAATAAAGAAATAGAGATATAAGGTACATATATAGGTAAGTAATCTGAGATAAATACATAGGTAAGTAAGCTGTTTACACGAATGGTAAACACACTGACAGCAAATTACCCCAGCCAATTATACAGCAAGCAAAAAACAATTTCTTCTGCTTGGAAAATGCGTGAACCACAATAGTGTGTAGAAAAAATCCTTCACAGAACATCCACAAGTAGTTACTGACGGAGGAGTACTGGGTTACAATGTGAATCACTTTGCACCACGCCTGGAAATAAAAGGTTTAGAATCATTGTATATACCATTTATGTACTTTGGTATACAGGAGTGTGTTCAGAGAGCTGATATCAACCAGTGCTAAATGCAAATCAACATGTGACAGGGCAGCTGTGTGGTCTCGAGACATTGTAAAAAGGTTCCGGGTTCAATTCCCAGTAAGAACTGGGATTTTTTTCACGTGGACTTAGAATTTTAGTAATTCCCTCTGGTGTCTGTGTAGGCAGATCGGACGCCCATGAGCATTGTGGCGCGTAAAACATCCCTTGGCAGTTGGAAATTAAAAAGAGTAGCCTAAAAGCGCTGCCTGGGCAAAATTTTGAATTAAAAATCTACCTAAAGTATTTCAGGATCGTCGTTGGTGCTAGAGAGCCTGTGCAATATGCTGAGCTTCTTCGGACTCAGACTTGAGTTAGAAGAAGAACGGAGCACTTATAGGTTACTACCTGTGTGCCATGATGTTGATCTGTTGTTTAACCCTCAAACATCAAACATGTGACTAAAAAGCTTAATAGAGGGAATGGAAAAGACGGACACAAATACACCGAACATTTCGACCTCAGTCTTTATATACAAAACACACTAATAAAAATAACCACTAAACAAGGGCAACAAAAAAAAAAAAAACTAAACTAATTACACATTGTGTTTGTGTTGTGCTGTGTTTTATTTATTACTCTATTGAGCTGCTGAGTTCTAATCACGATTGACGGGTGATGATTTTACGAAAGTTAGTGTAAAAGTAGATAGAGCTATGGAATTCGTGTTTCGTGCGACGCTCTTGACAGGCAGCTAACCGTTCTGAGGAGAGAAACCTAGCAATTTGGGATGAAACCTTGTGCAATGTAATCGATCCTTTCGGCTTTTAAAGGTTAACTATACACCTACCCCCCGACCTTTTCCCCTACCTAGCGCCGTCCTATTCATCACCATCATCATCAGCAATAGCACCCCACCACTACCACCAGCATCATCATCATCATGTAGCAGGTCCTTTACAGCACATCGCTATCATGACAGTATGCCTGAAATAAACTTGATCTCTAGCCAGCTCTCCCGCCTCGTCTGCTTTCATTTTCAAGAAGTCATATCCTGTTTCCATCTTCGTGTTGGTCGGCCCTCCTTTCTGGTACTATGCTTTCGGCTATTATTTTTTTTCCAATCCGCCATGGCGCTTGATATGACCAAAATATTTCAGATTCCAAGACAAGATGCTGTTTAACAGGCAATCTTCCTTGATGTTCAGATCTTTTAAAATTTCATGATTTCTTCTGTACCCCCCCCCCCCCCTCCCCCCCCCCCCCCCCACCCCATCCTATTGTTTTCGGAAAATCTTTCTATAGCCTTTCAGCTCAAAAGCCCCTATTTTTTTTTCTTCCTAAGGACTGGAAGATAATCCACGTCTCACATCCGTATGTCCCCCGTGTGGGTTCCTGGGCCCTATTGTGGGGAAAACAAGAATAGACCCACTGCCTCCCCAAAAGCATGTCGTAAGAGTCGACTAATTGGGGAGTTTCCTTTGAAGTCGGAGTGCATTTGCCGGAGAGGCAAGGAAACAACAGTCTGTATTCAAGAGAATGAGATCTGTAAAACTGATGCACACGCAACACTCAGGTTCTGGAGCAGGACTGCAGTTCAGTAATGGACGAGCAACCAGAACTTTCCGCCAGAGTTGGTGAACGCAAAGAAGAAGAAGAAGACACCCGTATGTTGCTATAGGGAAGATGCATGCTCTCAAAATTTTTAATTTGATTTCCTTGCTAGTGCTTAAAAATAGATATTTAGTATTGTTTAATAATTGTATTGCTATGGCTATCCTCCTTTTGATTTCTGTCTCCATTGCTATTTAGTCTAGAACTTAGATATTCAAAATCTGTGACATTTTCAATCCCTTCATCATTTGTGTGTGTGTGTGTGTGTCTGTGTGGGTCCTCTACCATCACAATAATAATAATGTTCTCTAAAATCATGTCAAAAATGCATGCGTCATTTACTATGCTGACATGACAATATGTTGTGAAGAATCTGCTCAAGTTGTTTTCCTGAGTCTATTGTGCCATAAATATTTCCAGTTTCTCTTTTCTCACAGTGTGGCAAACATGTTGACTGATTTCCTTGTCTGATATGTGTGATAATTGTCTTCGCGTGTTTGCCTCCACTGGGCCATGAGTCGGTGCTCCAACCTTATTGCCCCGTTACTGTGACAGTGAAATCGCACAAAATACTCGTCGCTGTCCCATGTGAAAAACGAAACAAACATCATTCTCGGCCAACTATAAAAGAGCTCGCATATGCATAAAAACCATGAGGCAGTTGGCAGTAGTGCAAACATATATAAGTGTCAATGAAATTGCTATCCTTACTAAGGGGAGTAGTAGTCACGACAAACCAGCAAGTGCACATGTATTACTGCATGGGACACACCAGTTCTGTGGTAACAAACCCCTGCATATGCAGCTTATAATTCATATCTCTAGGAGCATAGACATTAAGCAGTCTCTGCATTGGAGGTTGACTACTGTGTTTATGTGTTTTCACTGCTTTCTCTAGGGAATATTAAGTGGTGAGTCCTAATCACTTCCACTGTGTGGTTCCATTAACACTATCAGAAAGCAACGCAACGCTAATTGCTCCCCCCCCCTCTTCCCCCTAAACCGCTGGCAAAACAATCTTACCCAGACACGTCGAGCATCGTGAAAAGCGCTTATTAACCTTCAAAGCAAGGAACCTCCAAATAAAATGCGCATGCTGATTACTGTCATTTAGCCGCATCTTCATGATATCTATATGTATGTGTGTGTGTTTATATATATATATATATATATATATATATACATATTTTTTCCATATTAGTGGGAATGGTCTTCTGGTCAAGGCGTGTAAAGCTGATGATCATTACATTTGATTTTCTACTAATACATAGTTTACGTTGTCTGATTATTATAATTATTATTATTATTATTATTATTATTATTATTATTATTTATTTTATTTAGTGTCACATCCAGATTTGAATTCCGTAGGATTAACATCTCAAAGATGAGAATCAAACAGCTACAAATCCCTGAAACCCTGTTCAACCCTATCGCCAAATATCATAGTCATATTGAAGAGCCCAAAGCGGTTACAAAGTAACCAGTGGTCAAGTGTGTGTAGTTGTGTGATTAATTTTATTTTTTACTTGCATGTAAAGACAATATTGTTGTGGCATGCTTTCTACTGAAATGTTTTGGCCATACCAAAAGACAACCGACGCCTACACAAACTATACTGGATGGGAGACAAGCAAGCAAGAAGCAGACACACAAGTGGGACGATAATATCAAGAGATGGACGAACAACAATCACATAGAATTTACGTCACCGGCAAAAGGGCAAAAGAAAGAGTCGGTTGGAGATCTAATACAGTCAACGTTGACTGTGGAAGCAGCAGCTGGTAAAATGAATGAGTGAGGTCATCTTATCCCAACATCCAACATTCTGTGTGTGTACATCATACTGAAAGGTGGCGTCCGTGGCTTAAGCGTTGCGAGGCCGACTCGTAATTCCAACGTACCGCGATCGAAACCCACTGCTGGCTGCGTGGATTTTTATCATAGTATGGGGCGTCGCATGTCCCAGGATGTATGTTCTGGGGAAGTAAAGATGACCAGCGTAATGCTGACCACATTACCCACCCAGTGCCAGTTGGTCTGTAGAAATATGGGTGCTCTTCCTAAATACTTATACGCCTAAAGGTGTTGAAAGGGGTCTTTATTGTTTATCTTACATCATACTCAAAGATTCTAGAGCGTTACGCTCACCCACGTCCGGCTGTAAATTCAGTCCTGACAACTGAATCACGGTACATTTTGGAGGATTCCCCCTCGAAAATAGGTTACTGGGAGCGTTTGCATGTTGCATTGTGTGACATATTAATATGCTTACAAAGTCCTGTGTTCTAAACGTATTCGTATTACAAATCTACAAATGGATATTGTGAAGTGGAAATACAGCAATTTTAATTTTAATTCACAGAAGACAGTCGTGTTGTGATGTGTGTGTCAGAGTCACTGTTTCTAGTCAGTAGTTCGCAATTTTGGGAACTGGCTGTTAATTACTTTTCTACTTTAAATGTAGAAATCTTACTTTTAGGGATAATACAAACAGGTAATTTAGAAGCCATATCTGGAGAATATCGACAGTTGTCAGGTGCAAACTATCTTGTGTTTGAAGAAAACTATTGCTTTCATATTGACTGTGCATAAATGGTGCAACCACACTGTGGATAAATTGTGTCAAGATATTTCAGAGCTCTATGTAAGTGGATAAAAATAATATTTAATTTACTAACTAACCTCTCACAGCAAGTCACTCTTTGCCTCTTTACTAATTGTTGACTAACAGTATAATTATATGTTGTAGCAGTACACTAATAATATTAATCCTTAACCATTTGACTTATGCTTCGCGAACACTGGCTGTAAACTCTTGCGGAAACTTCTGGTAGTTCATCCACTTCTTTTGCATATTTGCAGTTGTACGGCCTGTGTTAATTTTTGTAAACTGGCTTTTGCTTTGCTTCGCGAACACTGGCTGTAAACTCTAGCGGAAACTTCTTGTTGCTCAGCGACTTCTTTTGCATAGTTGCAGTTCTACGGTCTGAGTTAATTTTTGTAAACTGGCTTTTGCTTTGCTTCGAGAACACTGGCTGTAAACTCGTGCGGAAACTTCTGGTTGTTCATCCACTTCCTATGCATATTTGTTACGAAAAAATTCGCAATGGTAAGGAATTAATTTCATCCAACAAGATGAAACTGGACAAATTTGTTTGTGCTGTTTGTAGTGCTATAATTACTGTTAAGAAAACTACTCTGGGTGAAAAAAAAGTATTGCACATATCAATTTCATACTGATTGTGCTTGTTTACTAATTATTAAATAACAGTATAATTATATGTTGTAGTAGTCTACAAATAATAATAATAACCATCAATTATTTATATTTATGTTATGTATGATGTGTGTATGTTTCATAGCAGTATTTTTATGCGCTAAATTTGATAAAGTACAAATGTCACCCCTCCCTCCCCCCCCCTCCGCTCCTCTGATGCAACAATACCCTCTCAGAATCAAAGAGTTAGCACTGATATTTCTTTACTTTTGCTGGAACAACTTTTAGTTTACATCTAAACGTTATTGATGTTTATGTTCATGTTGACTGTAGCAAAAGCATTTTTGTTTGTCTGTAAGAGCCTTTATTGTTATATTTATTCGGCACAGTTATTTACCTTAAAAATGATGTATAGATCTAAAAAAATATGTCGAAAATTAATGAAACAGTAGTTTAATTTGCGTATACATCTCCTCGATAAAAACTGTGGACGCAGAGGGACTCAATTCTTGCACAAGAACGGGAATTCCCGTTCGAGCTGTACGGCCTTGTAAATCTGTAGCTGGCCGTGGCTCACCCTACGCTAATATTTCAGACTTGTATTGGGTATATAATTTTGTTTCGTATAGTAAAGTAATAAGTGACAATTTTTTCCTCCGTGTCTTCATATGTATTAGATATATAGGGGTAGAAGTATATTTTATAGACCAGTCAGAACTTGTTGAGTGATATAGTTAACACCTCGCAAGCCACTTTACTTTAAAGAGCTTTTCTTGGAACAACATATTTATGACTGGGCGCACCTGGGAGCCAAGGTTAAAAAAAAAAAAAGCCCGGCTAGGTCAGGACTTGAACCCATGAGCTTCAATCTAGCTGCTTCATTACAGCGGCTCTTAACGAGACAAAAACCCGGCTCTCTAGCGTGGCTGGCTAAACCGGATTGCGCGGAGACCGGGTGACGAACTCCTTGTGGTCCGGGTTCAATCTCGGGGGTAGGCAGGAAAGCCTCATTTTCTCCCCGATTTACGGTATTTACAATGGAATTAAGGCCGAAAGTTTGCTGTAACCATAATACCGAGCCTAAGGGTTAACAACTCATGGCTTCTGGATACTAAAACAAACAAACAACAACAACAACGAGACAAAAGACAATAGGAGAATTGCATCATGTATGGATAATCCATTAAGAGTATAGTGAATTGATTGGTACACAAAGAAAATAATATTTGAGAGAAGTGAATTCAATAAAGAGAAACTAAGACTAGCCATAGTTTTTTTTTTTTTTTACAATTCATCTTCGATATCAGTCTGCACAATTGCATTGTAAACATTGGCAAGAACGATAAATCTGTCAGAAGATCAATAATTACCGGGTTATTTTTTCCTAAGGCGGGGTTTACAATAAACTGAGTGTAGGTGACAATCCACATGATCCCTGTAACAATGAAGGATATGAACAGGTGCTGGTGGAGCATGACCCTTGTGCATCGGAGTTGTCTGCAGGAAGAAAAATAACAGTCAGTTTATAAAAATAAGAGTTTGAGTAACAAACATGTAAGGTATTTATTGATAAGTCGTTAGTCAATGTTTCAGCACCATATCAGTTGGTCATTCCCATCTTAAGGCAACCAAAATAACTTAGCTAAAAACGGGAAATAACACTTACATTTTCAGCTGAAAACGGGACGCCCAAAGCAAGTCAGTTGAATCACATAAATCACACTCCTTTTTTTCTAGGTCATCCGGGTGAAAGGGTTAAAAACTCACTTGACATTGCTATTATAATTAGAGAACACATGCTACAGAGACAATTCCCATCCCCATCAATACATTTCAGGCATTACAAATATCTACAGAAACTTTGAAACTTGTTTCTGCTCAGGAAATGTCCAACATAGCGCCATCTTCGTTGACTTATAACTGTAGTTACCAGTGGTTGGCCAGTCATGTCTCTATTTCTTCACCCCTTTTGAAGACAACCAATGTTATGTTCAACAGTTTTTCTAAGGCAGTTGTTTTCAAATGCAAAAAACTATCACTACAAAAGTTAGCTTATATTGGGTCGAAAATTTCATTGCAGTTTCTTGGTATGATCAGGTGAAATAATTTTCTTGGTCTTATACGGATTGCAATGTCAGATGACAGAAAGGTGAAAACTGTATACCCAAGGAATATAAATGGTCATAGAGCACGAGACAGACTTAGAAGATGAGGGAGTGATATTGTGCAAATACTTGGTGTCACCAACTGGAAAGAGAAGAGTGGAGGCACCAATTGTAATGGGGGATATTTTCACCCAGTTTAGGGTGGTTGGGGGAAGGCAAAAAGCTGACCTAAAACACCAAGATAGTCCAGATACTTGGATTAAAAGAGAATCTGGAGATAGGTGACTAACCACTGGTTATCACGGGGACCACGATGATGCGACCCAAGGTCGCCACGTGAAAAGTAAAGGACCACCACGTGTTGTCACGTGAAACGAACCCGTGGTATAAGTCAGACTTGACTCTGGTCAAGTTTAGTTTGTGTCGACCGGTTGGAGTGAGAGGACGTGCGACTGAATGTGAGAATGTCTACGTGAGTGCCTGTGGAGAAAGGAGACCCTGCCGACGAAGTGTGAAGCCGAGATCGACCATGCCAGTGTGTGAGATGCCCAGAACCTCAACGTGAATCCATGGGAGCCAACTTTGGTCAGTGAATGCTTGAAGAAGACTGTTCGTTGAAGGCTGCGTGAGTTTGGGTACGAGAGCTGTTCACTAGGACACCGACCGGACATTCTAGTTTGTAAGTGTAAATACGTCAATAAATTCATGTCTCGTAAGCTCACATCGGTGTCGGCTTGTGCCAGTTGTGTAAAGTGGAGCGTGTGAGAAGATCATCCACCACACACGCATGAACACTGCCTAGACAACTTATTACACCAATCAACCTTACGGGCTCAGAATGCTATAGAAAAAGAAGAAGAAGATACAGATTGCAAGTAGGGCGTTCGCCACTCCTCCAATGCTGGTACATCCCAATTTTGTCTTGCTGGATAGTCTGACTTAGATATGTTTCCTCAGATCTTGGCTCTTGGTATTCATGACCCTTTTCACACTTTCAGCTCACTAGATGTAAAGTACATATTTTTACAGATCTATCGGCACTAGATGCGTGGTGTGGTCAAAATCATGTCAGTCGCCTGTACGTCTCACGATATCATGTGGAGCTGTTTAGGCTGGCTTGACCTAGGAGCCAAGTTTAATTTTGAAAAGCTTAGGTAGCTTCTCTCGACATAATTCTATCAACGTACAGTCTTAGCCCTTTCAGAATTAGCTGTCATGTGTACAGTGCGTCTGCCCAATTGTCACGTGACATCAAAACACCCTCTAGTGTTGAACCTGTCCAAATTCTGTACACCTCAATGTAAATAGGCCATTTTCAAATTTTGGACATTCTTCCATAAGTAAATAATCCCTCTGTTGTACTCATGGGTCAAGATATAGAGATTAATACTCAGTTTGTTCCTAAATCTATTGGGAGTGAGTTATGTTATGAATTCACTCACAGATATTTGATTTCTATGAGTAGCGAGGCCTTTTTCCATCGGTCGAAGTATCGCCTGTTTGCGGAAGGAGTTCCCCCGCTTCTGATTTAGGCAAGTTTCACATTCAAAATTTCATTCGTGACTCAATCTCCAGAGCATAGAGACGGGTTTCGCCCTTGTGCTGAAAATCTATCAGCACATCCTTGGAAAGTCTCCAGTTCACTCAGGAACGTCCAGTGAGAATGGGATATGCGTTGACCTCTCTGGAGGCGTGCCAGATTCACAAAGCATAATACACCATTGTCTGGCAACTGCATCCATTCAGTACCCAACAACACCTACCTCGAGACAGTACATCAGTAGTTCTGATTACCCGAAACCAGTTCTTTGATTAAAACAAGAGGTGATGAGTGGTGTCGTACCTGACATAGAATAGTTTGTGACCATCAAACATCATCACCATGTGTAGTTAAACAGAATCCATGATCTGCTGCTCAGCAAAACCCAACCAGAGTGTTGCAATGTCCGATATTTATTGTTGACAGTAAGAAGTTTTCCAGGGAACCTTTTCCTATTGTTAAACTTGACTTATAAGTGCTTGCCGCACATTAATTTATGGTGCATAGCACATGTAAACAGTTAAACTCCAGATCTGATGCCTAGCTCATTGTACAGCGTTACTCCTAGAGAAGTCCGGCCTATGAACTGTGAAGAGGATCGTCCAGTTCTGAATTCATCAGTTTCCTTGAGATGTCCTGTGCTTTAATTTACTTTTCAGTGTCTTTACCTATATTTTACTTATTTCATTATGTATTATTATTCCGGATTCAGATTTGTCAGTGCCCAATCGTGTCCATCATTATGTATTATTATTCCGGATTCAGATTTGTCAGTGTCCAATCGTGTCCAGTTCTTTTAGATTAGATTAAATATGACCGTGGTGTTGTTTAGTCATATTCCTTACTATATTATTTTTTTTGTGACTATGATAGGTTTGCTATCTAGTCGGGAGTCGTCTACGTGGTGAGGAGGTCAGGCCAAGTTGTGCCAAGGTATATTTATTATTGCAGTAGGAATCATAATTTTAGTCGCCTCACCCCTGAAGTGATGTTCGATGGTCGTTGGAGCTACGGAGTACCTTTTAAACTAATGCGAGCCAACATATAACATCATTTCACTTCAGAGTGTCTTTGATTACTAGGGGAAACCCTAATAAAGGCATGCGACAGACGCGCCACGTGACACCAGTTCGCCTGAAGACGTGGAAAGGGACCTTTACTTTCTTTCAGTGCGTCTTTTCCCCCTGACCATCCCAGTAGTCATGACATTCTTATGTGCTTTTTTTATTCCATGACTGGAAGCACAGAGACGCTATTACAGAACATGAAAATAGAGAAAATCATCGAAAGTTTATGATAGTTTATTTTATTCCATGACTGGAAGCACAGCGACGCTATTACAGAACATGAAAATAGAGAAAATCATCGAAAGTTTATGATAGTTTATTTTATTCCATGACTGGAAGCACAGCGACTCTATTACAGAACATGAAAATAGAGAAAATCATCGAAAGTTTATGATAGTTTATTTTATTCCATGACTGGAAGCACAGCGACGCTATTACAGAACATGAAAATAGAGAAAATCATCGAAAGTTTATGATAGTTTATTTTATTCCATGACTGGAAGCACAGCGACGCTATTACAGAACATGAAAATAGAGAAAATCATCGAAAGTTTATAATAGTTTATTTTATTCCATGACTGGAACCACAGCGACTCTATTACAGAACATGAAAATAGAGAAAATCATCGAAAGTTTATGAAAGTTTATTTTATTCCATGACTGGACGCACAGCGACTCTATTACAGAACATGAAAATAGAGAAAATCATCGAAAGTTTATGATAGCTTTTTTTGACAAGTAATCATAAAAAAAAAAAAAAAGAAGAGTAGTTTTTTATTACTTAAGCGATATCGTTGAGGGTAGAAACATTGGTATAACTGTTGATACGTCTGGAAAAACAAACACTGTATAACCCTTTTAGTTGCTATGTAATGTTTAACGTTTATTAGCGTTTAGCGAAGATTCTTTGTTAGTTAAACAAGCTGTCCAAATTATTCAGAACATTTGTCTTAAAAATCGCACACACAGAGAGCTCTTGCTTTTCTTATCTTCATTTATAACTTTTGAAGATCATCAGAAGACGTTCAAAATAAGACTAAATAAGTAAGTTTTACCCCACCAGGACATCACACTGAAAGAAAAAAAAAACAGGTGACACAAAGTGCCACCATGTGGATGAGGATCCCCCGTGGAGAGGTCCTGGAAACCGCGTTCAACCATCAGGCTATAATTGCGGCCCCTGGCAACGAACAGGGTGGGGCTTCAAAAAAACAAAAAATTGCATTCCACAAGGGAAGACAACGAATTATGCACTGTCGTGGAACAGGTTCCTTTTACACTCACT
Organism: Candidula unifasciata; assembly: GCA_905116865.2. Lineage (NCBI taxonomy): Eukaryota > Metazoa > Mollusca > Gastropoda > Stylommatophora > Geomitridae > Candidula > Candidula unifasciata. The sequence continues at coordinate 350 of CAJHNH020002462.1, read as the reverse complement.
AAAGTGGTGTTATCTTGTTAGAAACCGAGACAACTGTCTTTTGGTGCAAAGAGCAGACAGTGTCCCTGGATACTCAGATACAGACTCGAATTGGCTCGCGAAAGAAGGTGAGCTGCCTGAATATCCCCAGAAAAAGGGATAAGGGAATTTAGATGCCTAAACACTTAGACAGAGCAGATACCCCATCCCGACAATTTCCCTTTCTGTCAATAAAAAAGTAAGCCCCACATCTAGACTGTGTATATGTGTAGTCAGCACACTGACACCATACATACATCTAGAAATAGAAATAAACTTTAAACTATGAGTTTAAACATATGATAGGAATGTTTATTAAAATTAAAGTAAAA
>CAJHNH020002461.1:117737-165237 GCA_905116865.2 Candidula unifasciata | reverse complement strand
GATTGTTTAGTTTGATTGCGTCTGAACTATTGGTAAGATCAACATTTTTGTTTTTGTGGTGTTAATTTGGAGACCGATTTGTCTTTAAACCTTTTGCAGATGGTTTGTTTTCTCTCAGATATCTGGGTACGTTGAACTGGAAAGCACTATGCCGTCAGTAAAGTCAAGGTCTTCTAGAAATGAAGAAACATCTTTCAAGATATCCTAGCTGGATTCAGGTGACGATTTAGAGAAGAGGAGCAGGGACTATGGGAGACAAACCCAGACGAACGGCAAGCAGAAGAGAACAGACGACTGGTTAGTCCTCATAAGGACAGATCCTTGCCAGGACTTACAGACGATCATCAAAGATTCAGCAAAGAATACCACCTGAAGCCACAGACTTTTCCTTACGTATAGAAATGTCCCCACATGCGTCAGAATTCATATTTGAGTATCATTTTTGTAATTAATATTGGCTTCCAACTTCCCTCAGTCGATATTTCCTGTGAAGTATCCTGGGAAATGTCCCGAAAAATGTCCCCAAAAATATCGCTGTAGATATTTCTGGAAACGTCCTGGGACGTAATATGGTAAATAAGAATGGAAATGTGCTAGACAATAACATGGTGAATATTATAGGAAATATCTTTTTAAATAACACGGTGAAAGATACGGGAAATATCCTGGGAAATATGGTAAATTTTCTGGCATATGCCCCGGGAAAATTCCTGGTACTTGCCCTGTTAAACATAAAAGAAAATGTCCTAATAAATGTACTGGAATATAGGGGAAATAGATGTTCTCAGTCTTGTCCAGGCCAACTCATCGATGGTGACCAATTGGTCAGTACACACGCAGCCTAGGAGTGTAAACATCCAACTGGACACATGAAGCGACCTCCACCCCCGTCATCCCACCCCCTTCCCAGGGGACAATAGTTCTAGAGAGTGGGGATAAACAGCCACTTCTAGACAGTCTGAAAGAGAGAGTCAAGTGGTTCCCTAATCATAAATCTACGTTCTTCCTGGATGTCCGTTTACACAAGTCTTCTTATTTCAAATATATTTATACGTATCTGGCATTTACCCCATAATTTATTATTATAATTATTATTATTATTACTATTATTATTATTATTATTATTGCGCATTTACATCAAGCTTTAGCACCTACGATATTTTTAATCGGCTAAGGCGCCCCAATCATTGACCCCAATCTTCCCAGTTGCTAAAAGTGTTGCGAGCCCGTCTCTTCTCTGTCCATCAATGTTCCCATTTGCTACCAAGGTTGCGAGCCCATCTCTTCTCTGTCCATCATTATTCCCAGTTGCTACCAGGGTTGCAAGTCCATCTCTTCTCTGTCCATCAATGTTCCCAGTTGCAACCAGCGTTGCAAGTCCATTTCTTCTCTGTCCATCAATGTTCCCAGTTGCTACCAAGGTTGCAAGCCCATCTGTTCTCTGTCCATCAATGTTCCCAGTTGCTACCAGGGTTGCAAGTCCATCTCTTATGTGTCCATCAATGTTCCCAGTTGCTACCAGGGTTGCAAGTCCATCTCTTCTGTGTCCATCAATGTTCCCAGTTGCTACCAGGGTTGCAAGTCCACCTCTTCTCTGTCCATCAATGTTCCAAATTGCTACCAGGGTTGCAAGTCCATCTCTTCTCTGTCCATCAATGTTCCCAGTTGCTACCAGGCTTGCAAGTCCATTTATTCTCTGTCCATCATTGTTCCCAGTTGCTACCAGGGTTGAGAGGCCATTTTTTCTTACAACATGTCCGACTAACACACAGTGTCTACGTCTGATTGTTCAGATTAGTGTAGGATTTGCTCATCTCTCCAGGACTGCCTAGTTTCTTTTTTTTCTGTCACTCTATGATGTTCTTTGTATTCCTCTCGAAAAACCACAAGAATTAGAAGTAGAAGAAGTCGAGGCCGATCGCTGCTGATATGTAATAATGTGTGCCCGTAGATTATGAATGATACAGGTATTGAGGTGAGTTCCATGCCTCTTCATAGTACAATATAACACTATCGTCTCGAAAAACGGAAAAATGCCAATGATGGGCTTATAGTGCTTCACCTATTTAAAAAAAATTTAATACTTTTTTGGCGGGTGGGGGGGGGGGGGAGAGCATGGGGGGGGGGTTGTTATTACCCTAATGTCGGCTGCCGTCATTTCCCAGGACGTTATCTGGTATACGCTTTTGCTGGGTCGACCCGAGAACTAAAATCTTTTTTTAAGAAAAAAAAAATCGAACACAACGGATCCTTCGGATCCAAGGCGCACGTCTAGCCGCCAGACCACGGCAGATTCCGTAAATATCTGTACCCAACCATATAAAAACAATGATGATTGTGAAGACAGAGAACACGGGGAAAACGAAAGCAAAACGTAAAAGTAAATTCAGATTGTAGAGACAAAAAAAAAAAAAATAGAAGAGAGGCATAGACTAGCATGTTTTCTGTAAATGCTGGAATAACGTTTCTATGCTCTTGCGGGATCTAAAACAGTTTAAAATTTTCAAAACAATGGTTACACATACACACACACTCACTCACACACACACACACACACACTCACACACACACACACACACACACACACACATACAAAGCTACGAAACAGAGAATCTGACTTTCCCCACAATTTTGAATATGACTTTCGAAAGAAAAAAAACTTTTTTCCGACCTACATTTCAGTAAAGGTGAGATCCAGCAAAAGTCTCTTACCTACTTTCTAGTCTCAAAATCACCTAGATTTCTGATTTGATGTCGCCCTCAGAGGGCGTTGTGTGACTGTACGTAGTGCTTATATTGGGTTAAGTGATTAAAGTGCACAGTCCAACCCAGTGAAGGTATGAGCTGAGGGCGCCTAAATAATACCAGGGTTGGTTACAGTAATAGCAATACACGCCCTACAACATCGCATACACGCTTTAGCAACAAGAGGGCGGCATATTTATGTTTCCTTCACGTGGCAGGAACAAGTGATGAACACAGGATAGAATGAGAATGAGAAAGAGGCGTAGGTTGTTAAATGGGCTGCAGAATACAAGCAGACATCGTCAAGAATAGTGTTAATGTAATACCACCGATAGATTTGTTTATTAGTTTGTGACATCGCGTGAAGGCGTTACAGCTGCCTTGTTATGACGGATGTAGCCTTTGTGGCGTGTGCCCGCTATGTGGGCGCCACATTCACTTCTTTGAAAAGCAGCTAGGCTTGCGAGGAAACAAGCATAAACGGTCACTACAACAACAGGATGAAGCTGCTGAAAGAGCATTGAGCTGGCCCTGGACACAACGGAACGTCGTGGGGGATGACACTCGGTAGACTGTAGAAACTGGGCTCTCATCCATTTAAAGCCAGAGTATCCGATATATGTCTGCATGTGTCCCTCTGCCAATCGCCAAAGTATAACATGTGTCCGAGGAATCAACCGCAAGCTTCAAATTTGGTCGTAGGTAGTCGACTGGTTTTATAGGCTACCCCCCCCCCCCCCACTCCCCACAGAGATTAGAGAATTAGCGGAGTTAAGATAGATTGCAAAAAGGAGAACTTGTTGCTCGAACGTGCCAATATATTTGATAGTCAGTGAGGTCGGAAGAGTGAGAGTGACAGATAGCTTGAGAGAGATGGGTTCCCGACGCTTGTGCTTCTGGTGGGTTGAGGTTCTCTGGTCTGAAATAAAACTGAAAAGCATTGTTTAAATACACGTGGTCTGCGAGCAGGATGGCCTAAGAGTGACAGTAATCTCCGAGTGTTGGTCGCCTTTGGTGCAGTGCCCTCAGCTATCTGCTTCATAGCGTCGAGTGGCCTTTGGTGGTTTTCGTTGTCTCCAACTTCCTGTAAAATACTAAGTTAAGAATTGTTGTAAGCTCAGTGGGAGTTTACATTGGTCATTTACTTTGTTAGTCGCCTGTGGGGCAGAGAACGTGGAAATGGCATAGGTTTAGATTGCTCGAATGTTTCAGAGGACATAATGTGAGGTCGGAAGAGTGAGAGCGAAAGATAACTTGTTTTGCCGAGTATCACTGGTACTCGCTGGACCTGGTCAGGTCACACCGGGTTGTGCAGCTGCCGGTCTGGGTTGAGGGGTGGCTTTCAGATCGCTTTCCGTGCTCTTAAAATGAACTGCCTGACTAGTCGCTGGGTCTGGTCCTTAGTGCACACGCTGAGGCAGTTTTCGTCTATCATTGGTTGGCTTCTTGCTCTGAAGTGGAAAACGAGCTCTTGTTTTTCTAGGTCGCAGGTTTTACAGTTCAGCCGGAAGTGTTCCATAGAGTTGTCGGCCCTGCGTTCCTCAGAATCGTCTAGCCAGCACCCTAGTCGCATCTTCCACAGTTTCTGAATGACAGGAATTGTCGTCAGCGCTTGCACTTGACTCTTGTGACAGTTTTTTTTTTTTTTTTAATAACTTGTAGGCGGCTCTGTCCTTAACGCTGCTCGACCACTGCTGGGACCATTTTCTGCATATTTTGTCTCTGATTACTGATTTTTATTTGGTTTTGCCCAGTTCCGTGAAAAATGTGTTAGTGCTGCTGGTACCTCCTTTTGCCGCTCTGTCTGTTGCATGGTGACTCTCTGATCTGTATAGAACCCTCCAATCAGCAGACTTTGGTTGCGCCAACCCTGACCTTCTCTGTCAATTGTGTCACCAGAAACAAACCTGATGGCCCCTTTAGACATGTACAAAGTATTCCTCACTGCGACACTAATATGGATTGAGCTCTCGCTTACAAACAAGCTGTTTTTTTTTAAACAAATTTAAACAGGATGTCCTGAAGGCAAAACAACCCTCTTTCATCAAAGCCAACTTTTTTTTTCAGCTAAATGAAAAGGGTGGCAATATTGGTTTTGTTAAGTTAGATAACTCTGTATTTACTACTTTATGCTGAGTTATACTATGAATTATATTTCCTTATTTGTGAGAGCATGAAAGACCAGCGAAACATGAAATATGTGAATCTTTTCTCTTTATATATTGTTTCATTCATTGCAGTCATGTTTTTTATCCCCAATTATATTAATGTACACAACAAGCAAATATAATAAGTGTTGACAGAAGCGCAAGATTGAAATGCTAAAGAAAACCAAACACATTGGAATACTAATGAATTATATTCACTTCGTTCTGCTTAGGACGTAATTTTTTGTTATTTGAAGCCCCACTCTAGCTTTTGCCAGGGGCCGCAATATAGGCAGGCCATCAATATGGCCAATTGTCTGAACGCGGTTTCTGGGACCTCTCCACGGTGATCCTCATCCGCATGGTGGCACTTTGTGTCCTCGAGTTTTTATCGCTTGTGTGATGTCCTGGTGGGGTAGAAAGTCAGTCAGTCAGTCAGTCATACTAATGAAACCCAGACACATTGGAATACTAATGAAATCCAAACACATTGGAATACTTATGAAACCCATACACATAGGAATACTAATGAGACCCAGACAAATTGGAATACTAATGAAACCCTGACACATTGGAACACAAGTCACTTCGTGGCCGTTTTGCGGCGCCCCATAAGAACTGTCCTACATGGCTATACTGTTCAACGGCGTTCCCAAATTTGTATCTGTTTGGTTCCCACTTCGAGATGTTTCTCAGACAGACTGCAATCCTGGAGGAAAAAATACTATTTAGGTCTAAATTATTGTGGAATCCTCAATGCTCGACAAATTATAATTAGAGTACTTGTTGGCGCCCCTCTTCAGTCTGTCTGCAAGAGTGTAGCGACTGATGACAAATGTATGTACTTTCCACATCTTTGACCCTCTGGGATGCTCTCTTGTTTTGACGCCCCTCCTTTTAACCCGCAGCTCTGTAAGCCTGGTCATAGTTGCTGATTCACCCACCACATGATAATTATACATCTCTCCCTCTCAAAGAGCTTCAGCAAAGCAACCCTGACAATTGCTCGTCCCATTACCAGTAGCCCAGCCAGAATACCAGTGTATTCGTTTACTTCTACACCTGCATCCACAGTGTCACTAACTAGCCAGCAAAACGCTGAGTCGCTAAGCAATCGGCCTGTTGGTGACATAAAGGTGCTTTTCTTCATTGTGGCACACTTTCTTTGTATCACTGCCTTAAAGAACGCATGGTGAAGAGTAAAAGCACCTTTTTTGTTTTATTTCCAGAAAAAAAAAATGTATGTGTATGTATGTATGTATGTATGTGTATGTATGTATGTATGTATGTATGTATGTATGTATGTATGTATGTATGTATGTATGTATGTATGTATGTATGTATGTATGTATGTATGTATGTATGTATGTATGTATGTATGATATGTATGTATGTATGTATGTATGTATGTATGTATGTATGTATGTATGTATGTATGTATGTATGTATGTATGTATGTATGTATGTATGTATGTATGTATGTATGTATGTATGTATGTATGTATGTATGTATGTATGTATGTATGTATGTATGTATGTATGTATGTATGGTATGTATGTATGTATGTATGTATGTATGTATGTATGTATGTATGTATGTATGTATGTATGTATGTATGTATGTATGTATGTATGTATGTATGTATGTATGTATGTATGTATGTATGTATGTATGTATGTATGTATGTATGTATGTATGTATGTTTGTTTGTGTGTGTGTGTGTGTGTGTATGTATGTATGTATGTGTGTGTGTGTGTGTGTGTGTGTGTGTGGGTGGGTGGGTGGGTGGGATGGATGGATGGATGGATGGATGGATGGATGGATGGATGGATGGATGGTATGTATGTAATGTATGTATGTATGTATGTATGTATGTATGTATGTATGTATGTATGTATGTATGTATGTATGTATGTATGTATGTATGTATGTATGTATGTATGTATGTATGTATGTATGTATGTATGTATGTATGTATGTATGTATGTATGTATGTATGTATGTATGTATGTATGTATGTATGTATGTATGTATGTATGTATGTAGTATGTATGTATGTATGTATGTATGTATGTATGTTATGTATGTATGTATGTATGTATGTATGTATGTATGTATGTATGTATGTATGTATGTATGTTGTGTGTGTGTGTGTGTGTGTGTGTGTATGTATGTATGTATGTGTGTGTGTGTGTGTGTGTGTGTGTGTGTGTGGGTGGGTGGGTGGGTGGATGGATGGATGGATGGATGGATGGATGGATGGTATGGATGGATGGATGTATGTATGTATGTATGTATGTATGTATGTATGTAATGTATGTATGTATGTATGTATGTATGTATGTATGTATGTATGTATGTATGTATGTATGTATGTATGTATGTATGTATGTATGTATGTATGTATGTATGTATGTATGTATGTATGTATGTATGTATGTATGTATGTATGTATGTATGTATGTATGTATGTATGTATGTATGTATGTATGTATGTATGTATGTATGTGTATATATGTATTTTGTGTGTTTGTATGTATGTTTGTATGTGTGTGTGCATGTATATATGTATGTATGTATGTTTTTTTTGTATGTATGTGTGTATTTATGTATGAATGTATGTATATATGTGTTTGTATGTTTGTATATATGTATGATGTGTATGCAGTGTATGTTTGTGTGTAAAATACTCATCCTGACTCATGTGTACACTTTGAAAGAGTGGGGGGCCATGGGGTTAGGAATTTCAACAACTCTGATATGAAATATTACAACAAACAAACAAACAAACAAGCAAACAACTGGCATGTCTGTGTATGTGATTCTTTATTGCTGTCTGAACGTCACTGGAGAAGCCTCGACACATTAACTAACCCAACATGTCAAAAACTAATCATGTCTTTGAATTTGAATCCGAAAGTAATGCGATTCAGTTCATGTGTCTGTGATTCGGTAACATTCTGTTCTTTCTAAGCCAAGCAAGTGTGTGTGTGTGTTGTGTCTGTTTCTAACGTGTATTCTGTGTTCTCTGACAAGTGTGAGGATTGCAACGTATTCTTGATGTGTGGTTTCCACGTGTACTTTTGGAATGTACTTTTAGAGTGTACTTCTGGAGAACACCGTTGAAATATACTTTTGGGGTGTACTGTTGCAGTATACTGGTAAATTAATGAGTATAATCTACTTCTGGAGTAGTCGGTTGAAGTGTACTCTTAGAATGTGCCCATGAAACGTACATTTTAAATGAGCTGTTGGAACATGATTTCAGATTGTGCTGTTAAAATACGCTATTGAAATGTGCTGTTGAAATGTGCTGTTGGAATGCGCTGTTAGAATACGCTGTTGGAATACGCTGTTGGAATATGCTGTTGTAATGTGTTGTTAGAATTTGTTGTTGGAATGTGCTGTTGGAATATCTATTGCAATGTGATGCTGGAGTGTGCTGTTGAGTGTGATTCTATGACCATTTAACTGTGCATTTTGAGCTTATTTTTGAAGTGTCCCAATCGCATGTGCTGTTTGATTGCGCTGTTGCAATTTGCTTTTGCGTTAGAATGTGTTGGAATAAACTAAGAGTATGCTCGTGACATGTGCTGTTGTAGCGTGCTATCCAACATTTACCCAACAATGCATTGGTACTGTCTGTTCCTTACGTAATCTTATGAATTTCTGCTACTGTACATAACTATTAGGCAATAAAAGAGGTCACTTCCACTGCTTGACCCGTGACGGCTAATCACGCGTGCAGCTGGGGTTCTGTCTGGGTGAAGTTACCTCCCGAGGGTGGCCTCACATCTGCAGTTGTTTCCCCACAGGTTACATCTGCAAGGACAATACATATATATTTAGTTATACACAAATTGAGACCAGGACATCATGAGGCAAAGACAACAGTTATCTACTTCTTGACCTTACCACAATCAGGGCTCTGTTTGTTGCTTTAAAGATGGTGCTGGTAGTCACAAGACAATATCCCCCCCCCCCTCCCCACCCAACCTACCTCCCCCTCTTTGATTACATGAAAATTATGCCTTACGTCTAAAAAAATATAACTGACTAGAAATATATCGGTACATATATATATTATATACATGTGTGTGTACACATATGTACATATTTATATACATATGTGTGTGTGTGTGTGTGTGTGTGTGTGTGTTCACTCCCAGATCGACAACTTGAAGACAAACCAGCCTAGAAACGAACACACGTGCATGGTCCTTACTGAAATGTCAAATGCGTGCATACCAAGGACAGTACTCTGTCCCAGACACACGCGTGACGCGCGCACACACACCCACACACATATACTCAAAAGCACAGACACAGCTGAGATTTTCTAACGAATACATAATGACCACAAACTTATATGAGAAATGCAGTGCAGGTAGCTAGGACTCGTTTAGGCTTTCTATGACAAGAAAGAGAATAGGGGCTTTTGAGCTGAAATGCTATAGAAATATTCTCAGAATATTTTGGACAAAGAAGAGGAGAAATATTGACGTCTCAAAAGATCTGAACATCAGGGAAGATTGGCTAATAAACAGCATAGTTTCTCGGAAGCTGAAATATTTTGGTCATATCAAGCGCCACAACGGATTAGGAAACAATTATAGCAGAAGGTATGGTACCAGGAAGGAGGAGCAGGGGCCGACCGACACGAAGATGGACACAGGATATAAGTGACTCCTTGAGTGTGAAAGTTCATGAGGCGGGAGAACTGGCGAGAGACCGAGTTTCTTAAAGGCAGACTGTGATGACAGCGACGTTCTGCAAAGGACCTGCCACATGATGATGATGATGACAAGAAAAAAATTGGATAGCCGTTATTTTACGCAGGCACCAGTCAATGAATGTTTATAGTTTATTTGTAACTGTTTCAATTGTTCTTCCCTGGATCTGCTCTACACAACAGTACTGATTTGACATAAGAATTTAAAAAAAAAATTAGTAGTAGTTTGAATGTTTTTCGACCTGCAAAAAATATACTCGGGGTTGTGAAAACTTCTCTTGCCTTTTGTATTGGTCGTTTAATTTCCCTTCAAATATCCCTGCCAGAGCTCCGCCCCCCCCCCTTTGATTCCCAAAAAGTATAAGATGCACATTATTTTGCCCATCTTTTTAAATTTTTAGACCTAGTGTATCTGGCATCAGACGTGACAGGACACAAGAGAAATATCATCAGCGAGGACCAGATCGTATCAGCTTCTTTTGAGGGATCCACTGAATTCCATTCTTGGTGTAAGCTGTTGCTGTCTTCACTATCCAATCTATTGTCAGTAACACAAGACATCCCTGTCGCACACCTGTTATTTCTCAAATGTATCTGTTAGTTTTTCCCTCACAAAGAACTCGACATTTCATGTCTTTATACGTTGTCTTTGTTAAGTTAATAATTTTCTGTGGGATGCCATAGTGACCCAAACATTTCCAGAAAGATGCCCTATCAGTTCTGTCAAAATCTATTTACATAATCTATGAATCCATTGTAAAGTGGTGAGTTCAGTTCAATGCTTTGCTATACAGTAGAACCTCTCTTAACGAGCACCTCTCATAACGAGTAATTCGCATAACGAGCAAAACAAATTGTAAAAGAATGACTCGCTTAACGAGCGACGTTTCGCATAACGAGTGGCGGGGAGAGGGGAAGTCTCGGATTGTGCCCATGTTACATCAGTCTGTGTTTAGCACTCGTTCCAGTAGCATCGTAGTGTTGCTTGTGATCACACATTTTTTCAAACTTGTGCTATATTGTGATGTGTGTACATGAATCCTCTAGGCCTACAACATGACCTCTCTGAAAAATTTAGGTTCACCAAGATCCAGTTTCTGCCTCCCAACACCCCACCGTTACTCCAGCCCATGGACCAGCAAGTTATTTCTAACTTTAAGAAGCTCTACACTAAAGCTCTCTTCGAGCATTGTTTTCAGCTGACTGAAGGGACCAATCTCACTCTCAAAGAGTTTTGAAAAAAATCTCTTCCACATCGTTGCCTGCCTCAAGATGATAGACAAGGCGGGGGAAGGGGTTATCAAGAGAACCCTAACTACTGCTTGGAAGAAGCTTTGGCCAGAGAGCGTTGTCGATTTGTGATTTGAGGAGTTCGAGACAGTACCTGCGGAATCTTTAGTAAACGAGATTGTGTCTTTGGCCACTATCATGGGATTGTAGGTGGATAACAGTGATATCGAAGAGCTTGTAGAAGAGCACAGACAAGAGCTGACCACACAAGAGCTTATGGAGTTTTATTGTGTTTCACAGCAAGAAGTTTTGGAGGAAAGTTTGCCAGAGGAGGAGGAGGTAACAAAAAAGCAGCAATCTTCTGGCGAAATAAGAAAAATGCTGAAAGCATGACAAACTGTTGCATCTTACACTGAGAAGCATCACCATAAAAAGGAAGTGGCTATGCGCGTTGCAAATTTATTTAATGATAATGCTGTGTCGCATTTTCGCCAAATTTTAAAGCGTCGACAAAAACAAATGTTACTGGACATTTATGTAGTTAAAAAAAAAGTTATCAGCTATGTATCTTTGTGGGTACGTTCCGCAGTGGAAGAAAAGATAAAGATGATTTACTCTCCTTGACAATATGTGTATAATTTTCTTTGAATAAACGTAATACATAGCATTTTGTGAGTATTTTTTTCGACATGGAACACATTATCGTATTTTACATTAATTTAAATGAGAAAATTGTTTCGCATAACGAGTGTTTCGCTTAACGAGTATAATTCTGGAACGAATTATGCTCGTTAAGCGAGGTTCCACTGTATTATAATACCTAGTGTGGCTTTATGTTGAGTACAGGATATATGTTCGGCAGAAAACCTGCCCGTCCCTCTCCTTGCGTTTTATCAATAGCATCTTTTAGTCTTCTCAGAATAATCCTACTTAATATTTTTCCAGGAACTGAGAGCAAAATAATTAACAAATGCTACGTAAAATTTCTTAGAATGCAATGGATCAAGAAACAAGAAAAACACAGACATTCTAGGAAAAGTGAGGTTAACTGGGTCATAAACAACTGAGGTATTCTGGCCATATTGAGCATCATAGTGGTCTGGGAAAAACAACTGTGATTTGATGTGGTGGGTGTGAAGATTCCAAAAACCCAGCAGAGGCAGGTCTATGTGAAGGTGCATACTAGATGTTTAGGTGCACTGGCTAGGAAAACACATAGGGCTGGAGAATTGGCTTCAAAAAGAGAGACTTTCAAATGTGTTATGACAAGAGCGACGTTATGTAAAGAACACATTGACTGATGATAAAGTGCTCATCACAGACCAGAAAGACACTGTCACATACCAGACAGATATTGTTACAAACCAGCCAAACACTTTCACAGACCAGACACACTGTCACAGACCAGACACACTGTCACAGACAAGACACACTGTCACAGACCAGATAGACACTGTCACAAACCAGACAGACACTGTCACAGACCAGACACACTGTGACAGACCAGACAGACACTGTGACAGACCAGACACACTGTGACAGACCAGACACACACTGTGACAGAACAGACAGACACTGTCACAAACCAGACAGACACTGTCACAGACCAGACAGACACTGTGACAGACCAGACATACACTGTCACAAATCAGACAGACATTGTGACAGACCAGACAAACACTGTGACAGAACAGACAGACACTGTCACAGACCAGACACACTGTGACAGACCAGACATACAGTGTCACAAACCAGACAGACACTGTCACAGACCAGACACACTGTGACAGATCAGACAGACACTGTCACAAACCAGACAGACACTGTCACAGACTAAAAAGATACTGTTACAGACCAGACAGACACTGTCACAGACCAGACATACACGTTCAGAGACCAGACAAACATTTTCATAGCATACCTGCAAGCTCCAGAGTTGCAGCACCTGAGGAAGCTATACTTGCTGATCAGGGCATCGTCCAGGGTACATGGTGCCCGCCACGGGATGCAGTGGTTGCTGACTCTGCTGTAAGCTGCCCTGCAGGCAACAAGATGATAAGACATTCAGTTACTAGCTATGCTAATCTCTTTCTCTCTTTCTTTCTCTGTCTCTGTCTCTCTCTGTTTCTGTCTCTCTCTGTTTCTGTCTCTGTCTGTCTCGGTCTCTCTCTGTCTCTGTCTCTCTCTCTGTCTCTGTCTGTCTCTGTCAGATCCTGACACTTGCACCAGATCCTGACACATGCGCTCAAAATGACATCTGGCAAGAACAGCCATCGCTCTCTGGAGTGGTTGTATCCCCATTGCCCAGGCTGAGATCATTTAGCACAGTTGTGATGCGTGTTACTATGTATGAGTGTGTGAGTGTGTGCGTGTGGGAGTGTGTGTGTGTGAGAGTGTGTGTGTGTATGAGTGGGAGTGAGTGGGTGGGTGTGCGTTTGCGCTCGCGTGTGTATGTGTGTGTGTAAAACCCCTTTTAAATTACGACGGTCAATAATTTAGGACTTAATTTCCCATCTGGAAAACCATGTTTTAGAATTATTTTGAAGCGATTGTCAGCGATAATGGATTTAAGGCATTATATGCATGTGCCTGAGGTTATAGAGGGAGAGAATATGACAGCGTGTCTTAATGTCATATCAGTGGGAGTGTAACAGTTACCAAAAGATCTAGAACAGTGTGGGGTGATGTCATAGCAGTGGACAGCGTTTGTCTCTGGGTGTTAGACCCAGTGATCTGGTGTTTAAAGTCGGTAAGTCTATCGTCCAAGTAAGTTCGTCCAATCAGAAGCGACGAGCTAGTTTGTAGCGGCGTGCAAATGGGATGGCTAGTTGCGTATCCTTTACAGGACGGTGCAGAACCAACCCCAACAGCTCCTGGCTGTTGTGTGGTTTATCTAGGCAAATTTACGTCTAGTAGTTTGCCATTGCCTTCTGGACGGCCGGCTTTCTTGATACCACTGTCGAAACCAACGCAAGGCGCATGGCCCGCAGCTGGAATCGAACCCCGGCAAACTTGGCATTATGAAGGCAAATGGGAAGACCCGCGTACAAATTCACTGATCTGAAACAGTGTGATGTAATGTCGTAGCAGTGGGAGTAAAACAGTACAGGGTGATTGAAGCAGAGGGGGAGGAAGAAGAGATGTGGTTGATGAGACAGGCATGACAAATATCTGATGTAACCAGAGTCACCTTCAACAGCCTGGAGAAAAACTCACGAAACGTCATTATAAATGAATACCAGAAAGACAGTGTCTAGTGATGGTCATGCGTTGAGAAGAGAGACGGGGATAAAACCAGGGGTAATTGGAAAGAAGAGGCAGGCCGAGACGAGTGAGGGCTATCAACACTTTTACTTATCAGCATAGCACTCCGAACAGGTCCATAGCTGATCCAGTCTCCAAAAACCCCTGAGCTTAAAACAACTGATCACGCCAGTTCTGTGACGATCTATCGGACGGCTACTGCTTTTTTAGTGAAGTGCTGATACCTTGCTTCTCCAGGTGATGCCTCTATGTCTACCAACCTGGACCAGGATACTAAGTTTTGCTTGTTGTGATCTTTTTCGCCATTTGCATCTCGCCCAAAATTAATGGCATCGCTCCTGTCTAGTGCCGAACTGGTCACCGTAACCGCCTTGCCCGTCAGATAATTTTGCGCATATTGTCTGGAACACCCGCATAGTCTGACAGAAAAAAGATTTGCGAGTTAATGTTGATGTCTTTAATGAGAGATGATGCTCAGCGGTAATATGGAGGTAAAACTTCAAAAGTCAGAACTGATTTCCAAAACAAGGGACACGGATTTGCGGAGAGACATGAACAAGGACATTTTCTGGCAAAGAGCATGATGTTACTGATGATCTGTCGTAAAGCCACCTTGTTACTGATGATCTGTCGTAAAGCCACCTTGTTACTGATGATCTGTCGTAAAGCCACCTTGTTACTGATGATCTGTCGTAAAGCCACCTTGTTACTGATGATCTGTCGTAAAGCCACCTTGTTACTGATGATCTGTCGTTTAAAGCCACATACTGATGATCTGTCGTAAAGCCAAATGATCTGTCGTAAAGCCACCTTTGTTACTGATGATCTGTCGTAAAGACACCTTACTGATGATCTGTCGTAAGTCACTTGTTAATGATCTGTCGTAAAGCCACCTTGTTACTGATGATCTGTCGTAAAGCCACCTTGTTACTGATGATCTGTCGTAAAGCCACCTTGTTACTGATGATCTGTCGTAAAGCCACCTATCTTTGAAATCTCGGTTCTGTGGGTTACATTTGACAAGTCTAAGTAAGTTAGTTCTTCTTAGTTTTATGAGACCCATTACATGTTTCTAAGTCAAAGTCTAGATTACCAAGGATGCTGAAACCCTAGACCCCCACCCCCCCCCCCCCCTCCCCCCGCAGTTAACAAACCCAACAATGTAGCTTTTTTTAGTGGTGGGGAGGGGGGGGGGGAGCGTGCTCTTTTTAACCGGATGTGAGCGTTTTTACGAAATCACCCCCCCCCCCCCCCCCCACATCCCCACCCCCCCCCCCCCCCCCCCACATAACACATCTCTCCTACGAGAGAGGCCATTCTAAAGCAGTACACACGGGACACTCCTTTAACCTTTGAGCAACATTGACCAACCTGACCAAGCATCAATGAAACGTGACCTAGTGTGAAGATGGGCGTAGCTGGGTCTAAATTCGTTATTTGTTTCAAAATGTGTAAGGAGGCAAGGGGCCGCTATCTGTCAACCATGTTTAGAAGATATCTGATTGAATATGTCTCATTACATTTTTTAATATTTAGACAGTTTATGTAATTATTGTTCAGCACATTATTAATATTAATATTATTATTTATTATTATTATTATTATTATTATTATTATTATTATTATTATTATTATTATTATTATTATTATTATTATTATTATTATTATTGTATAAATGAATTGAATGAATCAAGAATTGACATGCACTTAGAACATTCCTATACGTGCTCAGTCTACATGTTCAGTAGCTAACGAAGAGTTCCCAAGCTGTTTGCTTTTCCCCTTGTGGACACCCAATCATCCAATCCCTTTGCTCATTCCCAGTTGAATCCCCCATTCTCTCCAGATATGGATGTCTGTTTGCGATTCTCCCATTCTCTCCAGATATAGATTCTGTGTCTGTGAATATCCCATCTTTTCCAGATATGGATGTCTGTTTGTGAATCTTCCATTTTGTCCAGATGTAGATTCTCTGTCTCTGAATCTCCTATTTTTGTCCAGATATGGATGCTCTGTTTTGCTACACAGTTCACCTGATTCATGAGAGCCTTCACCACGTCCGCTTTATCGTAAAGTAGCTCACGCCAAAGAAGGGCAGCAGCAGCCAATCTAGTGCCCTACTCATCACCACATATCCAAATGTTCAAGACAAAACATAAACTATATCCTTCTTATCTGATTCTTCCTAAAGAACCCAAGACGCTCCGAGTCCCAGACGCTAATTTCTATTTCCCGATCCTTCGACCGAGGTGTTCACTCCGAGATGCTACCGAAAGATTCACCATTCCTTTCTGAGATTAAATAATCCTACTCTGGAAGGCACCCCAACTAGGCAGATCGCTGATACCCCGTTAAACCTCAGAAGAAGTTAAAGGGAACCCGAAACGAACAAACCAGTCATGTGTAAACTGCCACCATATATAGGTCAGCAGGTTTTGCAAGTCACAGCACATCTGACTGTACCACTCTCTCCACCTGTACAACTTGTAGTAGGGGCGTGGGCGGAGGCGGAAGCTAGGTTGTCCATAGTAGTCTCCCAAGTAGCTATAGACCCATCTCCTTATTATCATCATTATCAAAGCCGCTAGAAAAACACATTCACAAAATAACTCTCCAACATCTAGATAATAAAAAACTCATAATTGATAACCAATCAGGATTTCGACTAAAGTATTCGTGTCATACAGCTTTAACAAACATGATAGAAAACTGGCATCAGAATATTAACGTAGATAAAATTGCTGGGTGCGTGTTTATAGACTTTAGAAAAGCCTTTGACATGATAGACCATACTATCCTTATTAGAAAACTAGAAATAATGAACTTCAATTGTCATCTATTCACGTTATTAAAATCCTTTATGTTAAATAGGAAACAGGTAGTTTCATATAATAAATCCCTGTCGCAGACTACTATGGTGAATACTGGAGTACCCCAGGGCTCTATTCTTTGCTCTCTGTTATTTGCCATTTATATAAATGATCTTCCTTTGTGTCTGTCGTCGTCGTGTGATTTATTTGCAGATGACTGTACAGTCTATACAAGTGCTCAAACATGTAATATTTTAGAGTCATCTTTACAACAGGAATTGAACAATGTGTTTTCCTGGAGCAATGCAAACCGCATGCAAATAAACATTAGTAAAACAAAATGCATGTTAATATCAACAAGACAAAAACTATATTCTTTATCGGCACATAATACGCTTCAGCTCTACATCAGTAACAACCCAGTAGAATGTGTAACTGAGCACAAAGCTTTAGGCGTAATTATTGATAGAAATTTAACCTTCACTTCTCATGTTCAAGCTCTAGTGAAACAAACACCTAAAAAAGTATACCAGCTCGCAAAAATTAAATACTTTTTGGATGAAAACACCTCCCATATCCAGACTACTGCTCCACAATATAGGATGGCTGTCCAAGTTCAGTCATGAAACGGCTTAAAGCACTTCAAAAAAGAGCTGTACGCTTAGTCAGTAATAATCATGGAAGAGACATTTCCAGTTTACATAAAGATCTTAAGTTACTCTCCTTCCATAAACGACTACTTTTCAATAAGGCCAAAGTCATTCACAAAATCTTATCCAAAAATGCTCTTGATTACCTTTTGCCATTCTTCAAGTATAATGGGCGACATAGCAAACGCCTAAACATATTACACATTCCTAAACCTAGAATAGACTTGTACAAAACAAGTTTGGCGTACTCTGCAGCTCATCTGTGGAACCATCTTCCACAACAAATCAAAAATATCATCAACCCCTATAAATACAATTGGAAGCTTTTTGAATATAATCTCACTTCAGACTACATGCCCCCTTAGAAGATAATTGTTTCATGAGAATATTGTTGATTTCCACCAAGATTTATTACATTTAGTATTATACTTGTTTTAAAATGTGGGCATACTTAGAGTACATTGTTACAAAGATGTTGTTAATGATGCTTATGAATACTATTATTATTATTATTATCATCTGCTAAAACAATGTGTGCATGAATAATGTATGCGTTGCGTGAGGCCAGAAGGGCAGAATGTAAGACGGGCCTGTGTGCCGAATTCTCAACACTTTGAAAATAAAGTTTGTTCGTTTGTTTGTTCGTTCGTTCTGTACAAAGTGTGGTAGGAGCGTGGATGGAGGCGAAGCTAGGTTGTCCACCCCGAACATGTTTTCTGTGTGTCTGTGCCTCTGTTCAGTGCCCAGAGAACATTGTTACTCATGATCTTATCACGTTAGCAAACTTCGCTGCCCATGTTAAGCAACAAGATTTGGCCAGACGAGATAATGCAGACGCATGTGTCGAGTCTTGTTTGCTGAAGTCGTGTTTGCTGTCACACAACGATACTTTCACCCTGAAGTGTGCGTGAGAATGATGCAAATGTAGCACTACTTTCTGTCCAAAGCTAACATCTTCGGTGCCTGGTGTGGTTCTAGAGGCAACCAAGAAGGACATAAATCACGACTTAATGTGACTAGAGTGGGGTACTTGTCACCATTGGCACAATTGTGCTACTTAGGATGACTCATCGCTCCAAAGTGATCAATCTCAACCCAGGGCACCACAGCTGTTGAGACGGTGTGTCATCTGATGAAGTGAAATATACGACTGGGATTCAGTTCAAGTTTGTTGACAAGTAGCTTCTGATAATCCTTGTTGACAAGTGGGGAAATAGTCTCACGCATCGATCTGTAGAAATGTGATCGTGACTATAAATGTATTTAGACAATGAAATTTCAACAACGTGCTGTGTGTCCATGTGGGCTTGAAATTTACAAACAGGTCATATATAAGAGACACGTGTTTTACTTGGGGGTCATATTTTGATAAAAAGTAGTTGTAAAGAAAACGTGTATAACAACCGTGGCAAGAAGGGGTGACCTGGTGGCCCTTTGTGCCCCTTCCTTGGGTAGGGTGAGGTTGGGCTTCCAACCATTAAAAAACGTGCAAAGCATCCTAAAACCAGCATACAGATTTGTTTTTTAAATTATTTTTGTTTTTCACTATTTATTTTTTCACTTATTACTATTCTACGTATATCACTGGTAAACGTAAAGTTGATCTCTTTAAATAGAGTTAACCACGCCTAGGCTATTATCCGAATAACGGGCACAAAAGATGGGAGCCAAAAAACAGGGCCTCAGTCACTTGTCAATTGTGCACTTCCGGCGACCTAATTTGCGGATTTCCCGCGACTACCGCCACCCCCGAGAGGTATCCCCCACGCCGCGGCGTAGATTGGGGCAAAACTAGATGGCGAGGACTCACCAGCAAAGCTGCAGGAGATGCGGAAGCTGCTGCTCGTGAGTCCCAGCCATCTAGTTTAGCCCCAATCCACGCCGCGTGAGTGGCGTGGTGGATACTCCTCGGTGGTGGTGGTAGTCGCCGGAAAATCGCAAATAAAACCGCCATCTTTTGTGCCCGTTATTCGGAGGTTAGCGCACGCCTATATACACACCAGGTCACTTCTGATTCGTAGTTCCTGACCCTCGTCACCTTCGCACAAGGCTACAGGGGTGTTGCTGATTACCGGTAATATCGCATGTGGTATATTTCACCACGCCAGCGATTTTAACGCTTTAAAAACATAGAGCACTGGCCCTAAAACAATTCCCCTTTCTTGCGAGAGTGCTGCAACCTTTGTCACATGCATTCTCTTTCTCAAAATGAAAACGTAAATGGGAGACACTGCAGAAAGCAAACAAAAGAGCGGGACACACCCGTAATCTTCATCAAGTCGACCAGTCTAACAAACTTGTGAATGAAAAGTGACCTAGAACGGAAATGAGCGGGGTTAACTCTATGTGGGGAAATCTGTAATGTGTTGTAATGGGCTGGCTTTTGATCTCCATTTCCTAACTTTTCCTAACTCTCTCTACATAAACATGAACCTGTGAAATGGGATGCCTGTGAAAAACCGCCAACCATAGGAGACAGAAATGATTTTATCGGACAGACTGTGGGAACAATACCAGGCAGCAAATACTTGTATACCTTGAGAAAGTGAATGTGAAATGGTTTGGTCGTTTAGTAAGAATGCAACCAACACAGGCGCTACACCAGTAACGATCTGATGTGAAAGCAATAGGTCGCCCTAGGGGAAATATAGTTTAATGACAACAGAAAAACTTGTAAATCGAGACGAAATGACAGTACCCATTTTTGCCCATCAAGCAATTGATCGCTGCCTTTCCTCTTCACGGCTCTCAAAGGCACAATTGGAAGTTGATGATGATGATGATTAACATTTTAGCATAACGAGTTTTCAATTACCACCAGATGTAGGTGATATTACCTCTGTGGGTTTTCCTATCGCCTATGTGCTGCAGCAAGGGTTCGGAGACAGGTCTCACCAACCCATTTTATTTTTTTAAGGTCTGCAACCTTCAGCATTAAACATTCAACCTTAAGGTCTGCTGGGGACAAATTATGTTTTAATAGCCAGTCAAAAAAAATATTTCAAAATTAAATGACAGGGTTTTCTTTGAATCACTATCTGGTGTTAGTGTGGACAGATGTCTCAACCTTGTGATTTGTTGCCTTGTGATGGAGTCACAAACAATACCACACACACATATTATTTAAAAAGAAACCGGAGGCAGCGCACAAGCAATAAAGCCACCGTCACACGCGATAGCTTATATTGCATTCACAGTGTAAAAGTGCTATCAGCTCTCGCCAGTCTAAAACCGAAGCCCATAAAATAACATAAAACTAGATTCAAAAACACACATTGGAGAATAACAGCTCGTAAATAAGCCACATGTTATAAGAACAAAACAAGAATTTGGTTTATAAAACGGCGAGACTCTAGAAAATCCCCACTTTTATGTTGTGGAAGTGAGGGCTCTGTTGGGGGATTTTCTCGTATTTAGAAAATTATTTTAGATAGTCAGAAGCAGCAAATAATTGATTTTAGAGAAGCCCTGGTGACAAAAACAGTAACTAAATGATTTTAGAAAAGCCCTGGTGACAAAAACAGAATAAACGTAGCCAATTCTGGTCCAGTGCTATTTTTATCAATATCCAGATAATTTTCGGAACTAGTTCTGGTCTCTGTTGGGGAGGGGGGGGGGGGGGGGGGGGGGTGGATTTAACAGACAGGCTGTGGTAAAAACAGCATTAGTTTCACCAAGGCAAATCTCTCTATGAAATAAAAACAATCGAAACAAATAATTAAAATACATAAAGTGCAGGAGCTCTAAACACACTTTAATGTGTCTCTGTGTATGTTGTTTTTCACACGCAAACACACACACACACACACACACACACACACACACACACACACACATATATATATATATATATACATACATAAAAAAGGAGATATAAAACGCGAGAAAGAGAGAGACAGAGTGTGCTAGTATTCTTGAATAGCCAAACATTTTATTTGTCTTTTGTCATTAGGTGTTCTCCAGTTGTTGTCGAGGATTCCCCATTTCTTGCCTAACAAATAGTCAACATACAAGTGCGAATCATCGACAAGCAGCAAAAAATAAAAGCGTTTCTTGAATCCTTGGCGACAACAATTGACCGACGACTACTCAGCAATCCTAGACTGCCAAAATGAGATACCTAGTTTTAAACGAGGGAAACATCACAGTAAACAGAAGGGGCAACCAAGAGGGAACATCACAGTAAACAGAAGGGGCAACCAAGAGGGAACATCGCAGTAAATGGAAGAGGCAGCCAACAGGAAACATCACAGTAAACGGAAGGGGCAACCAACAGGGAACATCTCAGTAAACGGAAGGGACAACCAACAGGGAACATCACAGTAAACGGAAGGGGCAACCAACAGGGAACATCACAGTAAACGGAAGGGGCAACCAACAGGGAACATCACAGTAAACGGAAGGGGCAACCAACAGGGAACATCACAGTAAACGGAAGGGGCAACCAACAGGGAACATCACAGTGAACGGAAGAGGAAGCCAACAGGGAACATCACAGTGAATGGAAAGGTGCGCCAACAGGGAACATCACAGTATACGGAAGGGGGCGCCAACAGGAAACAGAGAGAGAGAGAGAGAGAGAGAGAGAGAGAGAGAGAGAGAGAGAGAGAAGGGGGGGGGAGATAAAGAGAGTCAGAGAAAGAGAACGAACAAACAAATGTCCAAATTTGGGCATGAGGGCCCGTCTTACATTCGGCCCTTCCAAACTAACATCTTTCACGCAATAGATGTAGCTTATCAATAAAGCATGCTATTTTCATTGACAGCAGTAATATGATGATTATAAACATCAAGCAGAAATACAAATGCATTGGGGGTAAAATGCATGCGTCCGCTTGCGTGCGCACACGAACACCCAAATACACACGCAAACCCACTCACTCACAGTAAATGGAAGGGGCAGCCAACAGGCAACATCACAGTGAATGGAAGGGGCAGCCAACAGGCAACATCACAGTGAATGGAAGGGGCAGCCAACAGGCAACATCACAGTGAATGGAAGGGGCAGCCAACAGGGAACGTCACATTGAACGGAAGAGGCAACCAACAGGGAACATCACAGTGAACGGAAGAGGCAACCAACAGGAAACGTCACATTGAACGGAAGAGGCAACCAACAGGGAACGTCACAGTGAACGGAAGAGGCAACCAACAGGAAACGTCACATTGAACGGAAGAGGCAACCAACAGGGAACGTCACAGTGATACATAATACATACATACCAACAGGACAACATACATAGAGAGAGAGAGAGAGAGAGAGACGAGAGATAGAGACAGACATACATAGAGACATACATACATAGAGGGGGGAATAAATACAGAGTACAGACATACATAGATACATACATACGAATAACATACATATTTTACAAACATGTCACAATTTTGGCATGCGGGCTCGTCTTACATTCCAGATTAACATCTTTCACGCAATAGATGTAGCTACATCAATACAGCATGCTACATTTACATATTGACAACAGTACATATGATGATTACATAAACATACATACATACAGACATAATACAAATGCATACATACATAAAATGCATGCGTCCGCTTGCATGCGCACACAAACATCCAAATACACACGCAAACCCACTCACTCACTTACACATATATATGCACCCACGCACATTTACACATCCCCATACGTACATGCATACATACACATACATATACACACACACTTACATACACATACATATACACACACACCTACATACACGTACATATACACACACACCTACATACACACATATACACACACACCTACATACACACATATACACACACATTATATATACCTACCTACCTAACTATCTACCTACAGACAGACAGACAGACAGACAGACAGACAGACAGACAGACAGACAGACAGACAGACAGACAGACAGACAGACAGACAGACAGACAGACATTTAAGCACTCATACACATAAAGACAAACACACAGACACACATATACACATATACACATACAAGCACACACATAGACACACATCCACAGACACAGAAACACAGACACGCACATACACACACTAACACGCACACAGACACACACAAACACCATACAGACCCACACACAGACACACTCAAGTAACTAGTTAATAAATTTAATGTGGAATGTGGATATACAGAAGAATATGTCATTTTTCATGGAACAAAAACAGCCCAACACAGAGGTTCTGGGAGACTAAGAATTTTTAAAAAAAAGTTACTGTAAGAATTTTTAAAAAATGACTACTGAAATGTTTCAGCCCAATTAAACTGCATAGCACTCTTTGAAAACGAAGAAGTTAAGAGAGCAAAAGGTGGATACGACAACGATGCAAATGGTGGTTGGGGGGGGGGGGGGGGGGGAGGAGGGGAGAACAACATGAAGAAATGGATGAGTAACAGTCTGAGAGAGTGTACTACCGAGTCAAGAGAGAGGGGGTTTTGGAGGTCGATTAGAGCCAACCTTCATCGTAAAGGTTTGTGAATTTATCACATATATCAGAACATGATGGTCATCATTTGCTTGCCACGCTTTCACACGACAAGAACGACAAGAAATGGAAGATACTGACACAACTGGACAGATTTATAGAATGACCCACAGAAGAAAATGTCAAGAGACAATTGTGGATAGCCTATCGTCAAGCTTGGACAGGTGTCAGCACACGCATTGCTGCATGCTGATGGAGATCACAAGGTGTGGCCAGTCGACAAATACATGTTGGCATCTAAAACTCCTACACTGCATGTATAAGGTATGGGTAGTTTATTTCAAAAGTTCTTTACAAGTGGGCGAAACAAAACTCTTCTGTGTCCTTCATCCTTACCCAGTCTCCCTGCCTTGCAACACACGTAGTTCGCCGATCCACAAATTTTAGACGCACACAAGGTAGAAACTTTTGGGTGTCGCCAGACCCCAAGTTTGCTCTATCGACATCATCTCATTAAAATCTGCCAATCTCTGACCTGGCAACTGTTCTTTAAATTGGCCAAACAAATGAAAGTCGGTGCTAAGTCTGGCCGGTAAGCTGGATATTTCAATACTTCAAACGGCAGAGTCTGTAGTCTGTCCTTTGTATGCGGGTGGGCGTTGTCATACAGGAACAAAACTTCTTTTGAGAGAAGACGTCGGCGTTTTGATCGGATAGCGGGCTTCAGCTTGTTCGTTTTCAAGTCACTGTGACAAGCACGGGTCATAGTTTCACACCTTTCCTAAAAATTAGTCAATACTAAACTATTGTCAGCCCAAAAGAAGGTTATCATGACCTTCCCAGCTAAAGCTTGAATCTTAAATGTTTTTTCTTCCGATGATGGTTATGCTGGGTGCTTCCACTGCATCGCTTGTCCCCTATTCTCTGGTTTATAATGGGGCACCCAATGACTCATCGAGAGTTACAAATAGACGGAGAAAAGCATCTCCTTCATCCACATGACGGTCCAAATGCCTCTTACAAATTGTCTGCTTTGTTTGTTCTCCTGTTCATCGCACAGCTGCCTAGGAACTTGTCTGCTGCACACTTTACTTTACCTACAGTCCTCACGAACAGCTTTGTATGCAGCACCATGGCTCGTGTGGAATTCTACAGCAATTGCATCAACAGTGACGAGTCTGCTGTCGTGTTTTCGCGGCTCTATCTGCTGTTTGACTATCTCTGTTGCCTCGCTAACAATGTCTCCCACTCTGCTTTTTATCACTGACGTTATCAATTTGCTTTATGTATCTTCCCATCCATCTTCTTATACAAATAACTTGTCTACGTACTGGACCTTCATTCTTCGAAGGATCACAGATAGTTTAACACCTTCTGCCCCTCCCCTGCCCTTCCCGCTTCCTCCCAAAAAACATGAATAATACTCGTTGCTCCTCCACGGTGCATGTTAACAGTGCTGTGGCCATCTTGTAACAGCTTTTGCGCATGCGCATACTGCTAAATTGTCACGACTCGTACTTTGGGTACTGTAAAGGGACTATTCCCTATTCTGAAACAATATTTTGCCTTCTGCTTACTGTGCCATGTAGTCTAAGATACAATATTCTTTACTTGATGTCTCACCCTTAGTATTTTTATACCATAACAAAAGTCTGTTGTCTTCCTTTTCACTCTTTCTCGTCACAAATTTTGTATTTGTCACAAAATGACCCACGTCTTCTCTTTTCCTTATCCGACAGAAATGACGCAGGTTTTCCGATGTTTGATGTAAGTTATCTTTATGCATTAATGTCTGTCAAAATGTTTTGATTTCTCATGTCAGTTGTTTAAAGAAATCTCATGATTCTTCTGTCAAACCGCATCTCTGAGACATCCGTCAGTTTTCTGCTAGTTTGCTTACACCGTGTGATTCACAGACAAATCAAACACCGATTCCATGTTGCACGCAAGAATTCTTCATGTCACCTCCGATGATAAGAATTTCATTCACACGATGTTCTTTAATTTTTATTTTAAACAGCTTTTGATTGTAGCTTTCAAGTTTGCTGCTGTAGTTGTTATTTTTATGATTAATTATTATTATGAATAATTTTAGGCAGTGTCCCCAATAAAGTGTTTGGCTGAAGGATCTGTATAGCTAATTCTGTTACAGGGACAATTGCGCATGAGAAACTAATATTTTCCATGAGATGACTGCAGGAATGTCTAAAACAGAGCTGTCGAAGTTGGTACCTTCATACAAATTCGGCACAACTTGACCCTTGGCGAACAAAACTGTACTTTTGGTACCAAGCTCTATATTTTGGTACCACGCTCTATGTTTTGGTACCACGCTCTATGTTTTGGTACCACGCTCTATGTTTTGGTACCACGCTAGATGTTCTGGTACCACGCTCTATGTTTTGGTACCACGCTCTATCTTTTGGTACCACGCTCTATGTTTTGGTACCACGCTCTATGTTTGGTACCAAGCTCTATTTTTTGGTACCAGGCTCTATGTTTTGGTACCACGCTCTATGTTTTGGTACTGTAATAAGGAATTGTGCATCAGTATTTTTAATACTTGTGCTGTGCGCCGGATCCAAGTGTTATCGAAGAAAGGCCACAGTAAACTATGTAAATTGGCCATGAAATGTCCCGGTCTCGTTAAAGAAGAAAATTATGAGAACAAAAACGGAGGAAACTAACAGTGCAAGATCAACCACCCAATGCTGAAAAGTGCAACATATAATTTGGTTTAAAATTTCTAGAGAAAATTTTTAAGGTGAAAGTAGCTGTCCAATAATATCGAAACGTGTGCTTAGTCATTTTGCATTTCCGTCAGGTCCCCAACCCAGGACCTTACGATCGGCAGGCGAGCGTCTACCCGCTACACTGGGGTGACTCCCTTTAAATATATAAACATATATGAAGATATATATATATATATTTTACAGCTCACAGTGTCGCAGCCCAGTAGCTGACCAACAGAACTGTATTTGGTCTCTACATCATTTGTTGTCCCATACAGTTTCCCCTATGGCTTGATGCAACCCCAAACTTCCACTAGAGTACTGTGGAGAACCAGGTCCACTACAGGAAGGTGAGGCAGGCTCAAGCAAGAGAAGCTGTGAGACATTAGGAATCTTGTACTGCGCATCAGTGTTCTGGTTCATTACTTCAGTTTCCTCGCAAGAAACAAACCTTATCAGCAATCTACAAATTATTGTGGCGATTAGAAAACTCTAAGTGTTTGCCCTAATGCGTATTTGTTGTCATAATTTATGCGGGAAAAGCTGGAAATCTAAGTGAGTAAATTTCACCCCACCAGGACGTCCCACAGCGATAAACACCGGGTGACCTAAGGTGCCACAATACGGATTAAGATTAGCTGTGAAGAGGTCCCGGAAACCCCGTTTAACCGTTAGGTTATATTTAGGGCCCCCGGCCCTTATGATGCACATAAAATGCTTCCATTTCACTGAAATTCACAAATCACACTATCGTATATCTATAGGTACATTATCCGCGTCCAGAAATTTATCTTATTCTTTGTTCAGCGACTAAGAGTTTTAGCAAAAATTCCTTCTGTTTGTCCATTTGGACAGGGCCTGAGTCTTGCATCTACATTGGGTTTGCTGTCTTTTCTGCAGTTGGTTGTTCTCTGCCGCTAGGGCATATGCACTCCGACTTCGAAAGAAGCTTCCAGTTAGTCGACTCTTACAAGATGCTTTTTATTTAGGCAGTGAGAATATTCTTGTTGTGCCCACAATGGGCCCAAAATCGACACGGCCAGAAATTTAGGATACCCACTTCGTTGCAACACCAAGTTGGATAATCACAACAAGTTTGTGTGTATTTGGGCAATCCGAGATTGTTCAGGTTAATTGTCCACGGCTTTGGCTGTTGTCACGATCTTGACATGAATGTTCGGCCTTACAATGGGAACACCGACTGTGACAATGAGAATGCTGACTGTATCAGTGAGAACGCTGACTGTTACAGTGGGACATATTGTCTTAGCCGTTGAGTTTTCCAGTCAAAGTTTGTGTTGTATTTAGTACTCTGTTGGTGCATACTTTTGTCGAAATGTTGTGTTGTATTTGTGAGCGTTTTTTCTATTCCCATCCTTGAGCTTTCTTTTTCAATGTGTATGTTAGTTAGCACTTGTCGTTAGCTCGACTGAAGTCACGTCTGGTACCGTCGTCACCTTCAGTGAAGAACCAGTCCAGTGACATGTATGACAACTGTTTGACTTAGTGCAGAAATTCACGATTACGACTAAAAGCATTACATTTTTTGTGCGTACCAAGACACACGTGTGTTGGTTAGTTAGTTGAGTTATCATCATTGCACTCCGGACATGTCCATAGGTGCTCAGATCCTCCCATCAGTATGAACCCCAAAGTCCGATGGCTAATAGTACCAGTTCTATGTTGATTAGCAAGTCTTCTGGAGTGTCTGGTGTGCGTCTCGTTTTTTGCTATGCCGATCTTAATTCCCAAGTCTGCCATTCTGGCGAGTGATGTGGATTCACTGCCACCAAAGTCCTCTATCCTTCCCATTTCTCTTGGGGCATTAATAATATTAGCATGATCCATAGGCTGATCGTCGGTAGTGATAACGGATCCAGCCAATCTGTCAGCTCTTTCATTTCCATCGGCGCCTGCGTCTCCCGGAACAAAAAATAAAGGTAACTCCACGCAAAGTTGACTTCTGTATTGATTCAAGCCATTGTCTTCGCACCCAACCTGCCTGAACCCTCCGGATCATACTCATTGAATCAATGAGTATACATACGCGTGTAGTGTTGTGTTTTGGGCAAGGCGAACGCTTGCGTCACTGCCATTACCTCCATCGTCATGCTACTGGTTGTCATGGAGAAGGCGCCGTTGGCGTTTTTGACTGTTCTGCCCGCTGAGCGTGCTGTGAATGCCCATGCGCTTCTTTTTTTGGCGTATAACGGATCCGTCTGTGTAGATTGACAGATGTGTGTGTAAGAGGGAATGAAAAGGCAGGCAATATCTATGCAGCTATTGGGAAGGGCCTGTCAGTGGGACCCCTCACACATTTAACTGAGCTGCCTATCCTTTACAGGACGATGCAAAACCAACGCCAACATTACTTAGGGTGTGTGATGTCACTAGGCAATTTTCTGCTTAGTAGTTTGAAGTTACAGGATGCCGGGTTCGATTCCAGCTGCGGGCCATGCGCCTTGCGTCTGTTTCGAAAGTGGTATCAAGAAAGCCGACCGTTCAGAGGCAATGGCAAACTACTGGACGTTAATTCGCCTTGAAAAACCACACAAAAACCCCGGGCTGTTGAGGTTGGTTCTGCAACGTCCTGTAAAGGATACGTAACTAACCTAGTTTGAAGTTGCTTCCTTGACGCTCGGTTTTGGGTACCACTGTCAAAACTAATGCAAGGATGTCTGCTCCCAAATTGCCCGCAGCTTAGATCGAAGCAGGCATACTGGAATTTCGAAGCGGGACAAGCAAACTTAAATAACATTATATTTATCTGTGTTTATGTTTTTTCTACGACTGGGCTGAGACAAAGACCTTGCTACGGAGAATAGACACATGCGTCTGCTTTAGAGTTGCCAGATTTGAAAGTTTTGTCAGGGACCCACGAAAACTGATAAACAAACACACTAGGATGGTGAAATCAACCATCACACACGAGGCAATTCTAAAGAGGAGATCTGAGAACCTTAGGATGTGCACGCAGTTCAGTGGTAATAGGCAGCAATTGTAGTAAAGGTAATTGTAGCAGTAATGGTAGCTGAATAAAAAAAAAAATAAAGAAAACGATGGTGATGATGAGCAGGTTATGATACTGTTGATAAAGAAGACAAAGGAGAAGCGGAAGAAGAAGATTACAATAACAGTAATGATTACAATGATGATGACAAAAAAGATGACGACGATTGTGATCACGAAAATCCATAGCCATGGTGACAGAGGAGTAGATGTTTCACTGCCAGTGTCTCACCAATAGTAGGCTTGTCGCTGAGCACTGCTGATTCTACAAGTTATGTGGCTGGTCGACTGCCCTCTCTACGGTCAACCGTCACTTTCACTGCTTGTTTAACTTCCACAGAGAGAAATATCTGAGGTACTATGTGTCCTGGTGCACCTACTGTCACCGCCCACCAGAAACACATCCAGATTACTGTAAGGTTATTGTCATATCCCCGTATTGAGATGTGAGGTCTTGGTCAGATTCCCTCCAGTCGTTAGGATTATTCGCCAGATTCACTTATTTTGTGATCTGCGGTGAGGTCATTAGTGAAATTATATGATGTTGTGAGATTCTTTTGCTGTCTGTTGAGATTCCTTCGTCCAACCCGCTATATCATTCTGTAATGTCGTCCCTCACACTGTCTGAAAGTGTTTTGTGATGTCATTCGTTCAACCCGTTGATGTTGGTCAATGATGTCATTCGTTCAACCCGTTGATGTTGGTCTACGATGTCATTCGTTCAACCCGTTGATGTTGGTCTACGATGTCATTCGTTCAACCCGTTGATGTTGGTCTACGATGTCATTCGTTCAACCCGTTGATGTTGGTCTACGATGTCATTCGTTCAACCCGTTGATGTTAGTTTATGATGTCCTTCATCCAACCCGCAGATAGGTTTTTGTTTCCGTTCGTCGTACCCACGAATGTCTTTCTGTCAGTTTATTAACCACGGTTTGTATATATTTTAATTTTGTGGACGTTGAAAAAGCTTTTGACAGCGTCGACAGAAACAGTCTCTGGAAAATATTACGACATTAGGGAATTCCAGAAAAGATCGTCAACATAATTGCTATGTTCTATAAAGACTTTTCCTGCAGTATTAAAAACTACAATACATCTTTCCCAGTAAAGACAGGTGTAAGACAGGGATGTGTTATGTCATCCCTCCTCTTCAACCTTGTGATTGATTGGATACTAAAGAACACAGTAGACAAGACATCGAAAGGCATACGATGGACTCCATTCACCATACTTGAGGACCTTGATTTTGCAGATGATATAGCATTCCTATCACATAAACATGAACATATAGAAGAGAAAAGTAACAGACTACACAGCACAGCAGAAAAGGTGTGACTGAGAATAAATACAAGGAAAACTAAGATCATGACAAGCAGTCCAACCAACAACCAGTGACCATTAATAACCAAACACTCGAAAATATCGAACATTTCACATATCTTGGTAGTGTGGTGTCCCTACTGGGAGGGACCGAAGAGGACATACAGTCACGCCTGAACAAAGCTAGAGCAGCTTTTGGAAGGATGGGGCAAATCTGGAAATCCAACAGTTACTGCAGAGGAACGAAACTTCGACTCTACAAGAGCATTATTTTACCAGTTCTTCTTTATGGAGCGGAATGCTGGAGAATGACCAAAAAGGATGCACACAAGCCATCCACCTTCCACCACACATGTCTAGGTAAAATTATCAAAATTTTCTTGCCAGATACAATCTTAAACATAAATTACTTCAAGTCACACACCAAGAAACTCTAGACAGTAAGATAACCAAGAGAAAATAGAAATGGCTTGGCCATGTTATGAGAATGAATCCTGATATACCTGCCAAAACAGGGCTCACTTGGACACAAGAGGGAAACAGAAAGAAGGGGCGCCCAAAAACAACATGGAGACGAACGATGGAGAGAGACCTGAATGCGGCATTTCTGACATGGAAAACTACACTGAAGATTGTACAGGACAGGAAAGCATGGAAAGTCCTCTCTGAAGCCTTATGTGCCACTAGGTATAAAAATAGAATTGATTGATATAATGGATTATCCATGGTTGCTCTGTAATGTCATTTGCCAAACTCGGTGAAGTTGCTATGCAATGTTATTTGTCCAATTCGCTGATGTTATTTTATGATTTCATTCGCCTGACTCCATGCATGACATCTGATGTTATTGGTCCAACTCGCTGAAACTGTTCTGTGATGTCATTGGTGCAACTCGCCGAAACTGTTCTGTGATGTCATTGGTGCAACTCGCCGAAACTGTTCTGTGATGTCTTTAGTCCAACTCGCTAGAACTGTTCTGTGATGTCATTAGTCCAACTCGCCGAAACTGTTCTGTGATGTCATTGCTCCAGCTCGCTGATGTTGCTTTGTGATGTCGTTGGTCCAACTCGCTTAAGTTGCTTTCTAATGTCGTTGGTCCAACTCGCTGAAACGTTTCTGTGATGTCGTTGGTCCAACTCGCTGAAGTTGCTTTCTGATGTCGTTGGTCCAACTCGCTGATGTTGCTTTCTGATGTCGTTGGTCCAACTCGCTGAAACTGTTCTGTGATGTCGTTGGTCCAACTCGTTGATGTTGCTTTGTGATGTCATTGGTCCAACTCGCTGATGTTGCTTTGTGATGTCAATGGTCCAACTCGCTGATGTTGCTTTGTGATGTCAATGGTCCAACTCGCTGATGTTGCTTTGTGATGTCATTGGTCCAACTCGCTGATGTTGCTCTGTGACGTCAATGGTCTAATTCACTGATGTTGCTCTGTGATGTCGTTGGCTAGAATCTCTCAGGCTGTGCTTTGGCCACCGCGGGTAACCAGTGATAGCTTTGCCCTACCTTTCCTTAAGTATGCCAGACAAAAATATCACCGCTTGCTCGCGGCGCTAGACATCTGTCGTCAGAGATACTCGGTCACAGACGGTACTGGAGGCGTGTACAAGTCTAGACATCTGACGGTTGAGATACTTGGTCACAAACAATACTGGAGACTGACTTTTGAGATACTCGGTCACAAACAGTACTGGAGGCGTGTACAAGTCTAGATATCTGAGGGCTGAAATACTCGGTCACACATAGTACTAGAGGCGTGAACAGGTCTAGACATATGACAACTGAGATACTCGTTCACAAACAGTACTGGAGGCGTATACAGGTGTAGACATCTGACGGCTGAGATACGTTGTCACTGATCACAGACAGTACTTAAGACCTGTTCAGCTCTTGACATCCAACGGCGGAAATCGGTGTTTATTGACATTAATGGAGGCGTGAGCAGCTTATATACTTGACTGCATAAACAGATGATTCCAGATACACCTTGACACTTACACATCTCTAAACATTTGACATGAGAGACACTGGGTCAATAACAGTACTCGAGACTTTAATAGCTCAAGACATCTTACTTTTGACACTTCTCATCTGCATTAACAACATGTTTAACTGACACGTTCTCATGAATGATACAGGGTTAAAGGTGGTCTCATTGGAAGAAAATGACATGGACCGTGTTGTGTGGAAAGGGCATATGAGGAAGGGAATGAGAGTGAAAGAAGAAATGATTGCAGAAAAGATGAGAACTGAGCGTCTGAAAAGAAACGGATTAAACACAAATGTTGACAACAATGGTCCTGAAATCCTATGCTATCATTGTGGAAGAAACTCGACACATGGGGTCTTGCAGTCACAGCCAATGGGCAATGAATTCCAGAGAAATTTGACTAAAAAGCAAAACAACAATATCGTCTGGAAAGAGGAAAACGTGCACAAAACAACACACGTAACGTTTCGGCCAGGCAGCCTTTTTCAAACACAAGTGAAATACACAAACGAGGTGAAAAGGACTCTCCATTCCTCGTTTGTGTATTTCACTTGTGTTTGAAAAAGGCTGCCTGGCCGAAACGTTACGTTGTGTTGTTTTGTGCACGTTTTCCTCTTTCCCATTTTGTTGAGCTTTTTAGTCAAATTTCTCTGGAATATCATTGTGGAAGACTTTTCTTGACGCGGGCGGGTCTTGCTAGTCACACTCGCCATCGCCATGAGCTGTGAGTCTCATGCCTCCTCATAGCGCAAAATAACACTATCGTCTGGAAAGTCAGAAAAGTGCCACTTAACTGACACTTTGACACCTCTAGTCTGAAATAACATCTTGGTGTAAATGAACTACACCGTTTGATTAAAAACCCTTAATGAATGGCTGTGCTGGATGTATGTCGTCTCAACACCATGGAAGGAATGCTCCGGCTGGTGGAAATATGGCGCTTAGACATTTCTCTGTGGCAGTGACTCATTCTGCGCGGAAAAGCGATCTATCAGACTGAAATGATGTGTCTAGCACTAACATGGATGATAAGCTGACAGGACAAGAATCTAAAGGTTGGGAAATGCAAAGAAGAATGTTGAATGATAAGAAAACGAATTAAACAGTCCTTAAAAAAATTTCAAAGTGTAAAAACGGTTAAATTATAGGAGAATTCAGACGTAGACAGTAAAAGTAGTTGAGCTTGGTATAAACTGAAGAGCTTTGTAACAACTTGCGAATTTGATGGAAAAGGAGGAAGTTCATGGAAAGAGGTAAATACCTGAAAGTTTCTCTTGGGCGGGAGAAGATAACTGACATTGTGGTTATTGGGGCAAGTGGCTAGCTATGACCTACGCGAAGCCGTATCTGCATGACACATACTAATGATGAAACTATAACTTTAACTACCTTTTATCCATGTTTGAATTAGGATAAGTCCACTAGAGCAAGAACAAAATCATGTTTTTATATTTATTTGTATTCCCAGCCAAGCTTGTATTCATTTCTCAAATTTCTCCTTGGCATCTGCGTCTTATTCTTCTGACTTCGTCCTAATAAGTGCAGTTGGGACGTTTTTTTTATATCTGGTCAGCCATGTATGCGCCTTTCAGTCTAAGACATCTGATTTCAGCAAACCTTTAATTTTTCGTCTTTTACGACATGCTTGTAAATGGAGGAGTGACAATTAGATCTTGCCGACATTCAACACTCAAGCGAAATTGGGGACGGATATTCAATTAGACATTTTAACTGGAACTATTCGATTGCTGCTGAAGATGGAGACAGAGCGTTTATGGAAGTGTCCCAAGTGCTGTGGTGTCGATTCTTAATTCAGTATTCAGCAATAACCTTTAAACACTGAATTTCTCTTTAAGAGTGCATTTTTCATCGACACACTTTATCCTCACTAATAAACAAAAATAGATTTTCGTCATAAACAAATGTCTGACTGTAAATAACAAATCCTGACAGCTTTCATAAAACGGTCAATTCCCGCCAAATCTCAGCGGCTCCGTGCTAGCAAAAATATGCCTCCAGCCAGAATGTTATTTGTCCGGAAATGATGGCTGGGAGAATGTAACTTCGTTGTCCTTATCTATAGCTTCGTGTTTACTTGTTGTTGCGATGCTACTGGTAGATTTCTGATGTCTGTTATTGTCTTTCGCCATTTGTGCCTGGTGGCATTATAGCCAACTTGTGGTCGATGAACTACACAACAGGGGTAACAGTACACACGATATGCTTTCATACTTGAGTGTGGGCTGTTGAGTGATATGTTCAGTTTTAGCCGTTCATCAATGCAATTTCGCTTGTTTTACACATATAATGTATCAAGAGATTATTGCACCCATCCCTTTTCCTATCCCCATTTGACTTTAATTTTCCTGACAGGGTTTAGTGTCCCATTGGGGTGGAAAGGTGGGTCGGGGAGAGGAAGAGAGAATAGATAATCTTATTCTGCCTGCTATCATCAGTGGGGCATAGGTCCTTAACCAGCTCAATCGCCCGGCTCTCTAGCGTAGTTGGTTAAACCTGACTTTCGCGGCGGCCGGGTGACGAACTCCTTGTGGTCCGGGTTCACTCCCGGGGGTAGGCAGAAAAGCCACATTTCTCCCAGATTAACGGTACCTATAATGGAATCAATGCCGAAGGGTTGCGATATCCATAGTACCGAGCCAAAGGGTTTACAACTCTTGGTTTCTGGATACGTTTAAAAAAAAAAAAAAAAACCCCAGCTCAATCCAAGTCTAAACATCACTATTGAATGCAGCTCAAACCAGGTCTCATACATAGTTTTAACTCCATTTCTATGCCCCTGTGTGTTCCAGTGCAAAGACTTTCTAACTGTATTGTTCCCAAGTTTTCTCAGTGTGTGTCCTATCCAACACTAGAGTCATGTCTTCACCTCTAGTGCAATAGAACTCGATTAGTTCTTTCTCAAAGATCAAGTGATTCTATCATACCATTTAATTCGTTTGTTGTCAGTCCCAACACGATTGCAGACAGTTATTAAAGCAGAAAAAAAGACAACAATGAACGTACAAACAGGTATGTTTGTTTGACGAGCAAGCTGCTCTAGCGGAGCCGCTAAAGGCCTCGCTGGCCGGTATGAAGATCCAGCGTTCAAATGCTCCTCTAGGCGTATTGTTCTCAACATTAAAGTTGACATCCAGCTAGACCTAACATTAAATGTTTACAGGTAACGTCCGTGGAGGTAAAAGCGGTCATCCGGATGTCAATAACATGACCCATTGAGTGTCAGGGCTCCTGCTCCTCATCAGCATCATCATCATCATCATATCAGCAGGTCCTGTGCAGAACGTCGCTCTGGTCACAGCCCGCCTCAAAGTCTCTCGGTCTGTAGCCAGTTATCCAGCCCTGCGTGCTTTCATAGTTAGTGCATCTTCAGTCCCTTGTGTCCACGTTAGAGGAGGTCTGCCTCTACCTCGCTTCCCAGAAACTATACCC
The DNA here is from genome assembly GCA_905116865.2 of Candidula unifasciata. Classification (NCBI taxonomy): domain Eukaryota; kingdom Metazoa; phylum Mollusca; class Gastropoda; order Stylommatophora; family Geomitridae; genus Candidula; species Candidula unifasciata. The sequence goes on along the minus strand of CAJHNH020002461.1, from coordinate 128,720 downwards.
CCTATCACCGTTCCCTGCAGGTCACGTGATGTTTAACATGTGTAAAATACTTCAGAGTTCATGCGAGGATGCTGTTTATGTGCCAGTTCTCGATTCTCAGATCATGTCGATCATTCTATGACAAAATGTATGCCAGACGTGCCAAACCTATCAAAAAGCGTCCTTTTTAAAACTATGTTTACGTGTGTGACAGAAAAGAAAGACAAAAAGTCCCGTTTCCACACCTTGGGGTCTGCTAGATGAATGGTCATCATGTGCCCTGCCAACTGGCACTCATGCGTCTCCACAGATCACGATACCTGGTTGACTGGAACAGCTCTTTTGATGATATCCCTCCATGACATCGTCTCAGCCCATCCAGCATCATCTCTTTTGGTCTGCCTCTACCACTTTTTCCACTGATCTTTCCACGATGTTCTCCAATGTCTCTCTTCTCATTATGTGGCCAAACAACAGTGTTTGTCTCTTTCTTATTGTTTTCTATAGAGATCTACTTTCATTAGTCTCTTTCAAGCAATCGATGTTAGTTACTTTGGCCGTCTAAGGTATTCGTAACATTCGTCTCAGGAACAACATATATGTTGCTTCTAAATTCTTCCTAATTTGTTGATTGACATTCCAAGATTCACTGTCATACAGCAGAACAGGTTCTATGTAACATTTTAGCCCCCTCTTTCTGACGTTAAATGAGAGCGATTTATTTATTGCATAGGATATTTTTCATTTTCTAAAATGCAGCTTTCGCTTGACCTATTCTGCTTTTAATCTCTGTCACACATTTTCCATCTGATGAAATGATTGTTCCCAGATATTTAAATGTATTGAATGGTGCTAGTGACATATTACATAATATAAGATAACCCTTGACCCATTAGGGTCGTGGAGACATATTGGTGGAAGCACTAGTACATAAAACCCGACATCTTTCTCTGTCTTCCGCTTGATGAATAAGTGTCTGATAACTTAGTCCTGTCCATTTCTTGAAGTTGTCATTTTGGGTTCCTCTTTTCCCTCCTCTTTTTGACTACCTGCCCATGTTCCTTGAAGTACAGTCTTTGCAATCGAATCATGATTCACCTGTGCCCAAACCAAGCTAGCTTGCTACGTTTCACCACTCCCAAAAGAGGCTCCTGATGTCACGCATTGTACATTTTGTCTCTGACATATTCATTAGTTTTGTGTTCTAAATAACTAATTCGTACAATGCGTCTGTAACATTTATATTCGAAAGCCTGAATCCCCCTTTCCATTTCCACAGTGAGAGACTAACTCTCATACCCGTATGAGAAAATAGACAACACCGGTGATTTGTAAATATTGACCTTAACTGCGATGGTGATTTTGCTCTTGCACGTCGTATTCAGCTGAGACATCGCGGCTTTTGCCATATCTTGTATTGATCTCTTTCGTACAGCAGCCATCGTTGAATATGTGGAAGCCAAGAATTTTAAAGGTTTCAACTTCTTCTAGTTCCCCCCACACCCCCCCCTCCCCTCCCCCCTTTTTTTTTGGTCTGAATGTTGGTAGGTACTTGATTATTGTGACTGTTTAAAAGAATCTTGTTTTTCTCATCATGAACGTCCTTGCCATATTTACCACAGACTGTCTCTAATTTTGTAGTCAGCTTTTGGTGCTATGTTTCGGAACCAGCCATGAGATCTGTATAGTCTGCCAAACGTTAATTACACTGACATATTAAAGCCGTTAAAGTATCTGGTCGGTGACAGCTAAGAACAAGAAGCAGAGCTGTATATCTCTACTGACAGCTTAAGCTGTAAACAAAGGAAGTGAAGAAGAAGTAGTAGAAGGAAAATTTTCAAAGAAATAGTATTACCTTTTAAAAACGGCTAAGAGGTCATTGTTTTCATCTTCATCTCCGTATCCTAAGGGCACATCATCGACATCGTCTGAAAAGAAAACGTAGGCATCTTTATCTCATACAGATTCAGTTAACAAAGTTCAGTTAACAATGTCACAAACTCACTACAGAACCGATAGCTAACGTATCTCATACAGATTCAGTTAACACTGTCACAAACTCACGACAGAACCGAGAGCTAGCTAACGTATCTAATACAGATACAGTTAACAATGTCACAGACTGAGAACAGAACAAAAAAACAACTAGTGTATCTCATAGATATTTATTAAACAATGTCTCAGACTGAAACCAGAACAAACAATTAGTGGGGGCGGGGGGGGGGGGGGAAGGGGGGGTCGCTGGTTGATGTGCTTACAAGTTTTAGAACAAACACCACCTAACACCCCTAGAACATAAGACAAGCCGGAGAACGGTCACACATTTTCGCGCCCGAGCGATATGGTGTTAATTTTTTATTATTACCTAATCTATATACGGATGTGAGTTGTGGACCATCTCCCAGTCCTTAAGAAAAAGAATAAGGGCTTTTGAGCTGAAATGCTATAGAAAGATTCTCAGAATATCTTGGACAAAAAAGAGGAGAAATACTGACATCTTAAAAGATCTGAACATCAAAGAAGATTGGCTAATAAACAGCTTCCTGTCTCGGAAGCTGAAATATTTTGGTCATATCAAGCGCCACGGAGGATTCTAAAAAAATAACAACAGAAGGCATGGTACCAGCAAGGAGGGGCAGGGGCCGACCGAAACGAAGATGGGCACAGTATATAAGTGACTCCTTGAGTATGAAAGTACATGAGGCGGGAGAACTGGCGAGAGACCGGGTTTCGTGATGAGAGCGACGTTCTGCAAAGGACCTGCTACATGATGATGAGTATTACAATCTGATTTACATAACTGTAGCTAAGTTCATAAATGGATCACAAAAAACGTGATCTGTGGGCGTGTCATTTACTGTACTCTTGTAATATCGAGAAGATGAACTGATTTATCAACGTCTAAAAAGCGATAACCCAAACTGTAATAACCATAAATGGATCTCGCCAATTTTGTTATCCTCATAGTAAAACACCTGTTGCGCACAAACTCAAACACCAGGAGATAATGTCTGTCGGCGAACTTTGATAATAAAATATAATACTACGACCGTTGTAACACTGTGTGTGTTTATACTGGACTATTACTATATGGCCCGCCTCATCGTTGCTAGTTGTAAATTTGTCCCGCGGACCGAAAGAAAAAAAAAGTTATCGTCTCCTGGTGGAAAGTCTTAAGTTAGAGGATCGACTTCATTGCATCGAAACTTATGTCATTGGATCGAGGTCTCTCTTCACAGAATGGCCAGTCTCCTGGGGAAAACGTCGCACAAAGCATAAACGTTGTAGCTCCAGCGAGGATCCCATTACAAATCGCACCCGTGAACTGAACAGCGTGCCGTGGAACGACCTTCACCTTCATAGCGCGGGGAAAACCGTTTCACCACTTCGCCATGAAAAGTCATATGGTTTTAATGAAGTTCCAACGAAAGTTAGGGCAAAGACCTAATAGTTAACAACACCCAAAAAAAATCATTTACTTGAAACATTTAGGTCATGTTGGTTTAAACAGAATGTGTTTTCTCTCTCTCTTAGCCAGCGTTCCCACCAGCCACATCCCTTAACTTTTAGCTGTTCTTGTTGCAGTTTTCTCGTTTGTTTAGTCTGTGAGAGTCGTTACTCTAGTAATATTTCCGCTGCTGCCTATCTTGCCAGTTCAGCTGTGTGTATCGTCTGCCGACTGGTCTTTGATACACAAGGGCAGCATCATTAACTCAGGCCATGGCCGGAGGTGGAGAGTGTCCCTTTACTTTCTTGTACCTCTTCCTCTTCCCAACATTCCTGTTCCAAATACCAGGAATTACTTCCGCCCATACTTCCTGTCAATTAATAAAGTCGGGGGGGGGGGGGGGGGGGGGGGGGTAGAATAAAAAATAAATCGTTATGGCGGATATTTAAGCTAAAGGGGCCTAAACCTTGTTTATTTGTGCAGTAATAATAGTAATAATAATTTTACTGTGTTAAACGGCAAATAAATATAACAATACAAATAAATAATATTACATGTTTAAATACATACCTAATAGGAAAATTATAAATCGTTTAATGATTCCGCTGATTCTGCTTATATTTATTCTTTACATTAAAAAAAGGGCGGGGGAGGCATGGTCGTTTGTCTGAAATTGTATTGGGGGTGGGCGGTGAAAGGGGCGGGAACTAAGCTGTTATGTAGCAGCGCCTATGCACTGACTCAAACACATACTTATTGCTAGGGCGATAACAGCTTTGTTGTCGTTGTTGCTAGGTAAATGGTAATATATTATTTAGAAGTAGAAATAAAGATACAGATAAAGTATCCCTAATGGGCCCGTACTACTAAAACTGCTTGCTAGGGGCAAATTATATAATAGCAACATTAGGGGCAATTACCCGTGTGATAAAACATTCAACATTTGAGAAACAGCAATTATCGTTCTTTCTTAAGTTGCAAACAAGCCTGTTTGCTCTGTTATCTTCCTTGTATTAACTCCTTTAGTTAGGTTGTTTTCCCCGCATTAGCTGTTGTACAAGTATCAAACATAATAATTAACTGTAATAGAAAGGCAAGAATCGTCAGAAGTAAAGCCAACTGATTGATGAAAGATTATCGTGGCCTTGTTCTGATCTGTGCCCGCAAATATCGGGCTAGAAGTATTCGATTTTTTTTCTTCAAATTATTGGCGAGATTTCCGGCTGAAAGAGTTACACAAGGTGACATAAAGAGGCACTATTCGGATGTGATGTGAATCCGACAGGAACAATTCCCAGAAACTCAGTATAGCCGTATAAAACACTGATGTTGTACCACTGTGAGGTGAGCAAGTATTCTGTTCTCCCATGAAGTTTGTTTTATATATATATATATCTTTTAAGTATTGAATGTGCGAAGTTCCTAAGGGCAAACAGGGGCCCAATTTTGGTGTGGAGAGGGGTGGCTGAGGTTAGTTGCGTATTCCTTACATGACGTTACAGAACCAACCCCAGCAGTCCCTTGCTGTTGTGTGGTTTCTTTGGGCAAATTTACGTCCAGTAGTTTGCCATTGCTTTCTGGACTGTCGGTCGGACACCACTGTCGAAACCAACGCAAGGTGCATGGTCTGCAGCTGGGATCGAACCCGGCACCTCGGCATTACGAAGCGTTCGCGTCGACTTAGCCACAGAGCCGACTTCCCCTTATTAGGCATGTCAAAAGGGAAGACTAATCACTAATCATGGATGTCTCCTTCAAAGTGGGAGAGCTTCTCCCCGAGAGGCGAGACATACAAGGAAGCCAGACCAGGAAAACGAATATTCACGCAAAACTCAAGTAAAGGAGCAAGATAAATGTGTGAGGTAATCAGGCGAGGTAAATAACCCAGGTAAACGAGCGAGATAAATGAGTGAGGTAAATAATCGAGGTAAAGGAGCGAGAAAAATAAGTGAGGTAACTATCCGAGGTAAACAAGCGAGATAAATGAGTGGGGTAAATAACCGAGGTAAACGAGCGAGATAAATGAGTGAGGTAAATAACCGAGGTAAACGAGCGAGATAAATGAAATAGGTAAATAACCGAGGTAAAGGAGCGAGATAAATGAGTGAGGTAAATAACCGAAGTAAAGGAACGAGATAATTGAGTGAGGTAAATAACTGACCTAAATAACCGAGGTAAAGGAGCGAGATCGATGAGTGAGGAAAATAATTGAGGTAAATAACCGAGGTAAAGGAGCGAGATGAATGAGTGAAGTAAATAATTTGAGGTAAATAACCGAGGTAAAGAAGCGGGATAAATGAGTGAGGTAAATAACTGAGGTAAATAACTGAGGTAAATAACCGAGGTAAATAACCGAGATAAATGAGTGAGGTGAATAACCGAGGTAAATAACCGAGGTAAATAACCGAGGTAAAGAAGCGAGATAAATGAGTGAGGTAAAAAACCGAGGTAAATAACCGAGGTAAAGGAGCGAGATAAATTAGTGAGGTGAATAAATGAGGTAAATAACCGAGGTAAAGGAGCGGGATAAATGAGTGTAGCGAATAACTGAGGTAAAAAAGCGAGATAAATGAGCAAGGTAAATAACCGAGGTAAAGGAGCGAGATAAATGAGTGAGGTAAATAACCGAGGTAAAGGAGCGAGATAAATGAGTGAGGTAAATAACTGACCTTAATAACCGAGGTAAAGGAGCGAGATAAATGAGTGAGGTAAATAACTGACCTAAATAACCGAGGTAAAGGAGCGAGATAAAGGAGTGAGGTAAATAACCGAGGTAAAGGGGCGAGATAAATAATTGAGTTAACTAACCGAGGTAAACGAGCGAGATAAATAAGTGAGGTAAATAACCGAGGTAAATGAAAGAGATAAATGAGTGAGGTAAATAACCGAGGTAAAGGAGCGAGATAAATAAGTGAGTTAACTAACCGAGGTAAACGAGCGAGATAATTAAGTAAGGTAACTAACCAAGGTAAATAACCGAGGTTATGAAGCGAGATAAATGAGTCAGGTAAATAACCGAGGTGAAGGAGCGAGACAAATAAGTGAGTTAACTAACCGAGGTAAACGAGCAAGATAAATGAGTAAGGTAAATAATTGAGGTAAATAACCGAGGTTAAGAAGCGAGATAAATGAGTTAGGTAAATAACTGAGGTAAATAACCGAGGAAAAAACCGAGGTAAAGGAGCGAGATAAATGAGTGAGGTGAATAACTTAGATAAAAGAGCTGGATAAATAAGTGGGGTAAATAACTGAGGTAAATAACCGAGGTAAAGGAGCGAGATAAATGAGTGAGGTAAATAACTGAGGTAAAAGAGCGAGATAAATGAGTGAGGTAAATAACCGAGGTAAAGGAGCGAGATAGATGAGTGAGGTGAATAACTGAGATAAAAGAGCGAGATAAATGAGTGAGGTAAATAACCGAGGTAAATGACCGAAGTAAATAACCGAGGTAAATGAGCGAGATAAATGAGTGAGGTAAATAACCGAGGTAAATGACCGAAGTAAATAACCGAGGTAAATGAGCGAGATAAATGAGTGAGGTAAATAACCAAGGTAAAGGAGCGAGATAAATGAGAGGTGAATAACCGAGGTGAATAACCTAGGTAAAGTTGCGAGATAAATGAGTGAGGTGAATAAGTGACGTAAATAACCGAGGTAAATAACCAAGAAAAATGAGTGAGGTGAATAACTGAGGTAAATAACCGAGGTAAATAATCGAGATAAATGAGTGAGGTGAATAACTGAGGTAAATAACCGAGGTAAAGGAGCGAGATAAATAAGTGAGGTGAATAAGTGAGGTAAATAACCGAGGTAAAAGAGCGAAATAAATGAGTAAGGTGAATGACCGAGGTAAATGAAGACATTAATAAGCTTCTTCCCCACCCTCAGGCATTCTGTGTTTACGGTGCTGGACCTACTGCTACTGATTGCTTGCTCATTTTCAATTCTTGATAAATAATTAATTAATTAAATAAATATTGCATGGAGCCACTGCCCTTTGACTAGTCCTAACTCCAAAACTAGCCACTGAATCTCCCTCTGGTCTACCGCCACATCACTCGGCCACTTCCCCACCACAGCTGAAAGATAACCCGACAAGGGTAGATAATTTACAATCACTCCCTGCGACAATCTAGGCCAGTGTAACAAGCTCCCGGCTGCCAGTCCCGTTGTTCCATAGCCTGCCTTTGAGCCGTCGCTAATTACCAAGGATCGATGCCGTACCATGTTACAAAATCAAGATGTTGGATGTAAAAATTGTTACTTCTCATTTATATTCATCTCACGGGACAAGAATGATGCGCAAGCTGTTTGTTTAGCGCTGAAATAAATAGATTTACCCATGGAATTTCATTCCCCGGAGACCTAAATACTTGTTTATTTTTCTCTACATCCAACCAACGTACTCAAGAACTATCAGTATATATGTATGCATATATGTCTGTTAATTTGTCTAAATAACAAAATTAGTAAAATCATAGCATCTCTATCCCCTTTCCCCCCTCCCCCACCCCTCATTTTTTTTTTTTTTTTTTTTGAAAATTACTTTATTATTTTTACTTCAGTTAATGTTGATTAAAAAAAAAAATTACCACGCTTTCGCACCATAAAGTTAAAAAAAAAATTGAAAAGAAAGCTTAACAGGAAAACAGACACAACCGATCTTGTCAGTCAATTGTTTATCAACCGAATACTAATCAAAAGACAAAGTGTAATTGGGTAGTTCAACAGACAAAGCCACATACCTTCTAAAACAACCAAGGTTAACATAAAACATAACTTCTAAAACAACCAAGGTTAACATAAAACCTAGAAATGGGTGGCAGAAAGAAGGAAAAAGTTGGAGGGCTGGCATAATGGGCTGTATTACGACACGAAATAAGTAAAAAGGTGTTTTTAAAAAAGGGGGAATGGGGGTTGGGGGGGGGGGAGAAACATTAAGTTTGTTTAGCTGCATGTGTCAGTTTAGCTGCATGTGTCAGTTTAGCTGCATGTGTCAGTTTAGCTGCATGTGTCAGTTTAGCTGCATGTGTCAGTTTAGCTGCATGTGTCAGTTTAGCTGCATGTGTCAGTTTAGCTGCATGTGTCAGTTTAGCTGCATGTGTCAGTTTAGCTGCATGTGTCAGTTTAGCTGCATGTGTCAGTTTAGCTGCATGTGTCAGTTTAGCTGCATGTGTCAGTTTAGCTGCATGTGTCAGTTTAGCTGCATGTGTATATGTTTCTGTGTATGCGGTTCTATGTAGGATATCAACCTTCAACATAAATTTGATTAGTTTTGAGGGTGATACAAATATATCACAGAACCACACACACGGAAACAGACAGACAAACAAATATATCACAGAACCACACACACGGAAACAGACAGACAAACAAATATATCACAGAACCACACACACGGAAACAAACAGACAAACAAATATATCACAGAACCACACACACGGAAACAAACAGACAAACAAATATATCACAGAACCACACACACGGAAACAAACAGACAAACAAATATATCACAGAACCACACACACGGAAACAAACAAACAGATATATCACAGAACCACACACACGGAAACAAACAGACAAACAAATATATCACAGAACCACACACACGGAAACAGACAGACAAACAAATATATCACAGAACCACACACACGGAAACAAACAGACAAACAAATATATCACAGAACCACACACACGGAAACAAACAGACAAACAAATATATCACAGAACCACACACACGGAAACAAACAGACAAACAGATATATCACAGAACCACACACACGGAAACAAACAGACAAACAAATATATCACAGAACCACACACACGGAAACAAACAGACAAACAAACAAATATATCACAGAACCACACACACGGAAACAAACAGACAAACAGATATATCACAGAACCACACACACGGAAACAAACAGACAAACAAATATATCACAGAACCACACACACGGAAACAAACAGACAAACAAATATATCACAGAACCACACACACGGAAACAGACAGACAAACAAATATATCACAGAACCACACACACGGAAACAGACAGACAAACAAATATATCACAGAACCACACACACGGAAACAAACAGACAAACAAATATATCACAGAACCACACACACGGAAACAAACAGACAAACAAAAAAGGGCAATCATGTCTACAGACAATACAGCTTCTGGCCTGGGTTTCGACACCCCATTTTAGGGTTATGAGACCAACAAACAAAACTTCTGCTTAACAATTATGTCGTAAGAGGCGACAAAGCTGCATACAACTAAGCCAGATCTGTAAAAGTGTTGTGTGAAGAAGAAAGATGATAAAATTAAGGATTGGCTAAAATGGGATGTGTCAGACTGAAAGGTGCAGATATCGCAGATTAGCTGGTAACCACAGCATAGAGTGCCAACCACGCTTTTAATAGCGAAAGTAGGAAACAGGAAATGAGTTTTCATGAAAAACAAATTACGACGGCTCGAAGTTGACAGATCAGTAGCAGACCCACTTTATGGACCACGTTCAGTGGGACATGCAAACCCGCTTTATGACCCACGTTCAGCTGGACATGCAAACCCACTGTATGACCCATGTTCAGTCGAACATGTCCCAAGTGGAGATTACTTCCAATGCTTTTACCAATAATTACAAATCCCCGGTCCCCCACAGCCGCCTAGCCAGAAAAAATGAGTCTTTGATTTCTACTTGAAGCAAATTGCGTTCAATGAACCAAGCGGTCCTCACCTAGACACTGTGTCCTCCACACAGCGCAGTCATGCTCAATTTGACACTTCCATAATCCATGTAATATTTTTTAGATTAACATTGAAGCGAAATTCAGGCAATCACGTTTACATGCATCATTTAGTTTTATTAATATTATTATTATTATTATTATTATTATTATTATTATTCCATTAGAGCAGAAATTATCACAGACCTCAGAAGGAGTCAACGTTTTTCGGCTATGTTATGAGAAGATGAAAAATGGAACAGGTTGTGACCACTGGGAAGATTTGTGGAAGGAGGGATAGAGGAAGACAACGAGAGAAGATTCTTGACATTCTTGTTGCATGGCATGGAGGTGTGTCAGCACACGAACTGAAACAAGCTGCAGGAGATCGCAGATTGTGGAGAGGCATGATCGCCCACGCCAGCAGGCTGTCAACATTACATCGGCCGCATTTACTTCCTGTAAAATTACATGGAGACCTATTTTAGGCTAGGCCGATTTAGGAGCTAATAGTTAATTTCGACCCAAAAAACGGTCTGACATGATGCTCATTCGAAGAGAATCCACAACTTCGGATATCGTCTTCTTCTGCTTCTTCTTCTTTTTCTTCTTCTTCTTCTTTCTACTTCTTCTTCTTCTTCTTCTTCTTCTTCTTCTTCTTCTTCTTCTTCTTCTTCTTCTTCTTCTTCTTCTTCTTCTTCTTCTTCTTCTTCTTCTTCTTCTTCTTCTTCTTCTTCTTCTTCTTTCTTCTTCTTCTTCTTCTTCTTTCTTCTTCTTCTTCTTCTCTTCTTCTTCTTCTTCTTCTTCTTCTTCTTCTTCT